>CM031088.1:8142400-8644499 GCA_018257905.1 Gillenia trifoliata | reverse complement strand
ATTAACCACTGGTAATCCAAAATATTCTAATAAGTTGGTGCTCAATCATTCTACCGTAGTTATATGATCCACTTGTAATTTCTATCATTATCACCAATTGAAGCTTTCTATCGTTGCAGAAAATTTCTCAGTGTAATCGCAACACACTGCATGGTGTTCATTGATTACTTGCCAAGCCTATATATATGTAGATATTGGGAATACATATTGGAGGGTGCATGTGTATCCATGCTATATAACTAACAATGACTTTCTTCTAATAATTACTCCAACGGTTTTCTATTTTATTTCTTATACAAGTGCTATATTGGGGAAGCTATAGAGATCTCTGATATGCTCTTGAACAATTGAGTTATGGCCACCTACCCAATGTCCCCAACATTTATAAGACAATTTGTTAAAATTTTCTTTAGACTTTGAAACCTTCAAGCATGCTCAAAAGGGCACAATTGCAGACCTATAAATCATGAAAAATGAGTGACGGTTATACCAAAAGGTGTTATTAATGCTAACGCAGAATAATAAAAAACACAAAAACTAAATATATAAATAACTTCTTAGTATGAAAACAGTGAACACTGACTAATTATTTGGTCGGTGTACACGTATAAACACAAGCTAATTAAATAGGTGCAACTTCACATTTGGACTCCTTCAATTTGAACGAACAATTGCTGCTAACTTTTGCTTAAACTCGCACGAAGGATGTCTGAAATGTGGGTTCTGCAACACATATTTATTTCGTTTAAATCTTGATTGTTTTTCTATGTTATTTTGTTTGTTATACAGCATATCAATATTTTGTATAGAAATAGATAGTTGTTATTGGCACTCCTCACAGAAAATTCTACACTCCAAATTTATAAAAATACAAAGAAAAATTTGTATAAAAAAAATACATGTGAACATATTTAGAGTACAAATAGTAGTATCCTAAAAATAATGTCAATAATATGGTTATACTCACGTTAATAGTCCCTCGGGTGGATTTTTTTTTGGTTGAGCCATAGTTTGTGTTTGAAAAACCCAAATTGAAAGCGTATGGAGTGACCATTTTGTAATTGTTGATTTGTAAATGAGGAATCGAACCATGAATTGATTGAATGCTTGGACCGATGACCACTCGAGTGGTTGTTGCCCAAAAGTGTTTTATTTGAATGAAGTTTATTTGAATAAAGTTCACGAAAGCGTTGTGTCAATAAAGTTGACGCCGACGTTGTATGAATACTACAAATGAGGTTTGATTTTCTTCTCGAAAAACTCATAATGGAAAAATATTAGGAGGGAATATTTTTGTCCTTGTATATTTAGTTTTTTTTTTAACAAAACAATATATTTACACTAAGGGGTGTGAGAGAATAAATTGGTATCGAATTTATCATTTACGAAATTCGAACCTAATATCACTCTTTACAAGTGAAGAAGAATACTATCAGAGACGATGCTAGGATTTTGAACCTGACTGGGCTGAACTTATTTTTCGAATTAATTTTCTTAGCCGAGTTTTTTTTGTTGAATATGAAGTTATTGTTTTTCGAAATTTGTTGAGAGTACTAATGCATTATAAATGACTATGAATTTAGTTACAACTTTCTAAAGAAAGCTCGAAAGTACAACTTCACTAGTAAGCATAGAGATACTTATTCTTAAACCTTGCATTAGAAGAAAAAAAAAATCTAACATGTCATCTTTATGTTAATAAGGAACAATGGTAGATTCAATTTTAAGTACTCTTACGGATACTCATCTTTAATAGATGGCTAGCAAATCACAATTGCTGCGCAGATTAAAAAATTCTATGTCTTAAGGTATGTACAAAATAATATAATACGTATGAGATTGGATACTTATCTCAATTTTTAGACCCTTGATATGAATTGTGGGTGCTCTATGAAGATATGAGTCATTCTATTGGCATGAATTGAATTATTAAATGATCATGTATGCATAAAAGAATTGTATTTTGCACAAAGACTTATTGAGAAACACATAAGGCTGTCTCCAACGGGAGGGGGGGGGGGGGGAATACCCCAAATTTTGGGCCAAAATCTTCTCCAAGGGAAGTATTTTGGGGGTGGGAAAAATAGGAATTTGGGTTTGAGGGTGGGTATTTGGGATTGGTTTGGAACTGGAGAGAGAAGATTAGGGGGGGGGACATGCAGTCCCAGCTAGCAGAAAAGGTAGGGCAGGGATCCAGTGTGGGCAGGTCCACGGTAAGCCCATATTCAACGGCAGAGATGAGTTGTCCGTTGAGATCCAAAGGCCCACGCGCGCTTGTGGGTTATAATCTAGTGTGGCGTGGCCACACTTTTACTTTTCTCAACAAAATTTCTTTTTTGGATTTTGAATTTTTTTTACATCGAAACGTTCGTAAAAATAAAACAACATAGACTATACAAAAATTAATTCCAAAATTGTTTTCAAAAAAAAATTTATCAAAAAAATACAAAATTTTAACAAATTGTAAAGTTGGGGGTGGGAATTATAGGTCCCTTTGGGTTGGAGGAAAAAACTAACAAACTTCATACGTATAGATAAATAGTTCAAAATACGGGGCTAAATTTTAGGATTTGAAACTTTTGGGTTGAAGATAGCCTCTAAGCGCTACTCAACATCAGGACTATCACTTTTATTAGCCTACTACATATAGATTAAGAAAAATTGTATAAATTTCCGCATGGGCTACAACCCATGTAGCCCAATTCATAGTTTCGTTGAATACCACTAGACCATATATAATACTATGGCCTTGTATCTTGTCCTTTTATAAATACCCTTCTTAGTGTGTGAGATTATGCGAAAATAATTCTCAAATACTCCGTTCAATTGATTTTGCCTATTTTCCTCTTCACAATAGTCCTATAGAGATGCATATTGTTCTTCGATGCTCCCTTGTGAAGAGGTGGAAAAACGGGTTTTCAATCGGAGTCACATGCATATCGCATAACGGCAACTGACTTAACCTTGGATTGAATTGGTTCAAATCTAGTGTTGGGGAGTAGATTGGCTAATTCATGCTAGTTTAGGGAGTACATGGACTGGAAAAAAAAAATACTGTAGAGAGTAAATTAAGAATATCATGCATTGACACTAAGCTAAATTTGGTTCCCAGCTCATCATGGGTTCGAGGCTCTCCAGTTCCCTCTCTTGGGACCCACATATTTAATGAAAAAGAAATAAATAAGAGTAATGATAGAGATACTACATTTTATAAATTACATTTAAATCATCTTTCTAATAGAGGTAGAATTCACAATACAAGTAGGTCCTACTTTTATTAGAAAGATGGTTTAGATATGGTTTACAAAATGTGGTGTCCTTAGCAGTTTTTCCAAAATTAATATAGTAAAATCTCTATAAATGAATTAAATGAATAATGTTGGGACTAAGAAAAATTATTATTTTAGAGAGGTTATTATTATATTGATAAATGAATATTTATTAATATATAAAGAATTCTTTTATGATTTTTTCATTTTTTGTTATAAAGATACATGTATCTTATAAAAAAATAAAAATACATATATCTTATTAACATATTGAATGCTATCAATTTTATAATGCGGCTTGAAACATTGATGTGAAGACAACAACCATTGCAAATTGTTTTCGGCATTGCAAGATCTGGTCAGATGAAGATATGGCTTCCGAACCACAGGTTGGTTTAGATGAAGGCATCCATGATTTGTGTGAAGCCATTTCTGGTCTACGCTATAGAAATGCGATGGATGTTGAGCACCTTTTGAATTATCCTAGTGTAAATGTATAGTGATGGAACCGCGAGTGGTAATGAATACGCCTACCGAAGCCGATCAAGATTGATATGATAGTTGTGCTCTACCAACTCTTTCTCCAGAAGAGGCCTTTGAAGGAGTAGTAACCTTGACTAACGACTCTACAAAATGAAAAAAATATATCAAATGTGGTGTATGCATTGCAAAAAATTAGAGATGAGGTTCAGTTCAATTTAGGTACAAAGAAAAAACAAACGACTTTGAAAGCATATTTTGAGAAAGAGCCAAATTGAAAAAATAGAAGTTGTTAAGTAAAAAGTTTCTATGTGTGCGTTATGAATTTTATGTGTTACTTCACGTATTTCTTCAATTATTATTTTATATATTTGTTGGACTTTAAAGGATTTAAAAAAATCATTTATTTTATGTATTTAGTGAGGTTATTATCTTAGTACACTGACCTGAGAATAGAAGTGTTATTATTTAATCAAGATTATTATTTTATGGACAATACTTGGGTACTCACTAGTGAGTACCCTAGTGAGTACCCTATATACTCACTTTTTGATTTGGCCCAATTAAAAAATGATATGTGTTCTTTATGTTTAAAAGCCCAAGAAAAATTAAATAGCATATATTTTATTTTCTAAAACAATAAAATATGTGTTAAAATATTATTGGGCCAAATCATTAAAGTGAGTATATGGGGTACTCACTAGTGAGTACCTAAGTATTATCCTTATTTTATTGAATATTCATTTATTGAGATTTTACTGTATCAATATTGTAGTAATTCAAGGAATAAATGACAATTCATTCATTGATTTTAAATTAAGTGTTGCTAAACCCACCCCAATATCTTATTTTTCCATCCACGTTATAATTTCACCAACTATAAAAGGTTAAAAAATTAAAATGTTATTTGGTCACCCACCATTATACCAAAAATAACCTCCAATATATCTACAGTTTTTTTTAACACTTTTCACTCGAAACGAGGCAGTCGACCTCTTTCTCCTTCGTGTCTTACGCGAACCCAGAGCTCTGTTTCGATTTCTTCCGTCCTCAAAATTTCGTCGCTTGCCAATCTCATCTCTCCAATTCTTGAAGAAAAGCTTGTAGAAGGAGAGAGCGGAGAAATATGTATTCCTTACTATTATTGTCATCTAATTTTTGTCATCCTACGGTCCACAATCTCTCTTCTTCCTCCAAAGTTCCAAACCCATGGTGCAATATGAACCAGTTGGGATTCTTCAGTCAGACCTGGGATACTTGCAAAGTTCAATTAATTGTATATCTTTGAAAAATTGAAAAACAACCAAAAGTTGTTGTGAGGTTTGAATCCATTTTAATTCTAGGTCCATATGAGAGAGGAACTTAAATTTTGAAGCCAAAATTCTTATATAGTACACGCCTTCAACAAAACAGAGAGAGGAGAGCGCAGAGAGCTCTGCAGACGAAGGAAAAAGAGGTCGTAACTCGTTTCGCATGAAAAATTGTTAAAAAATTAAAATCCAATTCTGACCGCACGATCTTGTATCCACGGCCAGTATTAATTGATCTCGAGGGCCCACATAGAGGAGATCCGGAGAAGATCTGTCCGAGGGAAGGGAAATGTTTGCTGGGCCATTTTTCAGTGTTTTGTATTTTATTTTTTCTTTGAGCTATAAGAAATAGCAAATAGGGATTTAAAAGTTTTTTTTTCTAAAAGGATAAATATGTTATTAAAATTTGTATTAAAAAATGGATGAAAAAGTAGGACACTAGAGTGAGTTTAACAACATTTTTTAAGTTTTAGACCAACACTTTTTTAACGAAAATTCTTCCATACTACGTAGTATGGAATACTACGAACATTGGATGACGTGGATTGTTTTGGATGATATGAGTCCCGTGAATTCAAACCATCCAATACTCATAGTATTTGATACTATGTAGTATGGAAGTTGAATCCCTTTTTTTAATTTAAATTTTTGATCGTAGGGTTTAATCGAACACGGCACGCATAACATAAGGGGTGGTGGGCGCAATAGCTGTTACCCTTGAATATTAAGCTCAAAAATGCGGGTTTACCTAAAGAAAATTATTGGTTGAAAGAGCAGATGTGGGAAATCGGGGCGGAGTTACAATAAGGGCAAATGATAACTTTTCATTTTTATTTTTCATCAATTAACTAGAACACAGCCACGGCAACAAAGGCCAGACAACAACAACAAACCAACCTAACAACCATCACTAAAAAGGAGAACAACTACATAGGATTTTCCATTCTTGAAAAATATGCATATTTGCAGTATAGAGCGGAATCTGCAAAGAACATAAGTGCAAGCGTACAATTCATAATGATTTTAAAGACAACAATGGGATGAAGGTGCTCATTTTTGAATTTACAGTTATTCTATTCCTTTCAAATAATATAGACAACAACTTGAAGAAACAACTTCACAATGATTTCCTAGCCTCTGGTTAAATGCTCAAGCGTCCCATTACTTTGATGGCTGAACAAAGCACCACCTTAATGTTTTTATAAAAGTAATAGTACAAATAGCTGTATTTCGTGTGAGTCACCTTTTACTCAAAAAAGAAAATGGAGTAATGGAGCAATGGAGTACTCTTTCACTTATTTAAATTTCTACCACAAATTCAACTATAGTAACAAGCAATTGACTTTATTGGAAGATCATGAAGATCTAATTGTTATAATTCTTAATGGCTCAATGATTTTGCTTAATTTTAAATCAACATTGTCCATGTAAATGGGGAAAAAAAAGCTGCAAGATATTCAAATGATCTGAGATATGGAGTAGCACTATAAAAAACAATCGTGAGTTTGACAGAAAAAAAAAAGAAAAAACAATCGTGAGTAGTCATCTAAGTTAAAAACAATAGTTTATTCAGAATTAAAATGAGGCATTGTTTCAGGAACACCAAAACTTGGATTTATCCGAAATTGGAAATAACTATAGTTTATATACAGCGGCCCCAGATGTCCAAATATATTATCCTGAAAGGCTTCCAGATGCATATTTATTTTATTTATCAATGACAAATAAGAATCCAAGATTCATGAAAAGAACCGGCAGTAATCACATGAGAAACGTGAGTGAGATTAATTAACTATTGTTTAGGTCCCTGATCTATATATGGCAGCTAACAAATAATTATATATTTGTGATCACTCCAGTCCAAACATTACCACGTATCTGTTTCTTTTAATTATATATCTTCGTCTTCTTCTTTCTTGTTTTACTTGTTTTGTCGTATGGTCAAAGTTGTGCTTTTGGTCAATCAGTTTGCTTTCATTTAAATAATATATGGTAAAAAATTCTAGGTATGCTCTAGTTTTTGAAATGCATAGTTGGATGATAATAGAAAAATGGAATGGTGTCGAGCACTTTTGACATTTAAGTAGATTAGCAAATCATGAATCGAGAAAATGAAGAGGAAAATATATACAACTACTTGTCCTGTCTTTTGGTGTTAGATAGAAAACGAATGAAAAAACTAAAGAGAAGACCTGTTATTTTCACAACTAATTAATATATTTGTGAAGTTCCTCTCCAAATCGGTATATTCTATACAAAAAAAGTTTGACAACAAAACATAGAAATGTTTTTCCTTTGAGCAGATATTCGTGCTTCCTTTGAATATCCTCGAGCTCCAGCCTCCAGTGCGAAGTGCATGCATGACTCGTCATGATTGAGTGCTGATAGCTGTTTATACATGTACATTTGTTACATTTAGATTCGCATATCTACAATAAAAGTCTGAGTTATAAGCCAGGCAACTTAATGCAGCTAGTTCCTTTTTGCAGCTGTAGTATATATAGCTAGGGTTTGCCCACTTAGCTATAGGCATGTTTAATTCGGCCGCTAATGAGCTACTAGTCTGGGTTGAGGAATGCCCCTACTACTCGTACGTGTTTGTTCTGCAGGATATATATCCTGCATCAGATCGATACCCCTCTTCTTCTTAATAAATTCTCTCTTTTTGTCCATTAAGAACTATTTCAGTTCAAGTTCTAACCGATTAATAAGTAAATAATCGTCTCTAACCACTCGTAATTGTGCCCATTCCACAACATAATTTCATGTTCTGTACAGTTTAAATTTTTTAATATCACATTCAAAGTCATAACAGTTCATAGCCATTGTAATATCTAGGGTTTATCTGAGGAAGAAATTAGAGATCGATCGAAGCTAAAGAGAGAAAGAGACAGGAAGAAAATGACGTCGTGAATTCTTATTACAAAACACAAAGGCATACATGAGTTATTTATAGCCCTATACAATTGCTTAACTATTAAGCTACCATATATAAGCGCTAATGCTGATGTGGCAATGCACCAATATAAATCAAATACATGTCATTCTGTTATTATTTCCCCTGCAATCCCTCTGTTGAAACCTCCCCTCCAAAATCAATCTGGTACTCCAAGGCTACGACTGTAACAATGTTTAACAAAGACAAGACTATGGAGACCTTTGGTTAAAACATCAGCAATCTGTTCTCTGTTGTGATATAATCAACAAGCAAATCACCCTTTTGAACCTTTTTCATTACAAAATGATAATTAGTGTCAAGGTGTTCCATTTCTTAATCTTCATTTGAAGATCATTCATACAAAAAATCATTGAATCAGAGATCGTTTATGCATCTAAATGTATGGACATGCCAAGTACCAAGAAACATATTTATAATGAACATGCATTCACTTATTTGATATATTTGAATGATTAAACGATTTTCGATTTGAATATTTCTTTGTAGGGATAATCTTCAAATAAAAATTAAGAAATTGAACGATTTTGATTATAAAATTTATACGTGAAAATACATTATCCAGAAGGATAGGATATGTGCACTTCCCCCCTTAAGGATGCAATAAGTATTATTTTATTATCATCATCATTTCATTGCTTATCAAAAACAACGTTTTCATTTGTCCAAGATGATATTTTCATGATGACCTAGAAGTGTGTGTTGTCTGGACCATGCAATACATTCTAGAGTAGGCTGTAACTAGTAATTAGCACAATATTAATTTACTAACTGATTAGCTTAGCTAGCACTATTTATTTTTAAGCGATTCAAATCATAAAACTGCATTGCGAGATAGGTTCCAATATTGTTCTGTCTTGTTAAGTTACATATTACGCAGAAAGTAAATGATTTCTTATTCCAAACTCCTTTTCTTGTAAACCAAGCACATCCTAAGAATCTCAGCAGCATGTTTTATTTTTATTTTGGCAATACTTAGTTTAACAAGTGGTGGTCATACTCATATAAATTGTTGGATATTGAAATTCAATTTAGGGTATGTTTTCTTATAGAAAACAAGTATTGAAATCATTTTGATTCTTCAGTTCTTCTCGTTTACTAAAATATGAGTATGTGAATAATTTCACTTCTTAATTTTATGTTTACTAACACATAATGGAATCAGAAAGTGTGAGTTTTCTCTTAAAGTTCGTAATTAAAAACCTAATAAGTTGGAATCATATCAATTAGGGGGTTGGGGCGGCTAGTTGATCCAGTCCTCTCTCCAATTTCTGTTAAGTTTGATTGTTGTAAGATTGCTTGATCTCCCTTAGTTTGATCAAGGAACATCAAGCATATTATTACCTTCTCCCACACCATGTTAATTAGCTGTTCAGTTTTATTGTTGTAAATTTGGGCGAGGCATCAAGGTTTTTTAATAAGAAAATAAGAGAAAACAAATGTCTTACGTCAATTTCATCTAGTCTACAAGCGGCATGTTGTCAAGTGGTCATGAGCATTTATTTTTGCACTTGATTTCTTGTGCACAAGACCCCCCTCTCCCATGATATAGCTTGTATATAGAAACAAAAAAAAAACTCCTTTGCACCTGTCTATAGATTTCTTAAACGTGAATCAAAATGCACGTTTTGACACAATGCTATACTTGATAATAGTATTATATATATAGTGCCCTGATTCACAGTTTGGAAAGATAATGTTGGACTCTTTAACAAGATCAAATTAATCCATAATGTTGAATGACCTATCGGTATTCACAATTTTTATATCAATAGTGAATACATTCAGATGCGTTTCCAGTTTTCGGGGAGCACATGCAAATGTACATGCAATATTAATTGTGCTTGTTTATTCAAAATTTTACCACCAGTAAGGCTCCAAGTTTAGCACATATGCAAATAATACAACTTTAACAATATTGAAATGTTAGACAGTACTGCAGCAAGAATACCACTTCGATGTTTCTTTATGGATTTATTCAATAAACATTGTGTTTTTCGGAATTTAGGTTATTATTGCTTCTGCAGTCTGCACTGGCAGTGGTCGTAACAATGTGGAAATTAATAGATACTGCAAACAAGCATACATAGCCAAAAACCTACATATATAATGGGAATTAATATTCTAACTTCGGATAACTACGCTACATATATAAGGATATCCTATGGTTGTTTATGGATAACATTACAGTACTATAATCTCACTTTCGGTCACCTTAATAATGTCTTCCACTTGGTATTCGAATTGATTCCAAACCACCCCATATTTCTTATTTTAAATTCTTTCTGGATCTGCAATTAATAGATCTACTTATAAATTGGATTTTCGTTGTATATTGTTCTTGGGGATCCTGTAATCTATTGTCCCTCAACAACTAATTAGTTTATAAACAAAATCTTATTTCTGCGGGAAGATATAGATTTTGTCAATGGAAATGAAGAGATCATATATAGCAGCCAGCAAACCCTCCAAGAATATGTAGTTTGGCCTTGTATACAGTATAATAATATGCTAAAAATTATAGTTATGTTTGCTTTATCAACCAAGGAGTGTTCGAACTTGGAACATTTTTCAAGTTACAACGCTACTATATTTTCTAAGTTTGGTATTGCTAAGTTGCTCTCCCCCCCCCCCCCCTCCACAACCCCTCTTTAATTATTAGGTATTTTGATTGTTTATATCTTGTTAAGGCAATCGCTATAGCCTAGTGACATTTCTCTCAATTTGTAAGTGAGAGGTCTCAAGTTTGACTCTCATGGATGAAGAAATCAATACTTAATTATGGCTGACTCATTGTGTAGCTTAACCTAAATCCTCATGTATTAAAAGAAAAAGAAAAAACTTCTCAACTTCAAGGCATTAGTATAACGTATATATACGTACTATGGGACCATGATTTTCAGGCTACCAGACTATTAGCTCGAAGGATAAGACCCGGAAGGCGGTCTGCCTTGATGGGCTCTAATTCAGTGAGTGAGGTTTATCTCGTTGAGAATCAATACTTGCTCCCTAAGGTACGGAATCCTAATCACAGTTGGGTTAAGAGAATGCTACTTGATATCTTGGAGATCCCTGTTTACACTAAAAATATCCATTGAGCCAGAACTTAGTTTTGGTAATGGGTTGAGCTTCAAACAGGAAAGGCCCAACCCAGACCAGTAAACAAAAGAAGAAAGCTTGTATCTCTATCCACTGACATCATGAAATGCAAATCACTCGACATTTTGGAAGGAAGGAGGATATGAATAAAGAACTCTCTCGGTGGGAGTAGGCTGATCAAGGATATTGTCTGTGCCTTCCTGATTAAGCCTTACCTCACAGAGTCTTCAAAGACGGTTGCAGAGGAATTTGACAGCTATGGTATAGACTCCCACTGGTCTATATAAACGAAGGAAGGATTCGAAGATGAAGACACTCAAACAACCAAAAATCAGAACATACATATTCTAAGGAAAACCAACCTTTCAAACAACCTCTGAGAAAATCCCTCAACCCACTTTCAGATTTAGATTTTATCTTTATCTGTTGTCGTCTCATTCACACTACTTGTGTAGTTCGTGACTTTGAGAATCAAATACTAGAATCCTAGGATCATACTACCCAACTCCTCTAAGGAGTAGTAAATTAAGCTCTGCCATCAAATCAACCCCATTCGATAGTATCGATTACCAATCTTAGGCCAAAGTGTCTTTGATTATTTCTCTTTACAAGGAAGCAGCCTTTAGACCATTCCGATGGATCTATATCCAACCCGATGGATGTTTTGTCAATCTAAAATGACCATTACATGTAATATTGTTGTACTTTTATCTACATAAAGTCTTTCAATATCAGTTCTTACTTTCTGTATTTACATTCAAGTACTTCAATTTCAGTCTTTACTTTCAGTCTTTAATTACAGTCTTTACTTTCTTATGTATGCATAAGAGTGACGCGATTTGTTATAACGAGTTTATAACAAACCCCACCTTAGCAATCTCTGGTATAAACATCGAGAGATATTAAAAGTCCTTAACAAGCAAGACAATAAAAAGAACCTAACCGAGAACTTATCTAATAAAGTCACAATCCTGTGAAAAGAAGTTATATTACTTGTGGCGCAAATATCTAACATAATTTAATTGAATCTAACAAATACATCATTCTATTGGCAGAAGCCAATAGTGGCACGCCTGACGAATACACCAACACCAAAGGCCTCATAAATATTCCTCCAAAGGAATAGAAGTGAAGCCTGTAGAAACCACACCAAGCAAAAATGTGAAATCCAGCAGTTAGCCAACGCGTATGCTCCCTGCCTACATCCTGCAAAAAGGCTTTGAACAATCCCTAGATTAAACGCAAGTAAATAAAATAATATCAATCACCAATGGTCCTTGAAATTGGCCAAATTCATCATTTTGATCCTTTAATTTGAAAATTAATCAATTTCGTCCATAAAATTGAACTAACACATCAATTTGGTCAATGCCGTCTAATGTCGTTAAATTTTCTATTAGTTGTTAACGTGACTCTACATAGGGACCACATAACCACTCACATAACCACTCATATATCGCCACATGGTTCCATAATTTGATATCTTTTTCTCCTCAATCTTGAAACCTATGGAGAGGTAGGTCTTCTTTGCCTTAAGCTCCATAAGCTTCAATTTGCAATTATCGTCACAAAATTGGTTAAGAATGATTAATAACTTTAAGCCATTATCGACCAATGACCTCAAAATAATAGTATAAAACATAAATTTCTGTCCTCCTCAATTATATTTGTTGTGAGAGTTATTGACTTTTTAGAGCTTTTGAAAGGAAGAAAATTCAATTTGCATCATTTTTCAAAATGTCACTGTGAATTTTCACATGAGAGTGAAAATGCTTTTAAAAAATCAACTCATGCATGTAAATTTAAAGGTTCCAATTGTTTGGCACAAGTGTGTTTTCTTTTTTATTGAGCGTCTAAATTATCATTACTAATCATTGATAATTGTTTTTCATATGTATATACAATTAAAATGGAGAATTTTTGGCACTTGCATGATTTTTTTGAAAGTCACTATTAGACAGTGACATGAGAGTGAACTAAATAAATATTAAAAAATGTAATACTTATCACAATTGGTGGTTTGGTGTAGTGGTACAAGTGGTTGTTTTGCACATGGAGGTCTTGGGTTCATATCCAATTGAAGGCATTTTTAAAAAGGGAAATTTAGTTTAAATACCTATTAGTAGACAATTTTAACCTAAAATACCCCATTTTCAAATTAAATACCAGTTGAAAAGTCAACATGAACACAAATTAAAACTGGGACTAAAATTCAACTTTATTACAAAAATTGCCACTCCTGCTGATTCGTCTCTCTCTTCTCTCTGTCTTCTCTCTCTCTCTCCTCTCTGTCTTCTCAACCGAGCTTTATCTCTCGCTCTCAGATCAAGTTCAACCTGAGCATTTCACATTTCCGGCTCTCTCTCTCGCTCAGCTCAAATTGAACCCGACCATTCCATATCTCCCTCCTGTCGCTCCCTTCATTCAACCGTGACCTGCAAATCACTCTCTCTGTGCATAGGTAAATCATGTTTCCCTTTTGCATTTTTTAAAATCGGAACTGATTTTTTTACTTGCTATACATCTTTCATTGAAGCATCTTGATTCCTTGTTGATTACTGCTTCTTGGTTAATTTTTTATTAGAGTTTTTTTATTGATTGCGGATTAGGGATTCTAGATTAATTGGTCTCTAATTCAGGAATTTACGTATTGGGGATATAGCATTTGCAAGGGTTTTCCCTGTGTTTGATTTTAGGAATTTGATATACAAATTAGCATATTCAGAGCATAAATGTCAGTATTCAGAATCAATTATTTTCTACTAAATTGGCTTTTGTCAGACAATCTTTCGTGCGCAATTGAATCGATTAATACTATCTCAGCAATGCAATTCACAAATTAGTTATTAACCTTTTTGGGTCACTGGTTGCTGCACTCTCATTCAATTATCTGAACTGTTAGGCATTAAGAATAATACTAAGGGATGATATGAAACATGTATGTGGGCGATAGATTTAATTCTTTTACTAATGTATAGTTTCCTTAGTGATTCAACAATGATCACATTACATGACTCACATGTCACTGGACAACAGTGACATGTGTTTTTTACTGTGTCACCGACTGTCAGTGACTTGCATCATTATGTATTCTTTCTTGTATTTGGACAAGATTTCATTGTGATAGGAATATACATAATTTTCTAGTCATTCACTGGCAGTGACGTTAAAAATTCTCAAATGGCACGCATAAAGCTAAAGGCATGAAGGATCAAAATGGACAAGGAAGATTCACCTGAATGCAGTGATAATCAGGAAAAAGAAATGGAAGGAAGGGAAGAAATGGAGGAACCACAACAAGCACAACGAGATAAACAAGTCCAGTATCGCAGCAACATGGAATGTTTGAATTAGAAGCTGAAATTTGAATTTGAACTGTGTCATCAACTTTGGAATGTTTGTGTAATGGTTCTGTAATATTATTAAGTAAGGGTACTTCCCAATTATACAACTGCAAAACTTATTTTTAGTTGATTTCCATTTAACCTTTTTGGGATGTTGACTTGTTAATATCCAGACGAATTTCATTGTTCGATTGGGAACAATCCATAACTCATATGACAGTCACTTATACAAGAAATATTTTTTTTTTTTTAGTCACTGCTGTCAAATAATGATCTATTCTTGACTACAATATATTTCCATGACCATCAACCCTCTTTGTTCTATAATAACTTTTGCATGAAATAATGAGTGGTTGGTTAAATTTGTGTTGACAAAACTTGAATCCACTAAAAAAAAGTTAATGTCATTGTTGAACAGTGACATGATCGTGAACTGAAAAATAATGCAGAAGCTCGAAATAATATTCAAATCTGAATTCATCAAATAAGTTTCTTAAACTTTAAGATGTAAAACAAACTAAATATAATGTCTTTTGCAACGTAAAAACTTGAATCTACTAAAAAAAGTTCATGTCATTGCTGAACAAAGAACATGATCGTGAACTAAAAATAATGCGTGCTCGAAATATTCAAATCTGAATTCATCAAATAAGTTTTCTAAAACTTTAAGATGTGTAAACAAACTAAATATAATGTCTTTTGCAAATGTAAAAACTTGAATCCACTAAAAAAGTTCATGTCATTGCTGAATGTGCTGACATGATCGTGAACTGAAAAAAATGCGTAAGCTCGAGTCAATATTCAACTCAATTCATAAATAAGTTTCTAAAACTTTAAGATGTAAACAAACTAAATATAATGTTTTTTGCAACAAAAAACTTAAAAGTCACATATAAAACACAACAACAAAAGCCAAACACATATGAACCACAATCCAAAATGTACATTCATTTATTCAATATTCAATGTCAAATTAGAAAGCCTTAAGCTTCAGTGAAGCTCACATAAAAACCATGTGAACAGCTGAAAAGTAAATGAAAATAAGACTAAATTCACACATTACAAGTCTTCTTAATATGACCATCCACATTTCCACGTATAGTGCACTTTGTACAATTGATAGACTTAAATCTTCATTGTAAGTAGAGGCTGCACAGTCGCCAAGTCTTCAAATCTCAACCATGCATTTTTTCTTGTTGTGTCTTCCGTAAAAACCACAACGACCGCACGTCATTTTCCTTTTGCCGTCACTAGCAGACTTGATCCTACTACTCCTAGGTCTTCCTGATTGTTTTTTAGTAGCTGGTGGAAGAAGATCACCACTATCACCAAAAATATCTTCCTTATCAATAGTTGGTATTGGATGAATCGGAAGCTCATAAGCCTTCTTGAAGTATGCAGCAGTAAAATAAGGATTAATGTAGTTATAAACATACTCATTACCACTTTGGATCGCAACAAGTGCGTGAGCACATGGTAGTTTATTTAGCTGCCAAATGTAGCAAGAGCAAGTTTTATTCTCCAAGTCAACCCTGTAAGAATGATGTGCCTGAACCTCAAAAATCTTTGGACCCGAACGAGAAACTGTCCAGTGCCTACCACTGTTATAGTCCTTCTTCAATTCCTTCTCTATATTTGGACATATGACATCAGTCCAACGTTCAGCAATAAGCTTCCTTTCTGCCATCATAACCATCAACTTTTTCCGAATACCATCTATCATTTGATAAACAGGCAGCCCACGATAATCATTAATCCAACTATTAAACGACTCAGCAATACTATTTGACATATCCCCATATCTATCCCCTTGAAAAAATGCATTTGAATAATGCTCTTTGGGAATATCTCTTATAAACCTTTCCATATCAGGCCCCCCCTTATCTAATATCTCTGCCATATACATCTCAAATGATGCTACAGTAGGAGCATATGCACACTTCGAGAACAAATCCAGAGCAGTTTCCCGCAAAGTTTTACTATGTGATGCTGGATATTTCGTCTTGATATTAGCTACCAAATGATAATAACAGTACGAATGTGGCCAGCCTGGAAATACATTAGAAATAGCATCTAACAAACCATCATGACGATCAGAAAAAAATGTAATCACCCTATTTTGTGGGACCAAAATCTTTGCTAACTCATTGGCAAACCAATTCCAATTTTCCCTATTCTCTGCATCAACAATTGCTACAGCAAAGGGAAAAAAACCTGGGAAAAAAATAAAATAAAATGTTATAAGAAACACAAAATTCATAGAAACGGAAAACAGCAATGTCACTGACTGATAGTAACTAATTGATATGTTGGTTATTTAGAATGAAAACACTAAAACATAAAGATTTGAAGCTAGCGAACAGTAAATATGTGACTCAAAATCTCAACAAACCATGCAATATCATAATAGTAGCACTTAATGACAGAGGCTTACCTTGATTTCCATTCCTTCCAGTTGCACAAAGAAGAACTCCCTTATATTTACTTTTCAAGAAAGTTCCATCCAAATACAAAATGGGCAAACACCAGGGAAACCCAGCAATACAAGCTGCAAAGGAAATAAAAAACCTCTTAAACCGATGTGTTAAAGGATCACTCTCCAGCACATAATGAGATCCCGGATTGTTATTCAAAATAGCTTGACAATACCAACATAACTCATTATACGAACTTGCATCTTCCCCATGAGCCTCAGCTATGGCCAATTCCTTTCCAAACCAAGCATGGTAATACGATACATCAAGCCCATAATATTCCTTCATTTCTTTGATAATATCTTTTGGCTTAAGGGTAGGATTTGAATGAATCCTATCAACAAAAAGAGAGCAAACAACGCTGCTGCTCATCATACTATTTTTTTCCTCACGAATCAAATTGCAGCAAGTATGAACATTGTTCAATGTTCTAATGAAGAAATGATCATTCGAACCAGAACGTGTAGCATATACACGCCACAAACAACCATCAGATTGTTTCTTAGAACACTCGGCAATCACACGCTTTGTCTCATTAGCAACATACTTGATTTTAAATCCAAGCTCCAATGCATATTTTTTCAATTTGTCACGAAATTCAACTACACTCTCAAACCCTTGCCCAACACTATGAATGTAATCCTTCCACTCATCGGACAAATAAATCTTTGTCTTGGCCTTCTTGTACTTACCATAAAACTGATTAGAATCAGTAATAGTGCTGGAAGTTGTACTGGTACATGATGAAGCACCACTATCAAACACTACAATATTATTGCTCAAACTACCATGCACATTATCCTCACCTAAATCCCTCACCAATATATCAACATATCTAACAACTGCTATTGAAATACTGGTCAACATAAGTTGAAAATCATCATCACATTCTAAAAAACAGCTACTGTAATTTCCCAATTTCAACCGAAAACGTAGACAAATTTGCTTCACTAGGTCAAGGAATGATGAGTCTGGACTAAAACGAACCATAAGTACGTCTGATCCGTAACAACATCGCCCAATCACATCACTGTCCATCTGAAAAAGAATCAATAACACAGCAATTCAAACAAAACTGAATCGATTAGAAGAAACACACAGCAAATTTGAACAGATCGAACGACAATAACACAACAATTCAAACAAAACTGAATCGATTAGAAGAAACACAAAGCAATTAACAAAAACAAAGATTGATGAACAAACGAATAAATCACAGAAAAAAAAACTCAAAACAAGAACAAGAAAAACCTAATTTCCTGAGCATATTGATGAAGAACATACCTAGAGAAGTTGAATTGGAGGTTCGAATCGCATAATCGATGAATCGCCGAGTGTTTTTCTGTTTCGGACAGTGTTTTTGTTTGAAAGAGAAGCAGGTCGAAGTTCGAACCAAATTCTTCGAACACTGTTTCTGTTTAAACAGAAAAAAAAATATTGTACCTAATAGGCCTAAGAATTAAAAAGTAAATTCATCTACAAAACCCAATGGGCTGGACCCACAAAATATGGCCTGTTATACATTTATTTAGATAGTTTGGTATTTTTTCTTAAAATAGGTATTTTTATTTAAAACTTAATTACAAGTTGGTATTTAAACTAAATTTCCCTTTTTTTAAAAAAAAAACCACTTGAAAGTCATTGTTGACATGAGAGTGAACTAAATAAATATTAAAAAAATGTAATAGATATCACAAATAGTGGTTTGCTCTAGTGGTACAAGTGGTTATTTTGCACATGGAGGTCTTCGGTTCAAATCCAATTGAAGGTATTTATGAAATTATTTTTAAGGCC
Source organism: Gillenia trifoliata (assembly GCA_018257905.1). Taxonomy (NCBI): domain Eukaryota; kingdom Viridiplantae; phylum Streptophyta; class Magnoliopsida; order Rosales; family Rosaceae; genus Gillenia; species Gillenia trifoliata. Next base: position 8,625,773 of record CM031088.1, on the reverse strand, counting down.
GCAGGATGGTCACCATTGCCGGAAAATTTCGCCAACCGGTCACCATCGTTGGTACAAGTGGCAATTTTGTAATTATATTGAATTGCAATGTTATTTTATTAAATGATTTTGTTGACTTTTCAATTGGTATTTAAACTAAAAATGTGGTATTTAAACTAAAAATGTGGTAGTTTTTCTTAAATTTTTTGTAGAAATAGTATTTAAACTAAAATTGTTTCCCTTTATTGCTACACCATTTAATATTTAATAATTTAATGAGGTAACATTAACTTTTATTTAGACTTTGAATATTGTAAGTAGCGTGTAAGTAGATCTCAGAGATAAAAGAGTAAAATAATAGTAAAAAGATAGGAAGATAAAACAAGTAGTTTGGTTTTGGGTGTGGCTGTAGTGATACGTATCACTACATGCTATGATTCTTTTTTAATTAAATTGTCCAATTTAGATTTTAATTTCTCAATCTTAGTCGTCCATTATTCGTAGTATGACAGAGACGTATCATTGCAGAAGTTTCGATTCTATTACATAACAAGAGTAACTGATTACAGTCAAACCTCTAAACCATAGACCAAGTTTGTTTCTCCCACTACAAGAAATATAGACCGACTTTGAGCTTCCTTTGCTAAGCCCAAAAACATGGAAGAAAGATTTCATTTAAAAAATGAAAACTCTAATCTTTTCAAAAACTAGATTAAATATCAGGCCACGGGGTTCCTTATTTGTCACAGCTGGTGGGTAAATTCAACGTGGTAGCAACCAGTCAACCACGCAAAAATAAGAACTAAAAAAACCCACCAGAAAATACATATATCAAGAACCCCACGGCAAAATAAAGACCCAAATGGTGGATAGTCCGAAAAAAGGGAGAGACTCACAGGTACGGAAAAAAGTAGCTAGGTAGCAAAAGGTTGGGAAAAGATAACTTTTAGGTAATTCGGATAATTTACAGGTTGCAGAAAACAGAATCCTTAGATTATGCTTCCCCATATGGCATCTCACATGAACTTCAACAGAGCAATTCGCAACTTTCTTGCTAGATCTTTCACTGTCATATTGAATTCATCATCCATCTGAAAGAGAAATGCAAACATTTTACGTAATCAATTATAAAAAAATATATGCATTATGTTTGGAAAACGTTATCTTGCCAGACTCTGACAAATGTATACGATACTATACTGTAAATATGTGTTGCACAAAAAATCAACATGACCAATTATTCAGATTTACAATGTAACAACATAAAAGTCCGGCATAAGAGCATTAATAACTCGATGATGTTATAACCGACTGAAGTTATACCTGAGAAATAATGGTTATGTCTAGAGTGGAGGTCCCAAATGGCAAGACGCTGCTATTAACCACAGATAGTTGAAGCTTTTCAATTTCGCTTAGTATTTTCACCACAACTCCTTTCTGTTTCTCACAGTGGATTCGAATCAATACATCCTTTTCTGAAACTCTTGCTTCAATTTCCGGGAGTGCAGCTTCATCTGGGCCGCAACCATCAAAGTTTTCGTCACATGAAGAGGTGTCATCATCAGCAGAGAGCTGAGACTTTTTCACGAATACCACGGATTCCACAGTTCTTTTCTTGGATTGTTCCTCAAGCACTTTCACCCTTTCTTGAAGCTGCTTCACATGCTTTATAGCATCTCCAAGAACAGAAGCTTTGTCCATCTATAGCCAAGAAATCGAAACATTACAGTGTTAATAAACATACATATTCTATGATTCGTTGACATTATATATATATGTATGTGTATATGCTTTGTCGTACAAACTGTTAATATAAAACAATGTACTAATTTGTATAAGATTGAACATGATCAATGGTCCAGATTCACAGCCTGGTCAAATGAGATGGGAAATGAGTTGGGGTTTTGATCATCTTCGTCAAGAAAAATATAGTACCTTCTTTAGGCCAGGAACGATCGCAGAAAGAGCTATGAACCGCTGGCTGAGCTTTTCTCTCCGCTTTCTTTCAGCCATTATGTGATCTTGAGCATGTGAAGGTGTTCTACTTGTTGGGCAAGGCGTCTTAGTTCCCTGGCTACGGCCTTTTGCTTCAAAGTCTTGAGCATGTGAAAACTGCATATTAATTTGGGAAGGTGCCTCATCCTTTGGCTTCGACGCAGGCTCAAATTTATTACAAAACTTTTGAGGCTTGGAAGGCGGTGGTGAGTTCAAGTTCTCAAAAGAAAGAATCTGGGAGGAGGAAGAAGAAGGTTTTGGTGAAAAATTTTCTGTGATGCTAGAGTTCCAGCTGCTAGTCTTGAGCAGTTTGGCTGGCCTCTCAAAGCTGGTGCCTTGAGAGGTCTCATTAATGGATGAACCGCCACTTAATGTGGCGGTGGTGGTGGTGTTATTGGTTGTCAAAGTTGGGTAAGAGGAATAGCTCTCAGAAGAGAAAGATTGTTTGAACTTCTCCCCAAGTGCAGTGGCAATGTCATGTGCAGTAAACCCTTCATCTAGACTGTTCAAGTGGCATTGAGGAATGAAATTGTAGTCATCCATTCCCTGCAAATTGGAACCAAAAAAAAAAAAGTACAATAAATAAATAAATACTTCAAAGATAACAAAAGCTACAATTTAATTGCTAAGTAAAATGTATTTTGGTATTACACCATATATATTCTCAGAACTTAGAAGTCAGAAAATTACCAATTCAGAAAACCATTTGGCTGATGATATGTCCATATTAATGTGGCTCAGCTAGCTCCCCCTGTTTAATCAAATCTAGTCACGAGATGATCCTGGAAAGCAAGAGAAACAAGGTCAGATATCGGTTTACAATTTATGTTAAAAAAAAACGAAACAAGAAGTTGCAGCCTAATGCTAACCATGAAACTTGAGGAATGGAACTTAATTAAGGAACCCTATTGATTAATTTCACAGGGAGAGAAATATGGAAGCTTACCCTTCTACTTTTTCTTGAGTTGCAGAAAGTGATATTGCTACTGCACTTTTATACTAGTTGTCCTCCTCCTATACCCTCGTGTGAAAATTTTGTAGTTATCGTCTTATTCATTCATTTATTATATTATTATCGATCATTATCATTGTAATTAGTATTATTATTATTACTAATGAAATGTGAAAAAAAAGGCTGGCTAGCTTCTTTCTCACATTACATATACATAATACATATTACATAGTCGTTGACGTATGCTTAAATCATTGTGCAGATAAATAAATAAACTGGCAGCTTCAACTTGATGTGGCAAGAGATACCGGATCTACAGCAATTATAAAACAAAACATTATTGTTGTCTTTCCCAAGTCTGATGATGCCAACTAGGTACCTAAATATTAGATTTATTCATTAATTTAATTTTGTAAATACCCTGCCAACTAGGTACCTAAATAGTGATATGATATCTTATTGTGTTTTTGTTTTTCTGACGAATTTTAGCAATTTTTCATTGGAGAATTGCTCTGTTTGCATTGATCAATGCTTAACAACTCAATTGCTCTGTTTTCATTGGGAACTCATATTCAAAATTCTTTGTGTTCGATTCACAAAATTTCGTGCTTATAATCAGAATTGTTCATATTATAAATCACTCTGTAAAGATCATCACTACAAAAAATAAATTAAAACTAAGGTCGTTTAGTCAATCAACTATAACAAATAAATAGACTGTTTGTAATGCTTTAATTATTTTCGTCTATCTATTTTTATACAGTTCGATAACTAAATGATCTTAATTTTAATTAAATTTTTATAAAGATAATCTTTATAGAGTGATTTATAATATAAATAATTCTAATCATAAATACAAAATATTTATAATTGAAGTTTGAATAGCCAAGTATTATTCGTTTGCATTCCCAAATCTGCTTTCTGACAGTTCTGTTGATTAGAGTTTTTACCAGGGCAGGGGTTGTTGTGTTGCTGTTTGTTTGTTTCGCTTAGGCCATTGTACAACTTGTAACCCAAAGAGAAAAGTAAGAAAAGTGTTTTTAATAAGAATTTACTCACCGACCAGAACAATTATAAAAGTTCAACAATTGATTGAAGCGCTGATTAAATCGTAGTGCAATGATGAGGACATGCAGTGTGGTCATAAAACTGGAAAACAAAACCAAACAAGAAAAATTGGCTAAGAGATAACCTCCAGAAATTGGGAAGTGGGAACGATTGATATACACGAGTCTGACAACCGATCGAGCAAGAAGTGATCATCACGCACTAAAAACATTTTAAATTTTCCTCTCAAATTTTGGAAGGTATATTTACAACAACGGGTAGAGAATTTATATTAAATCTTATAATAGATCAATCATAATAAATTAGTATCGAACTCATTATTTATAAAAGTTGAACTCAAAACTTAATATTTATAATTGAAAATGAACACCATTATATCGTACTACAAAGTAACCCTCAAAGCCCTTTTAGACCTTTTAAAAACAGTGACTGCCAGTTAAATTAAGCAATTAAAAGTCACACGTTGATTCATTTGGGTCATAAGCCCCATATGGTTAATTTCCAGTGACTAACTCTAACGGTTTACAAGATGAGCATTCTTATTGATTTCAATTTAAGGGATAAGTCTACAAAAGGAAGTAATGCTGGAAATATAAGTTTATTATATTTGTACTTGGATAATTTTTCAACTTTTAACATTTTATATTGAGAAGATGTAGTTTGTGTTAAAATTTAGCGCTTATAAATGTACTTTGTTCTCCCGTAAATCATTTTATATATAATACATGACTTATTTTAGTTAGATCTGATACCTCTCGGATTAATAAGGGAGTATCATATGCACTTTTGTCTATGTTTAGGCCCAAATTTCTCACGAGCCAAATTGTGGCTCACTGTGTTAGTGCCAAAACTCAGACAGAGCTTTGATGTCACATCCCGGACCGACTCCGCCGTAGCACGATATTGTCCGCTTTGGGCCACGCTCTCACGGTTTTGTTTCTGGGAACTCACTAGCAACTTCTCAGTGGGCCACCCATCATGGGATTACTCCAATCCAAACTCACTTAACTTCGGAGTTCCGATGGAATCCGAAGCCAATGAGCTTCCAAAAGGCCTCGTGCTAATTGGAGGTGGGCATGTACATATAAGGCACATCACCCCCTCTCCGTTGGTCGATGTGGGATGTCACATTTGACATTGGAAGTTCAACACGTTTTTGCCCCACGTATTTGTTTTCAATCTCAATGCCACAAGATGGCTCAAGTGAAAGAAAGAATAGGCGTGTCACTGTTGGAGGTTGCCTACAGACAGTGTTCGTGCTTGAGTGAATGTGAGGTTGTGTGTAAAATGACTTCTAAACTAAACGATCATGCACCAAGTGGGACACTGGTTCGACTAGGCTCTTTTCGATGCCTCAAGTGAACGAGGACTTAAAATTCAATGTGATTTTGTATATACTTGCTAAAGGTAAATGAAAACAAAATAGAAACTAAAACGAGAATATGAATGTAATCGTTTCATGATTGAGTCAAGATTACAAACGTTCATAAAGTAAAATCGAGCTACATAACTTGAAATGTAAATAACTGAAAATGTAAAGAAAGCAGTAAACTCTAGCAAGACTCAGGCCATGAAGGGTGAGTTAATGCTAAATGAATCCACCAAGATCACTATCTTCAAACTAGACTAAGTACAAAACATACTTCACAAAGAGGGAATCATAGTGGTTGAAATTGCACGCCAACCAAATCATACCACAGGGTGGCAGAACTAGAACAGTTTTAGATCTCATGGATCGTAGGCAGTGTTTGTTTCAAAGGAAGGCTTTGTGTTTGCAGCTGAAAAGCTGAGAGTTGGTTGTTGAAGAGCAATTGATTTTGTGCTGAAAAATAGTTAGGTTGATTGAAGAATCACTCAAGGTTTTTTATACAATCACAGAGATTGAATTTGACGAAGGTCTTGAGCTTGAAGGCCTCTGGCTCTATTTATAGGCGATGAAGAAGAGCAACCTCGATCGCATCGTCGTGTTGGGGCAGAGGTAGATTGGTCCTTTGGTGCTGATAGTGATTGTAATTCTTAGTTGGTGGCCTTTAGTTGTATCTTGCGGAGGTTCGTATGATCTTGGAAATGACACTAGCGTGTCGGATGACGCGTTTGTGTGCATTTAAGGAGGCGAGATATTCCCGGATTTTGGTCACCTATGTGGTAGACGCGCCTCAGGGAGGAACCTGTTCGAGCCCTTAGATAGGTTGGGGAGAAATAAGATGGTCGTCCGAACCCTGGTCTTGGGCTTCGAAGTTGGTGGGCCGAAGTCGTGCGACTTTTGCTAAATAAAAATGTGTGGGCCTCATAGCAAGCTTTATTTTTATTTATGGCCCAAACAGCGCCCCCCCCCCTCCCCCCCAAGTATAAGCATGTTGTGAGTACGAGGCTTGTTTAAATTTTCAGAAGAAGTTATCAAAAATCGTGCAACCTAATTTGATTGCCACTAACTTTTGACAATTTTGAATTTTGATAACTCGTTCACCAATCACGCTAGCGGTTTAATCATAACTTCTCTGGGAACGATTTTGCATTTCCTCCCACTAGAATCCAGGTGCCCTGACCTTGGTCACCGGTTCATCAGGTGAGGATCCCGCTGCATCACTTCACCTCCTATTGGGCTCTTGGACCAAAATTCTTGCCATTCGAAGAAGTATAAAAGTTCGACGAGGCTGGTAGCTCAACGCTCATCTTGAATTGTACTTCTTGGCCAAATGGTGGTTTAACCATATCATTCTTGGGAATGGTTTGCATATGCCCCTACTAACTCCCCTGCTTCTCAGTTTATTGAGCTGAAATGTTATTGAATTGCCCTATACCTTTGAGAGAGCCTTGAGACAAGGTTTTTATAACCAGACAAGAACGCTTGTTTGGCCAAGGCTAGTAGCGCAATACTCGCTTCCCGACTGAACTTCCTGGTTCACAGATAAGAGTCATCACTAGTACAAATAAGGCTTTAGTCGACGGCGGAAAACCGTCATCTCGGCATACACAACCATCGCGCAAGTGAGTGTCGTCTAAGGTAGTACATTAGACGACGGTAGAAAACCGTCATATGGTGTATTCTCAAATGACGGTTTCCGACCAAAACCGTCGTCTTGTCTCTCAAAAAAAGGAAAACAAAAAGAGTTTCCGTCATTCGAGCATGTCGTAGACGACTGTTCAAATAGCTACCAGACGATGGTTTTTCTTAAACCGTGGTTTCAATAATCTCAAGACAATAGTTAATAATGAAAACCATCATCCATATAGCTATTAGACGACAGTTGAACTCTATACCGTCGTCCCATTTAAATAACAAAAGTGTTGTTGCTATTTTGTGCTCATGTATGGTATGACAGTTCTAAAACAAACTGTCATTTTGATTGCCATGGGGTTTTGGATAACTTGCATTTGATCCACAGATTTCAGTTTGAAGAATTTAGTTATACCAATTGGCATTTTGATGCACAGATTACAACATTCATTCTAATTACCATTAGTGCCAAAATACACAGATTGCAACTTCATATATTAAGAAACATGTGAGTACAAAAAAGATAGATATAGTATCAACTTAATCCACATATATTCCAAAATAACCAAGAGCCTTAAATCCTACCCCCTGCCGTACAAGATAACCAGGAGCCTTAAATCCTACACAAAAGATGGCTCTAGACTAGTTTATATCCATGTACCCTTTTTCTAGATAGCCAAAAATACCATGAACTGCACATATACACACATACATGAATAGACCTTGTCCCATATTTGATGTACGGTCACTCAAAAAAGTTAGCCACAATGTTTATGCATACTCTACGTGATCCAAAATTATGAGCTCAATCATCTTAAAGGTAGTTTTGCAAAAAATCGGCCCATTTACCACGCACTTCATCAATCTCTTCCTGCGTGTAAGTTCTATCCATTTTTTTTTCCCACTGCCACATGATAAATGAAATATTAAAGGACAATGTAACAACTTTGAAACACATATAATTAACAATAAAAATGCTTCCTCATTATAACTACCTAAAGTTTCCATAACATATGAAAAGGGTCGCATATGACTAGTTTTCAATTAAGTTAAAGCTAAACTAAGTTTTACCTTTGTCATAACTGTGGAGCATCCATCTTCAATTATTTCCTTCATATAACGCATAACAAAATAGCCACACTCCTTGTTAGTTGGTTGTTGAGGAACACCCTAAGCAAGATAAAACATTAATACAATCCACAACCACATGTAAATTACAATAAGTTTGCAATCTTATAACATATAGGCAAAGTGAACACACCGCCAAAATTTTCCACTGAACTAATTTACGCATATGCTTATTCCTTTGAGTGTTAAATATTTTTAATCCACTACATCAAAACAGCAATCATTCATCAATATTCTATCAACCACATATTGATAACCAAAGTACTAATTTATTTATGGAACAAATACTTATCAACTACCGATTTCCAATCATCTCCAGTCAAGCGACGCTTCAGTGGGTCCATGAAATAAACAATTCATTTGCACGGATTGATAATCGTCAATGTCCAATGTTTGCTGCTCATGAGAATATCCTTATCATTTAGGATGAGTATACATTGAGAATTAACGAACTAGTTTTGAATCACAAACTTACCTAGAATTACAAGGAATAAAAAAGATCTGATCATCACAAGCGTTTGAGATACCGATAGCAATTTTACGTGATCGGTCTTCCACACTACCACACCCATTTGCACTAATTAGAGCAGGGTCAACAAAACCAACCATTCTTAACATGTTTGTTTTTTCCAGCACATCGTATAGGTACCTAATTAATAAGATGAATTACTAAAAAATGCAAAAAAAAACAACCAAATTGTTTGCATAGATTGAACTAAAAATGCTGATTTTGATATGGAAGACATGGTGTTTTTGAATGTAGATACCTCATGTACAGTACAATGCAGTGGGCATAAATCTCTTTCATGGCACAGAAGCTCATTATATCATTGCAGAAGATACAAGATTTACGAACATAACCAAATACTTCCTCCTCCATTGTGAGTTGAATATACTTCTCTTTATCCTCATCCAATGAGTCTCTTGCATAAAAGTAAGACATTTTTAATGCCTTTGGCAGTGAGTGCACATCTATGACTAGGTGTTCATCTATTGCCTTCCTATCTTCTTTCTTCCGCGATTTCTAGGTTAAGGCAATCAAATATGTTAGTTCTCTCATATGAAAACAAAAAAACATCTACTAATTATAAAGCATCCACATATTAAGAATAATAAGTTTACGAATAGATAGAATATTTGTACCTCTTCCTTTCCTAATACAACAAGATTCTCTTTTGTCCCTAATACAACAAGATCTTTTGGCCAAGCTACTATAAAACCAATGGCTTTGCCAACAGTCTCTGCTTCTCCAATCACCGGGAAGGGAAGGTGAGCTTCACTATCCAGTGCACGATATATAGACACTCGCATATTATGTTCTCCCAAAGGCCGAAAATGAATAGTTGGGTTGGCAGCATTACATTCAACTATTCTAGTATGTGCAACAATATGATTGATGGAGCCTACCGCCAAACTACATTCTACTCCATCCAGCTATAAACATGATTAAATGGTTTAATTAAATTTCCTAGCTATAGAAGAGATGTACTAACGTGCAAACAAAAAAGAGAGGAGAATGATAATACATACTTTCTGAAGCTTAACTTCTGAACTTTTTTCCAAAATTTGGTCCCCAATTGGCTGTTTCTCACCAAATACCAAATCCACAGTCTTCATATTAATTGGCACCTCGTGAATCACATTAGGAAGTTTTGTGTTGCAGCTTGCTTTATCATATCCATGTTCACCAGTATAGGGGCCAGGAGGAGTGCCATGAGATTTACCTATGATTAGGGCACTTGGTCCCTCTCCCTTAGCTTCTAATTTTGCCTCTAAATCATGAAACCGATTAATCCAAAATTGGCGCTCCTCTAACACTAACTCTTTTGTCTTCTATGCTGCTTTCTCTCTCTCTTCTTGAAGCACTTTCTTAAAACTCTCCATCCGACACTTAGGGAAGTTAAAGAATGTACTTGGTTTCACATACCCTCCAACACCTCTTACTCGTCCCCCATGCTCGGGAGTTCCCAATGCCATTGTAAGCACATCATTACTACCAACTATTGTCAACTCCCCTTCAGTTGCTGCTTTCTTTAAATCTTCCTGAGAATATTGAAGTTAAAAAAATCAAAATTGATATTTAACATATCCAACAGTAGAGAGAAATTAGCACATCCCTGGAATTTCATGCTCTTGCTTATTCCGGTATTCTAAATTGCCATTACATTGCAAAAGAAATCAGAACATTGCAATCAATTCTTGCTTATTCCATGCAACTTTCAATTATTTCTCTTATTATTATCATTGTAGGCAATAACAACAGAGATGGTGAGGAAAAAAAACTATAATGGAAGGAAGTTCCATTATAAATAGCAGCTGCATAAAAGGAAAAAGGTTAATATTTGTTAAGTTTAGTTACTTACAATTTCTTTTGCCTTTGCTGCGGTTTTTGGATGGTATTTTTCCTTGTTTATCTTCACGTGCTTTTATCCAAAGGGTAGCTCTATCAATTTATGTGGCAGTAGGATCTTTTAATAAATGCCAATATATATATATATAGCAAACACATTAGTTTTCATCTTACATGTATGAAAACAAATAATAGCTCTGATATGTTGGAAATATATACTAACCAACTCATTCTCTAAACCAGCGTAGACCTTGCGCGACATGTGATGATTATACTCATTATGTGATCGTCTCTCTGACTGAACTGCATGAGTTATCTACAAAAGCAAATACCATGATAATGCACAAACATATAATGATCAGTGCACAAACATATATAATAAAAAACTATGACAAAAAAAATATAAATTAGGTTGAAACACATTACCTCCCACACTTTTGTTAACCTAGAGGCTACAAACTCATCCCAAATTGGCTTTTTAATAAACTTATACATGTCAGGTGGATTTTCTAATATCTCAGGCTGATCCTTGAATGGCAGAATGCAATCTGTAGTAAGTGTACACTTGAGTTCTCTGAATTTAATTCCACCAGATGTCAATACCATTTTCCTACTCTCCGGACCAAGAGTAAATGCAGCATGTATGCACAAAGTATGTTATATAAGGTACAAAAATTGAACTATGCATGATATGAATTACACATACCTCTACAGTTTCCCATAGTTTGTTTTTTTCTTATGGCGACACTTTTTTTCCAACTTATATATGTAATGGGGATCTTCTGGCGCACTAAAGACCCAATGTAATTCTGCATCTCTGAGTTGACCTTCCCGATTGGCTGCCCTTTTTTATTAAACTCAACTTCGGGCTTCACTCCTAGCATTTTTCTCCTAATCACACGCTGCATGGTAACACGACCACGGAGCTTCCTCTTGCCTTCATTGGTGACTTCAATATTATCAGTTTGAAGGTGTTCATTTGCATGAGATGCCGCAGATTCATCTTCAGCATCCTTTTGAGCCAACTTCTTCTTACTTGTTCTTAAAGGAGTAGATGTTGCCTTAGCTTTCCTTGAAGCAATAGACTTTTCTTTTCCTTTCCTCTAAGAATTAAACGTTGCCTTAGTTTTCATTGAAGTAGTACACTTTTCCTTTGTTGTCCTCATAGGTGTACATTTTGCCTTCGATGAAACCATACTGTCATACACAAACAACATTTAATCATGATATAGGTTAGTCAACAATAATTTGATCAATATACACCATACAATAGCAATATCTACAACAAAAGAAAGGCAAATTCTCACATAATTTTGAATGTCAAACATTATAACAACTAATAAAATGGCAGTCATACCCACTAAAAAAACAACAAATACATAAAAACAGATTATCCAAACACATCATCCTATGATTAATCAACCCAAATACGCTCCTCCTCTAGTCGCATATAGCTTATCTCATCCTCTCTCGTGACATCCTCAAATGTCTCTATTGGTGGCAAACTTCTACATAAGGGTTGATGGTCAATGACTGTGTCTTCTAATTCATCATCATTGTAAAATTTGTCTGGCATGTTTAATACCACATGCCAAGTAGAATCAGTCGGGTCTTCAATGTAGAAGACTTGTTCCACTTGGTTGCCCAAAACAAATGGTTCATCTTGATGGCCTTTCTTTTTAAGATCAACAAGTGTAAACCCAAGATCATCAACTCTAATTCCATTCTTGCTCACAACCCAATCACATTTAAACATAGTACGCGTGAACTTCACATAATCAAGGTCCCATATTTCTTGAATTATTCCATAGTATCCCATGTCCTCAATTATGTGTTTCTTATCCTTTGAGCTAGCAACTTGCATCGTATTTGCCACCACATGAACTCCGCTATTTTGAACAGCTCGTACATCATCACGTGCCTTGGTACTAAAACTCACACCGTTAATTCTGTAACTTTTATACTTCAATACATCCAACGAAGGCCCATATGCTAGCCACCTTATGGTTTTCGATATTTTGTTGTCTTCACAAGTGAGTTCAAGTGCCACCTGGAAACATATCCAATTAATCTCTTACATGAAGGACAACAAATCAATTGAACAATACTTATTCAATTTTTAAGTACAAAATATCTTACCCGTTCATGAAACCATACAATGAAACTTTTATTATGCCTGACACGTAGCCACTGTGCATCTTTTTTGTATTTAGGATGAGTATTCTCCAAATACAGCATGTGCTCACTACAAAAGCAATTTAATTGTTATAATCTTAAATGGAAACAAAGACAAAGTTGGAAATGTATTCAAAGTGAAGCTTCTTACGCGATATATGGTTCCACTTCACTTGTATTCTCTAATACATAGAGATGTGTCTGGTCTAATTCTTCATGATTAACAGATTGTATAAAAGCACTAGACAAAGGCTTACAATCAGTGGAAAATCCCAGATTGTGATGCTTCGGTACTCCAACTGTCTTAACATTAGACATATGTTCTGTGTAAAGCTCGATAACTTCTTCTAAAATATAACAGTCAATGATGCATCCTTCCGGACGATTACGATTCCTTACATACCCTTTTAGCACTTTCATGTACCTTTCAAATGGATACATCCATCTGAAAAAAAACAGGTCCACATAATTGAACTTCTCTGATAAGGTGCACTGTTAGATGTACCATAGGGTCGAAGAATGATGGTGGAAAATACTTCTCAAGCCCACAAAGTGTTTCCACAAGTTCTTCTTGAATTTTTTGAAGCCTTGAAATGTTGACCATTTTTTTGCATATTTCATTAAAGAAAATACATAATCTGATTACTGTAGACCTCACTGGCTTATCCAATACTCCCCGAATAGCCACAGGAAGTAATTGTTGCATCAAAGTATGACAATCATGAGACTTTAGGCAAAGCAATTTAAGGTCCTCCATGTTTACTAGACTTCTGACATTTGAAGAATAACCTTCAGGGACCTTCATGCCATGAAAAGATTGGCACATGGATCTCTTCTAATCTTTTAACAAATTCTAACTTGCTGGAGGCAAGCACGTGCGTTTCCCAATTTTTTCTGGAGCCTTCAAGTCAGTCCGTATCCCCATTTCCAAGATATCTAAACGAGCAGCAACCCCATCTTTAGTTTTTCCAGGAATGTTCAACAATGTACCAATAAGGCTATCACATACATTTTTCTCAACATGCATTACATCGAGATTATGCCTAACATAATGATACTTCCAGTATTCAAGTTCAAAGAATATCGACTTCTTTTTCCAACAAGGTCTACACTCATTCTCATCACCAACTCTAGAAGCATTTTTCTTCCCATATTCAGGCCAATTTATATCTTCAAGCTTCTGTAAAATTTGTTCTCCAGTTAATGGCACTGGTGGTGGAGAAAATTCTTGTTTGTTGTTAAATGGTTTTGCCTCCTATATGGATGATGACGAGGTAAGAATCTTCGGTGACCAATGTATGACATTTTATTACCATGTACCAATCTATGAGGCTTTGTCTCATCACCACATATTGGACACGCGTTATACCCCTTCACAACACATCCAGATAAGTTACCATAAGCTGGAAAATCATTTATAGTCCACATTAGTACAGCCTTGAGCGTGAAGTGTTCTCCTTTGTGTGCGTCGTACACTCCTGGAACTCCATCCCATAGTGCTTTCAAATCTTCAATCAATGGTGCTAAGTAAACATCTATATCATTTCCTGGTTGTTTAGGACTAAAAATCAATAAGGTTAGCATCATGAACTTCCTTTTCATGCACAATTCTGGAGGAAGGTTATAGTTGACAAGAATAACCGGCCAACAACTATATTTACTACTTAGAGAGCTATGTGGATTGAACCCATCAGTTGACAGTGCTAGTCTGAGGTTTCTTGGTTCTTGTCCAAATTCAGGCCACTTGTGGTTCACTAACTTCCAAGCTCGGGAATCAGCTGGATGCTGCATCATACCATCAGTCACTCTTCTATTAGCATGCCAAGATAAATCTTTTGCTACCTTGGAAGATTGATACAACCTTTTAAGCTTTGGGATAGGTGGAAAGTACCACAAAACTTTACTAGGAACCCCCTCCTTGACATTTGAATTATTGCACACCTTCCACCTTGAGAGACCGCACTTGGGGCAATTCGTAAGATCACAATACTCTTTTCTGTACAAGATACAATCGTTAGGGCATGCATGTATCTTTTTGTACTTCATTCCCAATGCACGCAAGATCTTCTTTGCTTCATACGTAGATGAAGGTAACTAGTGACCTTCACCAAGATAACTTCCAAGCTCAAGCAACCACTCACTGAAACACACATCACTCATTCAATGCTTGACTTTCAAATTGTATAGTCTGATAAGTGTGCCTACCTTGGTGAACTTTGTGCAACCAAGAAACAAGGGTTTGTCTCCATCTGCCATGACATTCATAAACTCATTACACTCGTTCTCTACTTCCTCATATGCATTGCCTTCCATGTCTACCATTTCAGCTAAAAAAGCATGATCATTTTCAGTCATTGGCAGCTGACCTAGAAGGTTGCCTATGCAATATCCAATCTTGATAACTTTTGTCAATCCCATTGAAAAATAAATGCTCCTTCACAACTTGAACAGAAAAATGTTGCATATTTCCACACTTCATACACGGACAACTTATGAAGTTTGGATTTGTAGCAAATTCCAATGCAATTTTCAAGAATCTTTCAACCCCCTCACTGTATAAATATGGTCTTCTATCCGCAAACATCCACTCATTCTCCATTGTAGAACTTATGATTTAAAAAAAAACAAATAGGTTATAACAACCGCAATACTATAAATTAACGACAATAACTTGAAAAGAAAATATGCTAATCTAGTTATAGATGTGCAATTATAAAAATATAGAATGCATAACACAATATATACATGTTGTGATAACCCAAAATTTCTAGCAAACTCTCTAACTCACTACCGATTTTATAATAAGACTGTTTTGATGACCCAACTCTTTCCAAATGTCCAAAATTAGTATAATTTAACAAAAAGAAAAAAATTAAAAAATTTTCTTATTACACAGTGATGAAATCAGTAGAAAAATCACAAATTTTAAACCCATAAAATTTATAAGAACACTCGGTTCCTAATCTATGGATTACTAAAAGACTCCCAATACCGGGCATTACGCATTAGACTGATTGGACCACTTGTTAGGAATGGAATCCTTTTCAGACAAGCAGACTAGACATCTAGGATAGAATTGACCACATCGAAAACGGACCAAGAGCATTCCCCTAAAAGCAGGGCTTCCCTATTAGTCAAGCCCTCAAGAAGGAAGAAGTAATCTGATGCCTCGATCTATTTCTCCTTAGCCTAGAGTGGAGGTTCAAGATGAGAAAAAGCAGATTGGGAGTTATGCCAAAAATCCCAGGTTTTCTGAAACTTTGGAGATTGAGATGAAGTTAAGGAAATGGCCAGTGGTCTGGTAAGAGGGTTTAGCATCATTCCTGTACCATCGGGTATCGAAGTGAGGGCTTTCTTTAATGAAATAGTCAGCCATACTTCTTTTAGCGTGACAAGCTAAAGCTAAGCTAGTTTGGAAAACAAAAGCCAAACAGGGGCATATCCTACCTTTCGTCGCCCTTACGGACCCTACGTCTGTGAAATCACGGAATTATACAAGGGATCCCCTGATGAGTCAGGGAGACTATTTCACACAAAAGGAAAACTATTTCACACAAAACCTTTACAACAATTAAGTGGGTTCTAACACAAATCATGTTTAATGAATGGAATTGAAGACAAATAAATAGTAATTAAAGAACATTACCCGTTGACAGCTGATATTACTCAGATCAAAATTGAGACTGGGTTGTGGGCGTCCCAACTATTGAGACTGGGTTGCACATGGTGCAACCCGATCTGGGACAGAAGAGAAGAATCGGAAAGCTCTTGAAGAAGAACATTGGCAGGGGCACAAAAAAAGAAGGAAAAAATAATCAAAAACCATCCAATCAACACCAAATTTGAACATTCATGAAGGATTAGAACTCAAACCCTAAAAGACCCATCTTACCTTTCAAAGAAGAAATTAGCGATGGCTATTGCGAGATTATATTCTTGCCAAGAGGCACCAAATAAGGGGGTTCATCGGAGGCCGCTTTGTCGGGATCCACCTACAGGGAATTTCCGTATCCTTTATGGAGAATTATGAGATGCACCAAAGCCTTCCCTATCGGTGACTAATGGAAGCAATTGGGGATGTTGAAGTTTAGATCCCTATGAAATTGGGTAGCACAAAAGGGATTTCATCACCCAAAGGGTTGGAGTGCTGGAGAGTGTGCTTTTTTTCAATAACTGACAACAGTTCCTTCTTTCTAAGAATGGATCGTCCACTCTTTCATACAACTTTGGTCTTAAAACGAAAAAGCTGGGCGTTTTCAAGTCAGCGCCTTTTTTGCGTTAAAAAATTTCATTCAGCGCCATTTTTTTCATTTGGCCTTTGTTGTATTTCACACTAACGACACTTTTACATATTCTGTCGACTAAGTAGTGGATAAAGTTTCAAAATCTCATTTTATCTCACAAATATAACCCCTTGCAAGACGGTTTTTAACAAAACTGACGTTTGGAAAATTGGAACGACGGTAAAAGTATAAAACGTCGTCTGGTCAGTGTCGTCTAAGGACTTTTTTGTACTAGTGCATGATTTGCTTATTTAGCTAGTCACTTCCCTTAGGCAGCATTATTGTCGAGATAACCTAAGAAATACCAATGAGGGACACTTGGTTTATTTTGGGAGTATGAAGTTGGGAACGCCATATACCTTATCCTAGAACTAGGATCAATCTCTCGGCTAAGTGATGCTATAAGCCGAGAAGGTTGACTCTCTTAATCCTATCCCTTGGCCTCACAAAGCCTACTTTCTTGCTCTTCTTTTTGCATGGGCTTGCAAATGAGCCGAATTTCTACACAACCATTTCTATTTTTATTTATGTTGGTTTTTGTTGGATCTCCTCCGGATTGGGCTTCTGATGGGAAAAAGCATGTTCGAGCCCAATGTCGTATGATTTTTGAATATTTAATATAATTCAATACTCATAAAGTGACGCAATCTCTTCAGATTCTCATATCTTCCAGTGCTTCATTGATTTGATACGAATAGTGAGTTGATACTAAAAAGACGTTTGGAGGATCTGGACAAGATAATGTCGTCAGCACCTATTTCCAACACGTACCAGTAATGCCTCGACGACAAGTCTCACAATCGCCATGCTCTTTTACGCTTCGTTTCTCCATCTCGATTCTAATCAGTCACACGTGTCTTTTTTGAGCACCTATAAAAGAAGGTTATTCTCCTTTGTTTAGTATCAAAGCAAAATGACTCCAAATTCTCTCGAAATATTTCTTCTCTTAAAAATTCCTTGGTTACCAAATAGTGAATCTTTCTTGAGCTTTGAGTGCCACAATGGTGAGTTAAGAAGAGTGAAACCTAGATTAGGAAGGTTCGTCCTAGTGGATGGACCTTCTATGCCCTTTAAGAGAGATCATTGCCACACCTCGCTTCTGGCAATCCAACTCTTTATGAAACTCCTGTTATTTGTCGATTTCGGCGTGGGAATCAATAACCATCTTAATGCCTTGCTCATGGCGAAGGGACTTAGGCTAGACTAGATTTTGCATGCTTTCACAGCCTAGGTTTTGTCTCCACCTCATCCACGTGCTTTGGCCTCCGCTTCACTCCCATACCTCTCCGTGGTAATGGTATATTATCACACTTTGAGGAGTGTTAGTGGCTTGGTTAGCATTATGTGCCCCTCTTTATCTCCAAGTTGTTGTTAGCTTGACTCATCTGAGCTTTGGAAGGGTTGGAATTCTTCTTCTTCCCTTCTTGGACCTATTTGTGGATGAGGCGTCGCTACAAAAAGAAGTATCGAACAATTGAGGTTAAGTCGTGGGAGTGCACACTGCAACCTCTTCCAAGCTGAAGGGGAAGCCTTGAATACAGACACACATATCACCAATGAATAAATTTGATCCGTCTGAGCCTTGTAGATAGATTTGACTTGTAAGGCAATAAGGTTTTGGTCAATTAGTTGAACAACGATGATGTATCTTTATTTTCTTTGTAGTCCTGTGCTTTTCACCATTGCATCCAAGCGGGCTCTTGTAACCAAGTTATATTTCATATATGAATGTAATGCAGAATTTCAGAGATTTAGAGCAAGTGTGAATTTTCATTTACAATCTACATTATAACTTTTCTGCCATACAAGTGGCTGAAACATTACAAAGCAAGCGTTAACAAAACCTAGACTGACCCTTTTTTTTGGGCTAATAATTTAATGCCCCTAAGTAAGGCTTAGAAACACTTAGTGAAAATTCCGATGACTCTGAACTGAAGTGGTCCTCGAGCTGGCTATAACTTTACTTTCTGTCAACCGAGTGGCTGAAAGTTCTTCCATTCTCAATTGTTCTAGCCCGACGGCAGTTTGGCTTCGGCAAGTCTTATGCCCCCAAAAAGGCTAGACTACCAAAGGACGATACTTTGGGAAATGTTAGGCCTTGTTGAGAAAAGGGTGCCAAACCTCGTCTGGCCTAGATCTTGCCCAAGGCTAATTTACCTATGGAAGGCATGACCAAATAGAGTTGGTCCCACTCTTCCTGAGTTATTGTTAGAATATGCTCAATTAGCCTCTAGATGTTGATCTGTGTGGGTTGTCCATTGTCGTTGTCCCTTTCACACTTGAATGGTCCGATGTCGGAACGGTACAAATGTGCCTCAATCACATTCGCCGAAGGTAAAAAGGGTCCGGCATCTTCCTGGATTCACATTTCATCTTTTTCTTTGAAGTCAAAGTCAACAGCCTCATCCGCTTCCATTTTGTCCTTGGCGATTTCTACCTCGGGTTCAGACCCGTAATCAACTACCTGAATGTCCTCTTCCTCATTTCCTAGAGATGAAGATCTAGCTGAAAGTCCCTCAACTGGAAGATTATATCCTGCCATTAATTATGTCACCTCGTTATATGCTAGTTTCTTTAGAATCCTCACATGTCCTGAGCTTTTTAAAATTTCTCTTTCTTTAGTGACCAGCTCTGAACTTCTATTTTTATGAACTGTTGGGCTCCTTGTTTTGAATTATTCTCTTTCTATCATTGCTTGAAGATGAAGAAGAGGCAAAGGCACTTTCAACGTGTTCTCTGTAAGGCTTATATTGCCTCTGATATCTCGTTCTGGTTGATTTGTTGATCTCTAGGACAACTCTACCCATATGCCCCACTTGTTATCATTTGGCGTCTTCATACATAGTTCTTTTGAGATTTTGCGGCTTTGGTACTTTGGGTGCTGGCTTCGAAGCTGATATTTTCATTGCCCCCGAGGCGATGGAAGGCATCTCTTCAGCCTTCCTTTTGTCCATTCTTAGACCTTGTCCCTCGGTTATAAGCTCACACTCACATTGACATTTTTCTCAATGCCATTAATTTTTGAAGCTTTAGTCAGTGGCCACTTCTTAGAGTGCTTAAACCCTTGCCCCCATAGGCTTAAGATCAATTGTAGGACGTCGTTTTCTAGAGTCATGGGCTCTCGGCCAATTGACATTCAGCATGCCAATGGTCATGGTAGGAAATGGATCTGCGTCTATCCCTATGACTGGCTGTGTCTTTTCCAAAGTGATCTTGGCCGAGTTGATGGCTTATTGGATTTTGTCTCGGAGCTAGATGCAGTTCTGAGTAGAGTGAGAGTCACGATTGTGCAACTTGTTGTATTGCTTCCCTTTGAGCTCTTCGTGCTTGGGGAATTTTACCTCTGCTTCCAGTTTCACTATGCCGACCTTCATTAATTCATTGAATATTTCTTCAGTCTTAGTTACATCAAAGGTGTAACTCTGAAACTTCGGCGTGTATTTGGAGATAAAATTGCCACTAGATGGATTTTGCTCTGCATCCTGCTTGCTCGATGTCTTAATTACCACAGAATTTTTGAACTCGATATCAGCAGCAACTATATCATAGTCCTTTTCCAAAAGCCCATCGTTGTTCGAAGAAAAATCAGAATCAATTTGATGAACATGGATCTTAGACTTGTAGTAAAGAACCTTGGAACAGTGTTTCCTCTGTTGCTTATTTCCATCAGCCTCAAGGTGTGGATCGAATTGGGCAGGAGATTTAGATACTAGTAGAATGCTTACCCAGACAGTGAATTGCATAACAACCTTAATTTAAGGAAGGGGTTGTCCTCAAAGGTAACACACTGTGAAGAGAATCGCATGAGATGCTCGAACGAAGACATAGTATTGTCTTCTCCACCTAGGTCATTGTCTTCGGACTGGACTTAGTGCAAAACATACTCCTTAGAGAAAGAATCAGAGTCGTTGGAATTGTACGTCGACCAAACAGTACCACGAGGTGGCAGAGCTAGAACAGTTTTAGAGCTCAAGAATCATAGGTAGTGCTTGCTTTGAATGAAAGCTTTATGTTTGCATCTGAAGGGTTGAGAATTGGTTGCTGATGAGCAATTGATTTTGTGCTGAAAAAGCAGTTAGGTTGATGGAAGAATCACTCAAGGTTTTTTGTATAATCGTAGAAATTGAATTTGACGAAGGTCATCAGCTTGAAGGCCTCTGGCTCTATTTATAGGCAATGGACAAGAGCAACCTCGATCATATCGCTATGTTGGGGCTGTGGTATATCGGTCCTTTGGTGCTGACAGTGACTATAATTCTTGGTTAATGGCCCTTAGCTGTATCTTGAGGCGATTCGCATGATCCTAGAAATGATGTTAGTGTGTCGAATGACGCATCTGTGTGCATTTAAAGAGGCGAGATATTCCCGAGTTTTTGTCTCCTTCATGGCAATTTATATTTCTCTTAGTTGTCTTAGTTGGAATAAAACTAATCACTTTGCAGAGCCCTGCAAGTTTAAAGTTATCTCATTACTTGACATGTTACATCTAATTTTGTTCTAATTAGCTAATGAAAGAGTGAAAATTAAACACTGCTTTCCCCTCCTTTTGACCGACAAGAATAATAGTAGGCCACATTTGTTACCGCAGACTACCTTGGACTTGACTAGTTTCAGGAACTAAATTGGATTGGCTTGGCTTAGACTAAATGGTATAAGAATTGTGAAGTATTTGGTGCAGTGTGGGACTATGTCGCGGAATAACATACTTTTAAAACCCAATAAATTTTTTTTCACATTTGAAATTTCCTCAAGCTTTCCTAGAAAACTTCCTTGCATTATTTTACTTCATTCAATAATAAATGCACAGACTTCATTTTTTTAGTTTACCCCCACCATTAATTTTCATATTGAAAGATGAACAAAACTAATTTTCATATTTAAGAATATCAGAATAAGAAGAATCAATGGAGGGTCTTGCCAAGGTATAACTAAAACCAAAACCCCTTTTTCTCCTTTTTCATCAGCTTATCTAACAATTTTTGCATTTCTTATTGGGTTTTTATCACAACTGGTCCCGAAAATTGACCTAACTCATCATTCTGGGACGAAATTGAAAATCGATCAATTTCGTCCCAGAAATAGACCTATCTCATCAATTTAGTCATTGTCGTCCTATTCCATTAAATTTTCCTTTAATTGGTAGACGTGGCATGATGTGGAGGTCACAAAATCATTCATGTATTTCCACGTGGGGTAAAAAAAAAACAGTTTTTAAACAATTTTAAAATTTAAATACTATAATTGCTAAATGAAAGTGAAGAAGTAAGTACCAAAAAAAAAAACCAAAGTCGCAACAGAATTCCAATTGCAAAGTGTGGCAGATGGCAAATGGGGCGAATGAGATGGCAACTCGGTGCAAGTGTGAATGAGTTCAAATATTGATTTTTATTTTTATTTTTATTTTTTTATATTTCTAGTGGTTTTAAAAAAATGATATATCATTCACATGGCGTCATATCATTGGTTATATGGCCCCCATGTCATGCCACATCAACCAACTAACAGAAAATTTAACGGAATTGGACGATAGGGATCAAAATTTAACGGAATTGGACGATAGGGGATCAAATTGATGTGTTAGGTCAATTTCAGGGACGAAATTGATCAATTTTCAATTTCAGGGACGAAATTGATCAATTTTCAGTTTCAGGGACGAAATTGATCAATTTTCAATTTCAGGGACAAAAATGATGAGTTAGGTCAATTTCAGGGACCAGTTGTGATAAAAAACCCTTTCTTTTTGCTCTTTGGTTGTTAAAATCGAAAACATCCATCTTTTGTTCTCACACAAACTGCAAATTGAGATCTGGGGAAGGGGAAAGGAGCGGCAATTGGGCTAGCGGGGTTATGGGTGATAATCTGATTTAGGCAGTGGTGGGGCTGGGTCACTGGAGAATAACTGCTATATATGGTGGCTACTAGTCGGTGGAGATGGTTTTGGGGAAGATGAGAGAGAAACGACGTAGTCCTAGCTAATACCGAGTGAAAGATCTGTACTAAATAAGAGCACTAGTGAGGCGTGGAGTCTGAACGAATCCGAGCTAGTCTCAGTTAACTTAATCCTTTGCAGCACCAAACGTGGGATTATAGTCCTATCTAGTCTACTCCACCTTAAAGAGGTGTAACAAACGAGGCCTTAGAGCATCTCTAATGGGCTCCCTAAATGAGCTCCTAATTACAATTTAGGGAGGATTTCAAAAAAATCAACTCCAATCATGCTTTATATCCACCTCCTAAGATATGGATTCATCTAGGAGCTTTTAAATATAGGGATGAAGAAAGGAGCTCCTAGTGGTTCTCTATAATTAATGCTAATTGTTTTAATATTATTTTAAATAAATAATTAATTTTATTGGCTAATTATTGACTCATAGTCATTATGACTGTTTAAAGTAGAGAGTATATGGTTGGAGTACAATTCTTTTAGAGAGCTCCTAAAATAAAATTTTGATATTTTTAGCTAAAGTTTTGGTATAAAATAAATAGCATAATTGGAGATGCTCGTAGTGATTACCTGCCGTCCAGCTCTGATGATAAGCAATCGATTCTTATTATACCAAGTTTTTTTTTTTTAACTCACACTTGTTTTCCCCCACGAACATGATAAATTGTTATGAAACTACCATACTTTTGCTATCATGTATCATACAAGTTCAGCACACTCGAAAAATCCTAAATTAATACATCTTATTAAAGAAAATTGAGTTTCTACCATAAAAACAATTAGTAATATAGAGAGGTAGCCAAATTATTTACAAGCACATGCAAAATCTCTTCTCCCATTAATGTGGGATTCACTCTCAATACGCCCTCTCATGTGTGGCAAATTTTCAAGCCTAGCATGTGGACAACAGAAATGGGGTGACGTGGAGCACGTATGGCCGTTGGACTTCACACATAGGACAACTTGCTTTGATACCATAAAGAAAGTTGAGGTTCCACCATAAAACTAATTGGCAATATAAGAAGCAGCTCAATTATTTATAAGCACATGCAAAGTCCATTCTCCCATCAATGTGGGATTCACTCTCAACACTTATATTGGTACTATTTGTCATATATCTGATATGTGTGTGTAGGCGTTGGTGTCTGTGTATGGTGAAATTGTATCTGCAAGACACCAACTCTTTCTTAAAGGACAAATGCATTGTGAAACTCTTTTTTATACTAAATTTAATTATAACTTTGATCTCGTTTATTCATATATTCTTTAAACGTAACTATAAATTGGATGGACCTAAAACCTAAAATATAAGCAATCAACTAATCCGAAACTTAAATCGAGAGATTTTTCAAACACAGAATCTCGGATGTAAGGAGGAATTCTCTTCACCAATTGAGTCACCTACAAATCGTATTATTTTTAGATGTGTTCATTGGAGAACTCTATTGGAGAGAAGTCCAAACATACTCTCCCCTAGAGAGTCTATAATAGCGAATCTGGATAGCATTTCCCTGTATTCATAAGCATATCCAACAATTATCAAATGATCTGTCCATGATCTTTGGGCTTATTTTTAATTTGCTAAAATCCTACATATCTCTACACTCTTGACAGTCAAACAAACACAGAGTAACGACAAATCAAAGGTTTATAGTCATATCCCTATATATCCTCCTATAAACCTAGTAAATAAGGGGTCAAACTTCAATAATACGTATTATTTAATAGTACGTACCATTAAATGGTACATGTTAAATAATTTAATATTTATTTGAGCTCCACCACAAATTAATCTGAACCATTCAATGGTCGTACCATTAAATGATACGTACTACTGAAGATTGTTTCGTAAAGAAGAGCCTAAGAATCTTAAAAACTCTGGCAGACCAGTAATAAAAAAAAATGATGACAGCACAGTTGAGGAATACGATACAAAATTATAATCATATATATATAGCTCAATTCCAACACGTGCAGAATTTTTTTTTTAATTCAGCTAATGCATAATAAGTTGACTAGGTCCTGGAAATTAGAAACACGATCCATCTATAAATAATACCAATAAGATTGTATGGTTCAGATCCGTATCTTTTAGTTCAATGAAGATTACAAAACTATTAATAGCTCTAATTCCCACGAATGGGAGAATTAAGCCACCTACAGGCCAATTTGTCCAGTTTTTAGGGTTTCATGTCGACGTTGAAGAATTGCCAAGGCAACCTGGCAAATCCAATAAAGTAATGCAGGAAATCGAAGCAAGTACGGATTTGTCGTTTTCTGGCCAACGTGTTTTATTAGGTGTCTGAGAGCCCACCACCACCCTTACTTTGGTGGCAAGTTTGTTGTGTACTGACGTATTATTAATTAAAATAATAATAAAAAGTGATTACCCGTGTTACTGGGTTACTGGGTTACTTGGGGGTATCCTCCAATTGACCTTACCCTACGTGCATACTACTAGGGTGTGCCTTATGTTAAGGGTTACAATGGCCCTTTAATTCTTTGGATGTGTATCCTCCACTCCAATCATGCTTAATTAGCAGCTTTTAGGATTCCAAACTGCCAATGGGAAAGGGTTCACATTTATAAACCAAGTCTACTTTATCATGTAAATAGTCATTCATTCTTCACTGCAAATATGTTGTCATTTCTACTCATCAAAAAAAAAAAAAAAGTAGTAGGCATTCTTCTTCTCTACAAACGAGTTTTCTGCGATGAGTAGTGATTCCTAGTATAAAAGTTTGACATGTATACAACTCTCAACTAGTATAACAAGTAACTACTTGGCATTACT
Source organism: Gillenia trifoliata (assembly GCA_018257905.1). Classification (NCBI taxonomy): domain Eukaryota; kingdom Viridiplantae; phylum Streptophyta; class Magnoliopsida; order Rosales; family Rosaceae; genus Gillenia; species Gillenia trifoliata. The sequence goes on along the minus strand of CM031088.1, from coordinate 8,600,107 downwards.
CACAAAACTAATACATATATTTGCAGTGTGTAGCGATTTATGCACACTCATTTTTCTTTACTTTTGGAATACTCTCTTTATTTCTACCTTAATCCTACTGTGATTTATACAATACAAGATAAAAAAAATGCACGGAAATCACTCTTCTATATGATTATAATTGTAATAAAGAAAATATAGTGAGTAATAAACTGAGTGATAATAAGCCACTCTTTTCTTGGAACTTAGAGACACTGAAAGCTCCCCAAAACAATCTTGTAGTAAAGTTACAAACCAGCTTTTAATTTTTTTTATACAATGATATTAGGGTTTTGAGCTTAGCATATAATGGCTAGTAATAATTTAGTATCAAACTCATTATTCATAGTACTAGTGGTAGCCAGCTCTTATTTAGTCACAGTTTCAAATTCCCCCTTTTTCTATTGAACTCAAAAACAAAGGCACAATGGAGCAAAATTTATTGCATAATTTAAGAATCTTTGTGCATAATTTCATCTGCACCAAGTATACTGATGCATTAAGTTAAGTGTATCATCAATGAATAAAATCAAATGACAGAAGAATCAACATATAAAAATCAAGCACGAACAAGCACAAACCAAATACATTAATTAATGATCCATCCTATTAATTTCACGAATCATTAATCTCCCAAATGCATTATGCATATGCAAATTCTCAGTCTCAGTGTGCCATGAATATCAATTGAATTCAAGTCAAAATTCAATGAGTGTTGGAAATGCTTTTAAAATGACTGAAAGCGTTTTTGGTGAAATTTTTTTTTGTTCTAAAAGCACTTCAAGTACTTTTTTGGAAAAAACATTACTTATGTGCTTCTTGCAGAAAGCACTTCAAGTGTTTTTCTAGGATTCACTTTTATTTTTACTAAGGATTGGTTTCAAAAACACTTTCACCAAAAACGCTTCAGTCATTTTAAAATCACTTTCAAACCAATATTGTATCCTTCCCAATTGCATGTATGTATCATCCAGATATTCAAGTTGTGTAGGCATGTTCAGAGGATCGTTGGCGATGCAGTGTGTCAAAAGTTTCAGACTTATTTGCTTATATAAAATGCAGATTTTAAGTAATTATTTAATTTGTTTATAGTTTCATAAATTCACATAGTTTAATCTCTTTTTTTTGGTGGACACATAGTTTAATCTTGGTCGAATAAAAAAAGGAGAGATTAGACCATGTGAACTTATGCAGCTATAAATTAGATTTCTACTTCTCATCCATCTTCGTACTCTATCATGTGTGAAAAGAATAATAAATTTGAAAAACTTCACATGGCATAATAAAAAAGAGATGCTAAGCAGACTCACCTAAAAAGCAAATATGCAAGGACTTGCTCCACACGTGGATTTTCAATTTGAGTGCATTAATTGCATAAAAAAATTTAAAAAATACTTAGCAACTCAAAAATTCTTTCCTCTAGAAAAACTCTCAGTCCCTCCTGCCGATAACTCACCGGCTCCACCAACTCACTTCACCAGTCAAATTCAAACCTCAAAACTAACAAAATTGATGATAAAACCTTGTGAATCCAAATATATCTGAGCAATTTGGCTTTTGGAGGTGACGAATCAAGGAGGGGATGATGGAACACATAAACATTAGCTCTTTCAATCTCACAGCAACTTCAATTAGGGTGCCGATGAGGTGGCCGGTGGGACTAGCTAAGGGAGGGCACAGAGTGTCGAAGGTGGGAGAGAAGAGACGACAGACGACTCTTCGGTTCTACAGTTTTTTTTTTTTTTATTTCTTTGCTTTTTTACTCCATGTGTAGGGCGAGTCATTGCAGACTTGCTTTTTTGGCGAGTTTGCTTAGCATTTCTCTCTCTAATAAAAAACAAGTTAAGAAAATGATCGCCCATATGCATATTGTTCTACAGTAGGATAGTGTATCAAGGCTCAAGCTTCTAAGCTATTAAAAAAATTATAGCAACAATTATCTCCGTTTAACAATAACGTGGTATTGCCCACATCTGTTGTGAGGATCAGTTTTTTTTTTTTAATACAACCGATATTACTATTTCAATTTACATTAAAGGGAGAAAAAGAGTTTAAACCCTGAGACATAATTGGTTGAAAAGAAATGTCCTAACAAACTATATCAGGTAGAGAAAGTAATTAACTTTTACTTTTTCACTTTTCCGATAGGTATTGAAAGAGGTTTATAAAACTAACTAAAACCCCACAACAAATGGATTGTAGCTCAGTTGGTTAAGAACATTCACTTTCGCACCTGAGATCCTGTATTTGAATCTCCCTCCCCGTAATTTAAATATATTCGTGTAGATTATCTTATCATTTGTTAAAAAATAAAACCCACAAATGACCAACCCAAAGAAGATCCAATTAAAAAAAGTAAATTAAAAACCTAGAATCAATAGCCCAAATAAGTAGGCCCACTAAAATAAAACCTAGGCCATATCAGCCGAACCCAAAAACAATTCCCTAACTTCCGAAAACCCCAAATAGCAATCCACTTTTGAAGCTCCGAAAATCAGATCACAACCCCAAATAATGAACGCAAAAAAAAAAAAAAAAAAAAAAAAGGCCTTTGATAGGTGAAAAACTTCCGTAGGAATTCACTTGCCTCCGAGAGAGGAACAAGATCCACAGAAGACATCAGATGGATGGTCAGGGTACTTAGGCCAGATCCAATGGAGGGCCAATTTCTGGGTTGTAGCCCATTTTGTTGTAAAACTCATCTTCAATGGAGGGCTACTTGGAATTTTGAAAAAAAAAGACTTCAAGGCCAAAGGGAGCCGGGCTTGCCAAATTTGGCCTCCAAATTAGGAACGGCCCAAAACTGTTCACTGGGCCCAACGAAAAAAAAGGCAAACTGGAAAGGTTTGGGTTTTGATTCCGTGCAGCAAGTTGCATGTTTTATCATGCACATGCAACCTTTTTGTCCGCAGGATCAAGGCTCAAAGTCATCCAACGGTTCAATTCGAAAAGGCAGACTGACGTCAGCTAGGCGTTGGGATTTTTTTTTAAAATAAAAAACTTACTGTTAGAATAGCTATTCTAACCGTTAGCCTCCCTTCTTTTAATATATTAATTTTTGAATGAAAAAATTAGATCTTTGTAAAAAAAAAAATGTAAAAATACCCAAAAAAAAATCTATAAATAACTATCTAACATTCAAACAACTTCACACCTTCTTAGCACAAAAAGAAGAAGAAAATATTTCCACATTCTCTACTTATTCACATACTTTTACACTCATTTCCTTCATACATTTCTTCTAATCTGTTCTCCTCATTTTTTTCATTCTCCACAATTTTTGAAAATGGCCGGCACTACGAAAGGTGGAAATTGGACACGAAATGAAGATCAAGCACTTTGCAAGGCTTACCATCAATGCTCCCAAGATAGCGTTAAGGGGACTAATATGTCTTCGGAAACTCTTTGGTCTCATATCGCACAAAAATACGTGGAGTTCTATGAATGCCATGTCCCTCCGACATGCAGACCTCCTCAAAGTTGTAGTTCTCGATATAAGAAGCATATCCAACCCGCCATGAACAAATGGAAGAAAGCCTTGAAGGAAGCCAAGAAACTCAATCAAAGTGGAACAAATGCCTTTGATGTCATGAGTTCAACGTTCTCTTTAATAATTATTTTTTGTATTCTTGTTTTTATAACAAAAGTCATTTCTAATGTTTATGTTTTTATTATTATAGGTTCGCCAAGCGGAGGAATTCTATAAGGATCAACCGACCACACCCGCATTTAAATTCCACCATTGTTGGACAATTTGTAACGATTGGGTGACTTTTCAAGATACGCCACAAGAAATATATAATTCTTCATCGTTTCGAAGCAATGTAGGCGTTGATTTGGAGGAGGATAATGAAGAATTATCTCCCCAAGGCGAAGTAGATCCATCTCCGGCTCAACCGCACATTCCTAGAACCTTAGGACGAAACAAGGCAATAAAAGAGAAGCAAAAGGGTAAGGAAAGGGATAACAAGCCCCTTTTAGATGATCTCACTTCCGTTGTGCGAGCTTTCAATGAACAAACCTCCAAAGCGGAAGAGAATAAGATGCATACACTTAACGAAATGAACCGGTTAAAACAAGAGGAGATGAATGAGAAGAATATGGAGCGAGATACCTCGATATATATGCCAAACACCAAGGCGTTCTTTGATGAGAAGAAGAGGGAAATTCGAAGGCGACACCGCTCACGTGAGTTGGTTCGTTCTTCATGTTCAAGCTCAATCGGGATAAAGGATGTGGAGAGTGATGATGACTAACCGCTTTAAGTAGTTGTCTTGTTAAGTGTTTAATCTCTTTAATGTTTAGGTTGTCTTTAATTTTTAAGTATTTCGTATCTTTAATTTCAAAGTTGTTGTAATTTTCCATTTTTAGTATATAAATTTTTAGATGTAAAATTTGTTGTAACTTTCTATTTGAAGTATTTAAACTATGGTTTAAGTTGGTGCAATTTTCAATTTCAATTATAAAGTAATGAAAGTATGCAAATTGAAACTTATTAGAAATATCATAAAACAAGTCACACTACATGATATTATAAAGGGGAATTGCTTGAATAAAAACTCACACCACTCCATAGATAAAAACACCACACCATAGATAAGAACAACTCACACTACACCATAAATGAAAACAAAGCCACGCCACACCATAAATAAAAACAAAGCCACACCACAACATTCACCATTCTTGACCTCGCATGGCCCAAAGATGTGCGACAAGATCCTCTTGCAAGTAGTTGTTCATGGAACGAGAACATATCGCCCTATAATGATTCATGTATGCCTCAATGGAGATTCTTCCAGTTCATGGATCCTGAGGCAAAGTAGCCCCTTCATATATGACTGCACGGCCTCTCCTTGACTTATTTGGGTCAAGATCGTCATCGTTAGACTCTCTATCATCGTAGTCATCCCGCTCATCTTCCACAATCATGTTGTGCAAAATTATGCATGTCATCATGATGGAGTTAAGTTTTGCTATACTCCATCCTCTTGCCGGTTGCTTGATGATTGCAAATCGAGCTTGAAGAATACCATACGCTATTTCAACATCTTTGCGGTATGCCTCTTGTTTAATGGTAAATAACTGCTCTACTGTGTTATGAGGATTCCTAATTGATTGGACAAGTGTCGCCCACTTTGGGTATATGCCATCCGCAAGGTAATAACCCATGTTGTGTCGACGACCGTTGATTTCGTACTCTATTTGGGGTGAACGACCCTTTATGAGATCATCGAAGAGTGGTGAACGCCCGAGTACGGTGATGTCGTTTTGGGCACCTGGGGTTCCGAAGAAAGCATGCCAGATCCATGTGTCATACGAGGCCACAGCTTCCAAAACAATTGTTGGTTTTTTTGATTTTTTGGAGAAGCTTCCTGCCCATCCAGTTGGACAATTCTTCCATTCCCAATGCATGCAATCAAGTGATCCGATCATCCCTAGAAAGCCCCGCCTCTCTGCTTTCTCTAGAAGCCTATTTAGGTCTTCTTGTGTTGGTGCTCTAAGATATTGATCCTTGTAGAGGTGAACAATTGTTCGACAAAACTCACCAAGGTTATCAGTAGAAGTTGACTCAGCCATTCTTAATGATTTATCAATTTCATCCGCCGAGCTTATGTATGTCAGCATTCTGAGTGCGCTCATAAGCTTTTGGTATGGTGAGAAACCAAGGTTGCCGGAGGCTGATAACTTCTGTCGAAAGTAGGGGTTGACTCTTTGCACATCGTCCACCAAACGAAGGAAAACGTGTCGCCTCATACGGTATCGACGCCTAAAATCCTCAGGTGTGTAGATAGGATTGGGGACGACGTAGTCATTCATCAGTTTTTCATGCCCGCCAATGCAATTTCAGCGCTTGAATATGCGACCAGCGACAGAGCCACCCCACTTCGGTTGTTGTAGCTCCTCAGTCATCAAGGATGATGCAGCGACCACTAGTTGTGTATTTAGGCACAACTGAGCATTGTCTTCTACATATTCTTCCATCATTTGGCGTCTTTGCTCATCCCAATCGAACATGTTGGAACTTGAACTCGAGTTGTCATTCGTTGTAGAATTGGTTGACAAAATATTGAAGATGAGAGAAATTGCAAAGGAGAGAGATCAAGTAGTGAGATATGAAACTGAATGCAACTCATTTATTGACATGTGAAGTTGAAGATAAGAGATGTCACGTTAACAAAAATCTTATCTGAAATTTGGAGAGCTACTCACGAATGGACACGTGTCACTTGAAAATCATATCTAAATAATGATGAAAGGATAAGAGATGCCACGTCAACAAAAATCTTATCAAAAATTTGGAAAGTTGCTCACGAAATGACATGTGTGGCTTGAAACTCATATATGAAAAATTATGAACGGATAAGAGGTCATACCTCAACAAAAATCTCGCTAATTGGTTCTCAATCTTACACGTGCCATATCCCAACTATTTGTCAATATATATCTTCTTAAAACAATTTGTTCCATAAAATATATTTAGATAAGTGTAAACAGTAGTTTAATTAATTTGAATAATGCATAGTAGTTGATGTGTGAGTGATGTGCCATAATATTTCTCAATATGCTACAAAATAATAAAATATTGAGAGAAACAAAATATAGCCCCTACACCATTAGAGATGAAAAATTATAGCACACCACTATTTCTTTAAATACTATATTTTTGGTGTGCTATGTTTAGGAATAGAGGCTAAATATAGGAATACCATTGGAGATGGCCTTACAACCACGTTGCCTGCAGAGGCACAAACACCCACAGCGCTATCGATTGACAAGCAACTAACCAAAAGCCTTCAAAAACAAGCTCCACAGACGCCAAAGACCAAGTTCACAGCCTCTTTCATTTCAATGTTCAACTTGGGTTGGGAACAAGGATGGGTGGCAGTGCATCACCAACTAGCTGAACAATATACATTTACTTCTACCCAACTCCATTCTGCACTTCTCCTTTTTGCCTTTGGTACATAAAGCTCGGTTAGGAAAGAAATGTCTCCGAAAGCACAAGAACACGGGTGTTGGCAACAAAAATGCTGTATTTATAAAAATACAAAGAAATGCACGGTGGCCCAAGAGTTAGAAGATCAACAGCAGCAAAAGAATAGTCTCAAGGACTACATTTTAAAAAGACATTACTATATCCCCTATGTCAAGGAACCCTGCATGATTACAGATACAATACAGCACTAGAGCAGAAACCATGTCAGCCCCAATGCGTTCAATCTTCCACCGCTATGGCAGTAATGAAGATCATCAACAAATCAGACCGAACCATGTTGGCACTAAAGGGGAACGTATCACAAATTTTCACAGGAAATTCTATAATTAGCATGTGGTACCATTACAAACTACTTTGACGACAAGGAGTTCAGGACTTGAGTCAAGCTAATCAATCAATGCTGCTCACCACTTAGCATTCACACAGACATCTACTAACCAAAAACTACTGTACAATACGCAACATGCGCTAACATGTAACACTAAAGAGCATATAAATTAGACATTGAAAATGACGGAGAAACTTTCAGAGTACAGAGAAAAGTTCACAAACCTGCATTGAGAAACCAACACGGATTTTCATACCACACACCTCTCTCTGTCCACGAGTACCAAGCAGACCACTCTTACGTCAACGGTTTTCAGATTCAGCACACCCCGGACATCTCACAAAAGGAGTCTGGACCAAACTATGATCTCTGTTTACCGCAATGACTTGGAGTATATACTTTGCTTTACAACTTCTCCCTGCCCTAGTAAACAATACATGAACAATTTTGAAACATCACTACTGACTGCATTGAAGGAGAGTCGTTTTCAGTTACAAATCTCTTCGTCCTCCAGACAACACCCAACTACAAGACATGGCCTAAATTATAATTAAGAGAATTGTCCTTCAACTGATATCTAAGAACAGTAAAGTTCTAAAATACAACAAAATACAGAGAGATGATTATTAAAATAAGTTAGAATGTATGAGTCATGCAGCACTGGGCATAGGATAAAATGCGCTTCGTAATACAACAAATCAGTTCTCCCTCCTCAAGTCAAATCTTTGTGCCACAGACCCAATCATTTACTACAACGGAAAATGAATCAGTTCTCCTGAGTCCAGATTTTCACCGTCTTGTCATTCCCAAGTGCTCCAGAAGCAATTATGTTCTTAGTTGGGTGACAAGATACTGATATAACAGTGTCAGTGTGACCTTCCAATTTCTGAACTATCTTCCGGCTTTGCAATTCCCACAAGTATAAACAATTATCTTCAGAACCACTTACAATGTATATCCCATTTGTCACAGAAAATGAGGAAGAAATACAGAATCTCGAGCTCTTGTGACCTGTGTAAGTCTTTAGACATTTCCCACTTGAAAAGTTCCAGAGCCTCTGCATACACAAGATAGAAATTCCAGATCAGCTGTATGCCATGATTGCTTTGGCAAATGAATATAGTGCTCGTTTGCTCACGTTCTTGTTCTTTATTTTCTGTTTCTTAAAAGAAAATGGAGGTAGAGGAGAGAGGGGAGGGTAGAGCAGAAATAGATGACATGAGACAGGAAAATTTGTCTCCACCTTCCTCGCTCCCTCTCTAAAAACGTTAGTGAATGAGCATGTAATAACCGTTCCAGTTTTATCAAATTGTTTTAACATAGTCAATTGTGTCCTAATGTACTTTCATGCACATAACATCATAACCAAAAGATTAACCCAATTGTTTGTCTTCAAATCATGCACACAGAAGATACCAAAATAACTGCAAAAGGAAGGAGATGGACAGAAAACCGAAAAGTATTAGAAATGTCGTGAAGCATGTCAAAAAAAGAGGAAGCATTACCACAGGAAGTAACTATATGCCCTAAGAATGAGGAAAATCAGTTTTCCCGAGGAAAATTTATTGAACCTACAATTTAGTTCAAGCTGCATTGCTCAAAAAAGCACGCAAAAAGCCCTAAAATCCGATCTGTCAAATGCTGAAAGCAATGTGTCAAATGTGGCATCAACAGATAAACCTGACCTAAAGAACCAGTTCAGATGTTTCAGAACCTATATATAAATAACATTACACGAAAAGGTTGAAACTTGAGTAAGAACAAGTATTGACGGAATCAATATTTTGTCATGAGTCCCCTTCTAATGTCAACTTTCCACTACCCAATTAACATAATTCAAGTCAATCTTTAGTCTTCACAACCATGAATTTTGAAGTTCTCAATCTTATAAATTGAAGTGAGCATCGACAGCGGATTCAAACGAAGCCATTCAAATTCAACAAGTTACGAAAAACAAGAAGAATTGGGAATTGAGCTTACCAAGGTATCATCCAATGTGCCAACAAGAATGTACTTGCCATTAGGCGCAAACTTAACAAACGAAACCGGAGGATTTTCATCATCGATCAATGTCTTGGTGCAGTGGCCAGTGGAGGCATCCCAGGTCCGGCACAATCCATCGTAGCTGCTCGAAACGATAACCGAGCCATCCCGATTGAAATCGACGGCGGTGACAGGGTCGGAGTGAGCCGGCAAAACCTTCAAGCATTTCCCGGTCTTGACATCCCAAATTCGCACCGTTTCGTCGAAGGAACCGGAGACGATCATATTGGACTGGGGGTTGAAGTTGGCGCAGAAGACGTAGTTGGTGTGGCCATGGAGGGTTTTGATGGTTTGGCCGGTGGCGACGTCCCAGAGGCGGAGGGTTTTGTCGTCGGAGGCAGAGACCATGACGCGAGAGTCGGCGGAGAAGGCGAGATCGGAGACGCCCTGGGAGTGGCCTTCGAAGGTCTGGGCGGGGGAGATGGTGGGAGTGGAGGAGGAGTCATCGGGGAAGGCGAGGGAGTAGGTGCGGATGGTCTTGTCGGCGGAGGCGGAGCCGAGGAGGCGACCGTCGGAGGAGAATTTGACGCCGGAGATGGCGCTCTTGTGGCCCGTTAGGGTTTCGCAGAGGGCGTAGGGTTTGAAGGTCTTCGATGGTTCCTTCGACATTGGCGATTTGATTTGGGTTAGCTGGCGGATTTTGGGGGTTTTGGGTTTTCCGGGGTTTTAGGATTTTCGGAGGGAGAGTAAAGTGCGTGGGAATGCACCTTCATTTGGCGGAATGGAAAATGATTTTTGGCGGATAAGGCGAAGGCAAGGTCTGCTAAGATTGCCCTTCAACCCAAAAAAACAGCTCAGCGGTCTAAAATGAGAAGGGCAACTGGTGGGCCCACCCACGTCCAAGCAAGTGAGGTAGACCTGACCAGATCAACAAAAATGAGATGAGGGTCGATAAAATGTGAAAAAAAATTCATGCACTTTTGGTGGATAAGATGCAAGGCACGTCCCGAACCGAGCAATTTATGTCTAGTAGGTATCGACATCTATATAAAGAGTTGAAATCTTGAAAAAAAACCATCACAACAGCAGATACCCTATATCGAAGTGGCAATAATCTAGTCAATGAGGTAATATCAATTTATTATGTTGTTTGACAATTCTTTATTTAATTAAAATTAATCATTTGATTTTGTAATTTATTATGTTGTTTCACAATTTGTTTTTAGTAACTACCAGCACAAATGTGGTTCAATCTTGCTAACAACAACATATCATTCATGAGGCACGGATTATGGGACATTGTCAAGCATACTCCGAAATACAAAATTGTGCACGTTGGTTTTGACGTTGTCTTAAACGAGACTCCCTGCACGAATCAACTACTCAAAAGTAGCTATTGGAGACCCCAATGGAATAGGTAGCACCGACCTAAGAAACCCTGAGGCCTATTGGTAAGAGAGCTACTAAGAAAAGAGCTGCAAGAGGCAGTTCTTCGAATAATGATTATTCAAAATTAGTTGATGAATTGGCTCGCCAACATGCACTGAATATGGAGCATGATTGGTTTGTGTATGAGCAAAACAAGGCTAGAGATGAAGCAAATGTAAGAGCAAGAGAGTTAAATAGGCAAGAAAGGTTGGAGGAGAAGGATCGGGATACCATGTCTCCACACCCCGAAGAAATGACTTCTAATTCAAAACGTTTTTGGAGAAAAGCACGAGTGGCTGTCATGAGAAGACATTTTTCCGAGGAAGACGATAAAGTTCCATATGTTCCAAGGGAAGACGAACCTAGCACCACCAATTGGATTAATCATGAGTTGTAGGGTACTAAGAATAATGTTGTTTTAATACCATACTTGGTTATATTAGTAACTACATGACAAGTTGATGCGTTTCTCTGCCTTTGGTGTTGGGCATGTTGGTTTTTTTGTGCTTCATCTTCTCACTCCATTTCTTGATCTTGACTCTCTTGCAACCTCCTCAGGTTAGACTTTGTTGAAAGAACTTTATTCTTTTTTAACACTTTCTCCTTGTTTGGCAGCTCGGACATGACTGACTATTTCAGTCGGATAGGATAATCTATCATCGGACAATACTGACTAAATTAGTTGGGCGTTTGGTGCAGTATTGGACTAATATCGACTATTTATATTGTGTTGGCTGGCCCTAGGTGTGTGTGAAGAACACAATTTGTTCTTCATACAAACTCACTCAAATCCTCATCAAATACAAGAACTACGAAATGTTTGATCTTCGTAGGAGACGAATTACGTAAGTAACCTTCAATTTGATTCAAGGTGCAACCACAACTCCTCCAAGCAAAGGTGTTCATCCAAGATGAGATTGAAGGCCCTCTTGAGTATTTAGTCTTTGCTCATGCAAAGAAGATTCTACAAAGGTATAGGATGCTACAACTTACTAATGTGATTTTGAGTTGTGTCTTGGTTCACAACATTTAGGCTTCAAAAGTCATGAGCAAAGTTTTGTTTTTGAGTACTAATATACTAGCTAAGAGCCTTTAATTTGTTAATAGCATGCTTAAGTGTTGCTCAAATGAACTTGTAATTCAAATATTTTCCTTCAAGCTAGACCAAGAGAGTGAGAGGGACGAACCCGACTAATTATACAGAGGTTTTTGGGCGTATAATTAGTTGGGTGTGAGGGGTACTAAATGGTGGGCTCGGTTTAAATAGTCGGGCGACTATTTTAGTACGAAGCGCACCAAACACTAGAGACCGGATTATTTGTACTATCCGGTGCGCTATACGACGTACCAAACGAGGCCTTTATGAATTGAGATAAGTAGGGAGGATGGAGGAGATTGGTGTGAGTAGATGTGGTGGTTTAAAGGGTTTTTATGGAAATATGTGAAGAATTCAAATGATTGGATAAGGACATGTGGCATTGCTTGAATGATCGAGAATCTTATCAAAAATCTAAGTGGATATTACCAATAAATAATGACACGTGTCGTGACGAGAGTGATTGAAAATTTCATTAGAAATCTAAGAAGATAATGACACGTGGCAGATAAGGCCAACAAAGCATAAATATTGCCCAACGGGTGGAGTTGCACAATTGCAACTATTTTCCAGAATGAATAGTAAAGGCAAGTTAATGCCATTGCCCTTTCCCTCCCTCAACGGATGGAATTGCTCTAATAAAAAGTCACTAGAATCAAAAATTTCTTAGTCATCAAAAAATACAAAATAAATTAACGGTTCATCATAAATACTAAGAAATTGAGCAGTTCTAATTATAAAATTTATACCATAAATATACCCTTTACAGATATGAGTCTTTACATTTACCATCTGTACATTTACACGCATTTAAATAAACCTTACCCATTCAATTAATCTAATGGAATTAAAACAATCCACTTCATATTAGAATAGAGTTCACGTTTGCACCTTAGCAATTAGCACTAATCCAACTCTCTGCGATTCTTCTCTCCGTGCCGTCTTCCCCAATTTTCTTCCCGCACAATGTCTAAATGTTGGAAAAACTTCAACTTCGATTGAATCTCAGAAGAATACATAAATTTTGGGATTCACTAATGTTAGTCACCCATTCACACATGGAATACATATCTCGGAGCAGGAGCTTGTTATATTTTAATATTCTAGATAAAAGACAAATAGTTAGCTGCATATTGCACAAAAACCACACCGCCGCGGGAAGTAGGAGACAGTGTGAACGGTAATTTAATCTAAAACTTACGTGTACTTATTAATATTCATTGGATTAATCAAAGTGTCAATATTTGTTTAAATACACATATGGTAAATACAGAGACTCAGAATCCTACGTTTACAGTTTTACGCATATTTATTTTGATAAAAAAATTGACCATAATGATATATTGTCAATTTTGAATTGTTGTGTCGTCAAAATTTGATTGTTATATCGTCAATATTTTATCACTATATTGTCAATCTTTAATATGATTAGTTCAATTTAATCCAAAAACCAAATCTTACGATAAATTCATATCCCCAAAATCCAAGGTAATTTCTTCTACACGTAATTTTATTTAATCAATTTGTTCTCTATATGCTCAGATCGTTTGTTTAGAGTGATGGTTCTTTTTTTTTTTCTCAATCAACATGGGAACTTCTATTTTGCTTTTGGTAGGAAAAATAAAAAGAAGAAATTTAGCGTAAGACGCTTTACCGCAGTGACAGAAAACAATCATGCTTATGCATATTGGTGCAGGTTCGATCGCCACCAATTCTTCTCCCACTTAACAAGTAAAGCACAGTAAAGTAAAGAGAAACGAAAAGAAAAGAAAACTAAGCCGGTCCACATGTTGCATAAGTTTCTTAAATCACTTATGTGTCATTGTTTGTTTCTTCAATCAGCACTTAAACCACTGATTCTTCATTAAACTTCCATCCCTTGTTGATTTCTGCACGCCAATTTTCTTCCCCGGCACACCCATGTTTAATTGTGGAAAGAATCAAATGACAAAAAAACACATGGATGTGTAGAAAGAGAAAACCGGCGTGCGAAAATCATTTCCCAAAAAAGAAAAGGATTCACTAAAAATAAGCTGTGCACTTTTTCACTCAGACAAAAAAGACAACTGCTTCCAATTTTGAACAAATGAAGTAATTAGTACACAGCAAAGTGGTAATACGTTTGATAATCAGCCCGGCATGTTCATAACATATGTACACAGCACTAGAACTACATTCCGCGAGTCGGAGTGTCAGAAGACTAAGACATACCCATTTTATCTAACCCCTTTCATTCTCGTCTTCCTCCTATCCAAAACCCCCCATCTCTTTGCATACAGTCGGTAAAATCACCTCCCGAGTTAACCTTACAGAGACCCTAACTCTACTACACACGTGTACATGCGGGGAAGATGGCGGACAAAAAACGATATGGGAAGAGAAGGGGTAAAACCTAAATACAAGAAGGCTACAGAAGATTAGAAGGGAGGCCTGGGCGTCAGGGTTATCGGAACCAAAAGAAATTGACCCTGTACAGAACGTGGGATAAATCTAAGCAGTTGGAAGGTTTCAGACTTTAAGTATTTTGACCTTGTTTGAATGGGCTATACGCGTACCTTGAATTGTGCCACTGCGGCCTACATATAAATCTACTTGGCTGCTGCTCGTTCCATCAGGAGGACCACTGTACAGATGTTGCCTCAAAACAAGCACTCCACCAGTATAATCATGTGCAAATACCTTGTTCTGCTTGGTAAAATCAACACTGAAAGATGACGCTGGTATACAGATTTTACTATCTGCTGAAGCTTGAGTTCTGTCTCACTGGATATGATTTTCGCAAATCTTGAGGATGTTTATCGATAGTTCCAAACCACGAACTTGACCTTCCACCAACCCAGTGCTCACAACTTGTCCTCATACTCATACAGGCTGAAGGAGAATGGTCATGTGACAGTAAGTAATACGAACTGTGGTGTTCCTCTCTGCAAAAGGACTCAGTCAAATCCAAATGGCCCCGGGGCAATGACCTCGGACCTAACTCTTGAGAGTGCTGAAAGGTGGAAGATGATCGAGAATATGAATGCCCCATGCCATGACAAGGACCAAAAGAAGCATATTTTCCGGAATCCAAATCTGGTGATTGCTCCCTAGCAGAAAGGCCCAGATGGGGTGTCGTCGTACAGTCTTCTTCTATTGTTATTCCCTTCTTAGATGCAAGGTCCATGATCTGTCTCTCATCAAGTCCTAACCCCATAAGCAAGTCCCACATGTTTCTCAGTGCTTCCCGTTGGTTGTTAATCACTTGATCCCTCATTGCCATTTCAAACTGAAGCTCAGTATTTGCCATTCCCTATATTAATTAAAGTAAAACTGTTACACCTTACAGAAAGTTTACCGCATATATGTAAATCTCAGATAAAATTGGTAATACTGATGCAACTCATAGCAGTAAGCAGTATACTAATGCAACTCTTAAGAATATCTTACGAAAAATTCTGTCATTGGCATTAGATAAACATTTATCTCGAGAGAACATAAAATGTACACCAATGATCTTGCTCAAGTTGTTTTTGGTCAAGAGTTTCAAATAAATGCACATTCAACTCAAAACAGTCATTTCCTAATTTATTTTGTCGAGTCCAGTATATGTATATTCAGTCTGCGTTTAATATCAACTCACCAAGAGCCTGTATTGACTAAGAATACGCAAGTACGTTTTATTTCCATTGTTACTAATGGCCTCCTCAATCATCTTTTGAAGATGGCATCGATGCTTCTCATTTGCTTTGATTTCCTACAAAAAGTAGAGTTGACAATAAAATCAAAAGCTGATAAAAGTTGTATTTTTTTGTGAGTTTGACTACAGCTGAGATATTACCATATGGTAATTAACACCAGCTTCATCATTGTCACGGATGTTATCCAAAATAACTTGCCGCCTCGTTCTCATGGCCTCTAAAATTTCACCATCGTTTCCAATAGCCTGTAACACAGAAAAGGTACTCAAGAATTAGTTTATATTATCAGAAAAAATTTATCTCAACATTATCAATAATCATATCATATTCAGTTTCCCAATAAAGTAAATAAATGCAATTAAGTTAACATAATTTCATTTCCAGATCTGTTTGAAGCTACAAAACAAGAAGAGTGGGAACGAAGTGAACTTATAGTCCATAACAAAGTTGTTTCTCAGGAATGTCATGGCTTTTCTTCAAAGCAAAAACTTTGAACTAATTGAGATGAATTGTAGGTGCTAAAAGACATAATGTGCAGAATACAAACTCTTTTTCATAAAGCTGCATTGTAAGTGGGACCTTCTAACCTGCTGTTTTGCTATAGCATCGTCAAGATGTTGGAGTTCAATCCGGTTACGAAGGTTGGTTTCCTCAAGCTCAAATGATGCCTTCTGTAAGTTTATCCTTTCCTGAACATTTTCACTGGTTTCATGGCTCAAAATATTCAACCAAGAAAGTTCATCGTCTGCAGCTTTTCCAACAGGTTTAACACTTAGCTGTGATTCCTTTTCAGCTAGTTCTTTTCTCAATTGACAAACCTCAATCTGCAATCCGAAATAGGTTATTTTCCAACAAAATAAAAGTTTTAAATACAATCCTATAGATCAAACCAATTCAACCACTTACCTGAAGGCTGTCAATCATTTGTTGGTAGTCTGATACATGGGTATCAATAGTGCCAATGTTTTTCTGTGAAGTAACCGTGATTGTTCTTAGAAATTCCGTGCATATATAAAAGTACAAGTCTAGCCAGTAATACACAAGTACAAGAAAAGAAATTTTCTGCAAATCCGACAAATTCGTGCATAGAAACCCATAGGAAAGACAAAATTGGCAGTTAAACAAAGGCAACATGCAGTATACACAAATCAATCAACAAAGAACCACATTCTCCTATGCAAGATAAGTGGAAAACTAAACCACAGTGCCAATTTTTAAAATTCTTAATTTTTTAATTGCTTACTACAAATGAGATCATATGACAGATTAGCAGATTGATTAATCAATCACAGAATGAGTATGAATATTAATTGTCTTCAATCTCGAAATGGACTATTACTTAATCATGTTTTGATGATCCAAATGGAATATGTCCAGATGCATATTTGGCTCTCACCTGGATGTGTGTCTTTATTTCCTTTGCTCGATCAGCATACTTCAAGGTATTCACGGTGTGATGATACTGATTGTCCACAGGGGATACAGTAGCAACCATGATCGTTTGAGAATTGCCACTCAAACCATCCTTGAGTATTCGTGTCAATTTGCTGCAAAACTAATTACATTAACTACAGTAGCAGGAAGCTAACTACAGCAGCAGGGAGGACTTCAGGATAACAATTACAATCACATACCTATTACGGTAAGGAACATAAGCAAGACCCTTCTTTTGGTGTTTCCCAAGTGCATTTATGCAGTTTGCTAAGGCAAGAAGTGAACGGTTAATATTTGCTCCGTCCCTTAATTTTTGGCCTCCACTGTTTGTTTCCGAAGCTCGTTCGCTACCAGCAAGATCCACAAGTGCGAGTTTTCCTCGCATTACTTGATTACGGTACTTGTTTCTCTGTTTCCTTTTTACTTTTATTTCCAGCACTGCATGTGATCTGGTTAACGAGAAAAACTTTGTATGAATAATAAAAGGTTACACTTTATTTTCAAAATTTAGAGTGGTTCTGCTGATTTTGGTGGAACTATTAAAAATGATGCCACCTATTACTTGAAACCGGTTGTTACTAGTATTGTAACTTCTGTGATCTGCATTCAATTGTAAAACATTCTCACCTTTTGAAAATAAACTCCATACAGAATATTCTATTCTATTCTATTCTATTCTATTCTATTTGATGCAATACATTTTAATAGTTGAAAATGTGATTTACTGTTTGAAACGAATCATATGCAATTATAACCAAAACACCTGACCACAGAAGGATTCATAGAACCTATTGAACAGGCACCTAAACCTAATAAAGCTATACAGTCGTTAGTATCTAAGGTATGGTAGTATCAGTAATAGAAGGTAGAGAACTGAAATCGGAAGAACAGTGGTTTCTAAGTACAGCCTATTGTCCAAAGCATGATTAAAACTCAAATGGACAACATTGATAATGGTATGTCCACAGCACACAAATGAATTCAACGTACCGAGAAGATGTTGCATTAGCCTCTGTGCTTTCAGTTTTCCGTCGGCTATTCCCCAAGTTTAAGAGTTCAAGAATCTTATCCGCTGATTGTACCTGAATAAGTAAGACATGTCACAAAGGATGAGTAAAAAACCTTCCCATAGTACATAATTGGTTCGTCAAATTCAAGAATCATTTTCATATTAGTGCTAAAAAGAGACTCAAAAGAACTAGCAAATTACTTTTAACAAAATGGAAAAATAAAAGTACGGAAACAAATTGACAATTATTCACAGATAGTCAAACCAGATGCAAATAGATGGCAAAGTGTCAACCTTGATACACCTCAGCCCAGCAACAATTACTCCTTGCTCTGGGTCCTCTCTGAGTTCCAAATGGCCAGATGACTTTTCAAGCAAATCATAGATGACCTAAATATTGTGGAAATAAAATATGAAACATTTAAAAAAAAAAAACACAGGCGCTGTTAATAAATTAAATTTCTTAATAAAGTGCGTGCCCCACCTCATTGTAGACTTCAAGATAGGAACATGTAACTTCAAATTCATCAGAGCTCTTGTCCTTCTTTATTAGATCAAAAATTGTATGCAGACTGAGAACCATGAGTCCTGGATCATCTTGTGTCCCGACCATAGTATAAGTTTTACCACTGAAGAAGTACAGGGACAAATTGTAAGACATTCTGGAGAATATTAAGTAATGGGCAATGCAAATTATGAATGGTGAGATCATATGCTGAAACAAAAGCATGCCAATTTTACTTATATGGTTCTTTTGAACTTGCACATCTAGACATTGACCTCAGAACTGAGATACATACTCGAAATTAATAACTTTTGTCAAATATGCAATGCCTAGATTTTTGAGTGACGGTGAAGGACTGAGTTGCAAAAATGCAAATTACCTCAGCTGGTAAAGTCAAGCAAAACCTTGAGACCATGAGAGGTGAAAAATAAAAAACAAGAATATATCGCTTTAGTACCTCCCAGTAGAACCATATGCAAACACAGTTGCATTGAGACCATGAACAACCCCAGAGATCACGGAAGATATGCATTTTGTGTAGACATCCTGGATATATTAAACAATGTCAGACATATACTTTAACTAGAAGCAACCCCAAATATAGAAACTATACCAAATCACGGTGTTTCAAGCAGATATATACACCATAACAAATCATGAGAAATAAAAAAGCATAACATTCAATATTCGATGTACCAAATTAGAAGAAACCGGATCAAACGCATGATCAAAACAATACTTCTTTTCCTTTGTCCGGTTCTGTATTCGTTCAAGGTAGTCCTTTGACAGATCAGGATCTAACACAAGCACCTCCTACAAGTAAAATTTCAAATTCCAAATCAATACATACATATATATCTATATATATAATATACAAAATATCATCCAAATTTCAAATTCACATAAAAATTGAATCAAAGTATCAAAAAGTCCTAACTCTAAGCCAGCACAAACCTTATTGTCAATTACTCGAACAATGTCGCGGCCGCGCTCTCTCAGCCTAAACGGCCTGCATTTCACAGCAACCTGCAGCAATGCGAGCTCGACATCAATTACCCGAAACAAGGCAATGCAATTTCTGTAATGCTATGGAATTTTCACAGCAGCAAATACTAACCGTGAGTGTTGTAGTTTTCTTCGTCGCAGGAGCTCTAATGCTCGGCATGTTTGATCAACATCGGTTTCCCACTCCGCCACAGCTTCCGCCACCACCAAAACCCTAATCCTAACCCCTAACAGTCGGAGCAGATCAAAGCAGCTGAATTTCTGAGTCTTCGTTTTCCAAAATTCAAAAAATTCAAAAATTCTCGAAGCTTTTGAAATCGCATTGGCTCCGGATTTCTTCAAAATTCCTCTACATTTCAGGAAACGACATTTTCTTCGGAAATCGAAGAGCGAGAAGACGTGGGACGAACGATTCAAGGCAGTCGAGAGGGCAAGAGAGAAAAGGACAAGATCTCTGTCAGCTGAGAGGGGAAAAGATTCGGTGCTCTCCGGCGTATCGTAGTAATGTAACGTATTGTAATAAATGGGACCGGCTGGTTACTGGTCAGGGCAATTAACGCGGGTAATGAGATTAGACTCTCACTTGAGAGGGGGGACTGTTGAGCAAGAAGAAGAAACGGATGAAACAGTGAGGTGGAGGGTGGTGGACTGATCGTGACCGTTGGTTTGTTTCGAGAGGGATAGGATGGGAGTTTTCGAATTTGTGTGGGGACTTTGAGGGGAGAGAGAACATTAAATAACGGATATTATTATTTTTTAGTAAAATAACTGATATTATTTTACACCAACTGGTGAGGATTTTCAACTAAATCTTACAATAAATCAGTCATAATAATTAAATATAAAACACACAATTCATAAAAATTGAACTTAAAATCTGTTGCCGACGACGGAGGAAAGTGGCAACATTGAAGTGTTTTTTCATTAAAAATAAAATATATTAAAAGTATTGAAAGGGGAGTGGGTGTTGTAGATGAATTTGGTTGGAGTCACGATGTTCAACTTTTGGGGGAAAAATTATTATTATGATTGGGAAAGGGGGGTTTAAAGCCTTTTTGTGGTGTGGACAAAACTAAAAAGGGTAAGGAAAGCCATGTGAAGGGGATGGTAGTCTTGGCTTGAGTTGCATGCACGTGTGTTTGGAAAAGTTTATGGATCGATGCATGGAATGGAACTTCTTAAAAAATCAATTTGGTTTTAAATGTCTTTTTTTCCCTAAAGTTTAATGTTATTGAGAGCTTCTCGTGAGAGATTTTTTTTTTCTTTTCAAAATGGTAATTTTGATACTTGTCATTTAACTATTTAAATTCTAATTTATATATTTTATAATGATATAAAGAGACAGAATGTCAATTCTAATAAGTTGGTCTAGTGAAAAGCGAGCACAAATTTGAAACTTCTAACTTGAGTTTGAACTCCCACGAATGCATTCTTTGGAGTCACGGGTACATTATCGCCTCATGTGATACCGGAGTTGCAAGGGAAGGAGGATTAGTCTACTACCAAAGAGAGTGGATGTCAACAAATGTAGATTATGACAGTTGGTCAAGAAAATGTTCATACTTTTGCATCTAAGTTAGAATTCTATTTTTCTTAAATTAGAGTAGTTTAATATATAATCTATTTAAAAAAGGATGTCACTGGTTCAATAAATGTGCAAGGTATGTGATCATTGTTAACTAGGATTCTAACAAAAACAATTAGAATGTCATAGGCTTTTAGATATGTGTTTAAAACTTTAGGGTATGTTTGGAAGTGTATTTAAAATGACGAAAGTGCTTTTAATAAAAGTACTTTTGGAATCAATAGTAAAAATGCAAGTGAATTTTGAAAAAAAATACTTGAAATGCTTTTTACAAGAAGCACATAAATGGAGCTTCTTCCAAAATGCACTTTAAGTGCTTTTGGAATCTAAAAATACTTTCACCTAAAGCAATTCCAAACGAACTCTTAAACTACTAGATTTAGTCTAAATATTTTCTTTTACTAATTTAGGTGTTTCAAAATTGAGAAAATAATTACTGATAAATCAAGAACTGGTTGGTAGAGTTTGTCCTTCCAAGCATATGAATCAAAATAACCCAAAAAAAGGAAAACAATGGCAACTATGAATTGATCGTAAAAAAATGACTACAACGATCGAAATGATTCAAGATATTATAGGTAGCTACTAGGAATGTAAATGGACCAAAATGAAATAGTAATCGATACTGAGGGACCACTAGTGTAATCTCTCCTTTTAATACGTTATGGACAAAGACAGTGCATTGGATTGACCTTGAGTGGGTTTCCAAGAAGCCAAAATTTATTAAAATAAATGGATATTGTTTGGTATGGTGTCTCCCTCCTCTGCTTGGTATCTGATATTAATGAGTAAATTATGATTGGTGAGATACATTATAAAATCAATTGGTAATATAAGAACTAGCTCAGTCTCTTATAAGTTCTTGTAAGGTTTTTTCTTTCACCATTGTGACTCTTCTACCTTCACATCCTCACACGCCCCCTCACGTGTGGCGATTTTCAAGCCAAATACGTGGACTACACGAATTAGGTGGCACGTGTGGCCGTTGGACTTCACACGTGGGCCAACTTGCTTTGATATCATGAAAAAAGTTGAGGTTCTACCATAAAATCAATTGGCAATATGAGGAGTAGCTTAACCTCTTAAGCCCTTCTAAGGTTTCTCCTTTCACTGATATGAGACTCTTTTATCTTCGCATCCTCACATCTTCTATTGTCAAAATGGTCCAAAACTCTAGCCTTCCAAACTTCCAAGCAAATATAATTTTTATTTCTAAGTTAGTATTATGGTCTAGTAATATTTTGTTTCACTGATTTTGGGTTCGAGTCTCGTGAATGACTTAATGTTAAGATAGCAAAAATAGTTGAAGAAAATATGCAGAAGAAGAAGCTTTCATTTAACTAACACTATGTTTGGATGACGAAAATAAACTTAGAATTTGGACAAAAATCAGAATTTATAAATTTACATCACCAATTCTCTTGTTTGGATTCATAAACATAGAAATTTAGAATTTACATGTGAAAAAAAAAAATTTAGAATTTGGGACCTCCAATTTCCAAATTTAAATTCTAAGTAAACAGTTGTCATTTTCAAATTTTTATGAGTAAGAGTTTAAAAACAAAAAAAGACAAAAAACTCAACTATGAGTGGCCACCACGGATAATACTTGGGTACTCACTAGTGAGTACCCTATATACTCACTTTTTGATTTGGCCCAATCAAAAGATGACATGTGTTCCTTATTTTTAAAAGCCCAAGAAAAATTAAATAGCATATGTTTTATTTTTTAAAACAATAAAATATGTGTTAAAATATCATTGAGCCAAATTATTAAAGTGAGTATATAGGGTACTCACTAGTGAGTACCCAAGTATTATCCTGGCCACCACACCACACGTCACCACAACATACCATTGTCACCATCACCACCATCTACCATCGCCACAACCACCACCACCACCACCCACCACCATCACCATTGCAACCATAATCACCGTTGCCGCCACCACTACATACCGTTGTTGCCACCGCCTCTACTGCCACCACCACCACATACTGTTGTCGCCACCGCCACCACCGTCATCACCACTGCCACCACCCACCGTCATCACTGCAATCTCTCATTTATATATTAATAACTCTTTACACACATTAAATTTTATATTTAGCCAAACAATAAAATTCCCAAATTCTAAAAATTTTTGTTTACTCGTCCAAATGCAGAGTAACAGAAAAGTTATCCGTACAAAACACAAGGACAATCTTTCAACAAACTATTCTCTACAACTATGAACCTAACTAATCCTCTGAGAGTGTCATAATCTCAGCAGTCCATTCTATATTTCTAACATCCCCTTTGGAATGTTTATTTATTTTTCCTTCCTTCTTCTACACACTAAAGAAAGTGTGTTGAAGACACGTCTCATTGGGTGTGTGCATGGTAGGAATCAATTAAATTGAATATTGATGTCCTAATGCGTCCAGGACAAGCCCAGCTGAACATATTAAGAAGATTCATATTCTTTCTTTTTCGTTTCTTTTCAACTTCTATTTACTCTAGGAACTAAATTATAATAAAGAATTAATTTTTCTTTCATGGTACGTACTATTGAGTGGTTCAAAAAATTAACAATTAGAATTTGCATATAGAAATCTAATGAATCTATGCAATGGTTAAATTTTTTATAAAATTCGTATGATTGGAGTGGTGTGTTCTATTATAGCCGGACTCAGAATTAGATATTCAAAATAGTTTTAGATTTAAGGTTTAGGGTTTTCCAATGCAAGAACTCTAGATTATTTTTCTTTTGTGAGGTCTCATTAAAGTTATCTTTAGTACCTATAAATGGTAACTAAAAAGATGCCACATGCATAGGGAGAGGAATTCGAACTCTGGCCATGAAAACCAATCAACATCGCTACATTACCCACCTGTTTTATTCACCTTGGTAAATAGATATTTAAAATGCAGCTCTAATGCAAGCAGTGGATTATCCTGGTAATTAGTGTAGAATATCGATTGTATTAAAAAAATGCAGCCATAATAAATTAGATCGAATAATTGGTACTCTATTACAAAACCCGTGTTATTTCTCATTTAAAACCCTAATTTTTTTTTTGTTGAACCTCATTTGCAATGAACTTATCAAGGGATTTCCCCTTTATTTCTTTTCCTCTCTCTCCCTCCATTATTTCGCTTATACAATGTTCTACTACTTCCTGCCTAGTGCCTAACCACCCCTTTCTCATCAGCCAGTCTCAATCCCAATTTTCCACACATCCATACTGTACTTGGCGTTTGCCGTTTGTGCATTGATCAGTCCATCGCGGCAACGCCACCGTCGGAACCCCCAAACTCAAAGCTTCCAAAGTCGAGTTCCAGCTGCAATGCTCCTATGCAACATAAGTGGAAAGATAACCCACAATGTCAAGTTTAAAACTTCTTAGTAGCTAACTACAAATGAGATCATAACAGATTAACTGATTGAGTAAGCGATCATAGAATGAGTAACAATGTGATGATCCAAATTGAATAGGTCGAGATGCATATTTGGCTCTCACCTGGATGTGCGTCTTTATTTCCTTTGCTCGATCAGCATACTTCAAAGTATTCACCGTGTGATGATACTGACCGTCACAGGGGATGCAGTAGCAACCATGAACGTTTGAGAATTGCGACTCAAACCATCCTCAAGTATTCGTGTCAATTTGCTGTAAAACTAATTACATCAACTACAGTAGCAGGAAGGCACAGCAGCAGGGAGGACTTCAGGATAACAATTACAATCACATACCTATTACGGTAAGGAACATAAGCAAGACCATTCTTTTGCTGTTCCCCCAGCGCGTTTATGCAGTTTGCTAGGGCAAGAAGTGAATGGTTAATATTTGCTCCGTCCCTTAATTTTTGGTCTCCACTGTTTGTTTCTGAAGCTCGTTCACTGCCAGCAAAATCCACAAGTGCGAGTTTGCCTCGCATTAGCATTACTTGATTCCGGTACTTGTTCCTTTGTTTTCTGTTTACTTTTATTTCCAGCACTGCATGTGATCTGGTTAATGGGAAAAAAACTTTGCATGAATAATAAGGTTACACTTTATCTTTTCAAATTTAGAAACGAAACATATGCAAGTATAACCAAACACCTGACCACAGAAGGAAAGTCATGGAAGCTGTTGAACATGCACCTAAACCTAGAAAAGCCGTTGGTATTTAAGGTATGGTAGTATCAGTAATAGAAGGTTTAAAGAAATGAAATCATAAGGATAGCGGTTTCTAAGTACAGCTTACTGTCCAAAGCATGATTAAAACTCAAATGGGCAACAATGATAATGGTATGTCTGCAACACACAAATGAATTGAACCTACCGAGGAGATGTTGCATTAGCCTCTGTGCTTTCAGTTTTCCATCGGCTATTCCCCAAGTTTAAGAGTTCAAGAATCTTATCAGCTGATAGTACCTGAATAAGCAGTGTTTCAAAGGTTAACTCAATCCAAGAGGCACAAATAGCAGTATGGAGCTACCAATCTCTTTGCCCAATAATTAACCATCTTTCAAAGAGCAATACTACATGAATCAATTTCTGTCCACTTGAGCATCAAACTATCTTGAAGTCCTCATTGTCAAGCCTACCAATAGTCCCGACATGAACAAAGCCCGTTCTTAAAATGGTGAAAACGAGTCGCGTCTCTCAAAATTATTTCTCTGCCCACAAGCTTGGAAATAAATTTGATGGCAGAATGACAATCATTACAAACTCTAAGGTTCTTCATGATCCTCAATGTTGTGTTCTCTGGAGTATTTATTAGCCCAAATGCAATGGCAAGTTTCTCGCTGTGATGTTTAAGCATCCTTTCCTTTGCTTCTTCGCCAACATCATGCAATACTGATTCAGTGTCAGGAACAAAACCCATATTTTTAATCTCTTTCCATATCTTTTCCATCATCTTGTAGATTGCATCTTTCTGCGTGTGAACTCCATCGTCAACCCCGAACACATGAACTTTGTTTTGAATCTGAATCCAACTAAATCCTTGTTCTTTCTTCACTCCCTTATCTTTCATTGACCTTCTAACTTGTGCAGCATCTTCCCATCTTCCACAAGCTGAATACAGATTAGCAAGGGCTGAGTAGGCCCCACTGTTGTCTGGATCAATAAGCAGCAATCTTTCGGCTGCAACCTTTGCCAGATCTACATTTTTATGAACCTTACAGCAAGATAAAAGTGAACCCCAAGCTATAACATCTGGTTCAATTGGCATACTTTGTATAAAATTGAACGCTTCTTGAAGCAATCCAGCACGCCCAAGCAGATCAATCATGCATGCACAATGGCTATGGGTGGGTTCGATTTTGTGTACGTTCCTCATCAAATTATAGTAGCTCCTGCCCTGTTCTACCAATCCCACATGTATACAGGCAGAGAGCACGCCAACGTAAGTTATATGATCAGGCTTAATACCAAGTGACAGCATTTTCTCAAATAGTTCAATGGCATCTTCCCCGAGCCCATGTTGAGCCAAGGCTATAATCATGGAAGTCCAAGAAACTGTATCTCTATTCCAGTAAATCAAATTGAATACTTTCTTTGCACCACCGATGCTTCCAGCTTTGGAATACATTGAAATTAGAGCATTGCTCACGGAAACTGAATGCACTTCCCCTGACCTCATGGCGCTTGCATGAATTTGTTTACCATAGTCTAAAGAAGCCAAGCTCGAACTGACACTTAACATAGCTGCTAAGGTGTAGCTGTTCGGCTCGGGGCCTTGTTTTATCATTGACATGAAGAGCTCCAAAGCATCGTTATTCAACCCATTCTGGACATAACCAACAATCATTGCTGTCCACGCAACCACGTCACGGTCTCTCAACGAGTCAAATATCTGCCTGGCTGGGATTATATCCCCGAGCTTTATGTACCCATGCAATAGGGCAGTAAAAGCTATAACATTGAGATCGGAAGTCGTGCATTGCTCTAAAACCTTTTGAGCAATTTCCAACCCACCAGATTTAGCATACATTGTGATCAAAGCATTTTGCACTGCATCATATGTGCCGAGCCCAGCTCTTACAATATGGGCATGGATTTGCTTCCCAAGTTCCAACTTCTCAAGGTTACCACAAGCTGACAGAACGCTTGCTAAGGTGAACCTGTCGGGCCTTAGACAAGAATCCTTAAGCATACATGAGAAGGTAGTCAATGCTTCCATGTCAAGACCATGCTGATTGTATCCTGCAATCATTGAATTCCAAGAAACAATGTCGCGTTCCTTCATCTGCTTAAACTGAGCAAGAGCAAGGTCAGCGCGACCGCATTGCATACGCAACGAAATCATAGCGTTCCAGCTCGACGTGTTTTTCAACCTCATCCTATCAAAAACAATCTTCGCAGTCCTCGGATCACCAGATTTTGCATACATGTTTAAAAGGCAGTTGGCAACAGAAACGTAACCGCCAACCGCAAGCTTAACAACAAACGAATGAACCTTCCTACCAATCTCCAAGGCCTTAACAGCACCACATGCGGAAAGAATGTTCGTAAGGGTGAACTGGGTCACCGGAACTCCGTCCGCAATCATCTGCACAAACATCTGAATCGCATTCCCGTAACGACCCATCTGATTGTAACCCACGATCATTGCGGTCCAGGAAACGGAGTCCCGTTGCGGCATTGCATTGAAAACTCTCAGTGCTGCATCAGACCTTCCCTGCTTTGCATAAGCGGAGAGAATTGTGTTCCAGGAGAGTGTATTCCTCAGAGGCATTTCGTCGAACACGCGGTGGGCATCGGAAGCAGAGTCGGTTTTGAGGTACATGGTCATGAGGTTGTTCATCAAAAACACGCTGCAGAGGTGAAGGCCGGATTTGATGATCTGGGCATGGATTGATTTTCCAGCAAGTACGTCTCGCTTTCGGAGGCTTGCTTGAAGGTGATATGCGTAGAAGTCCGAACGGGAGGCCGGGTTCGGGTTTGGGGCCTCCATTGGAATGACTACGAACTAGACAGTAACTACTGAATGTACAAATCCAGCGCCGAATTTGGCTGCCATGAAAGTGACGGTATGTATTTCTCGTCGTCCATTTTACTTGAAGGACCCTTCTACGGATACCTTGTGTGCATATTTTGTAATTTTCTTCTAACGATTCGAATCGTCTATATTCTAAGTTATTATTTATAAATCATCTTATAAAAATTAGGCAAATTCAAAATTACTAAGCCATTCAATTGTAACAAAGAAAATAGATACAATTTCTTATTAAAATGACGCGACTATTTGATCCAACTGTCATATAGCTTCAGATTTGAGTGATTTTTAATATAAATGATCTTCGAAGAAAAACGTTAAAGATAAACGGTTTGATCATTGAAATACATTGGAAATTAGGATCCTCCAAGAGATTATTCAAATAATGTAATAAAATAGTTCGTCATTACAGAAATTTGAGATTCTTCAAATAATGTAATAAAATGGTGATCAACATTGTTGAGAAAGCATTTCAAATTATCAATTTTTTTAGGATTTAGGGTTTTATGTATACAATTCTGGATTATGTCCTATCGTACATACTAATCACATAACAACCAAAGCAGTGTTTTAATGAAATTTTTTCATTTGCAAGTTCCCATTAAAGTTATATTTAGTATGTAGCTATGAATGACAACAATAGATATGCTATATAGGAAGAGAAATTCAAACTCTAGCCATGAAAAATACGCAACATTGCTACATCATCACCGGTCTAATGAACCTCGCTATAGCTTGATATATAAAATGCAGCTTTAATTGATAAATAAAAAGTTAGGACAACTACATAACATGAACCAAATTAAGCTTTATTACAAAACTTCGTGTTATATCTCACCTAAAATCTGTTAATGTAGAGAGGGAGAGATCGAGAGAGAAGATCAGAACTTCAAGAACTAGAGAGAGAAAGATTTTTTAGAGAGAGAAACTGTAGAATTGTTATTTCTGTTTTCCTTAATCACCAAGCTATTACAATGATGTATTTATATAGAGAACACACTCTCTAACAAACTAACTAACTAAGGTTTATAATCTTATGACAAATGGCACAATCCTAACCATTGTCTATATCCTTACAAAACCCTGATTTTCTTTTGTTGAACCACATTTTCAATAAACTCATCAACGTTTTTGCTGGAACTTCCACCGTCATCCACTGCCTTTCTAGCCAATTCTTTCCACTCGAGCACTTTCCTCTTTATTTCTTCCCCTCTTACTCCCTTGATTATTTCGCTTATACAATGTTCTACTACCTCCTGCCTCACCACCCCTTTCTCATCAGCCACAGCTTTAATCCCAATTTTCCACACATCCATAATGTAATTGGCGTTTGTGCGTTGATCAGTCCATTGTGGCAGCGCCACCATCAGAACCCCCAAACTCAAACCCTCCAACGTGGAGTTCCATCCGCAATGCGTAACGAAGCATCCGACATCTTCATGAGCCAAAACCTCCAGTTGAGGGCACCATGAAACCACCAAACCCTTATCAGACGTCTCCTCTACGAACCGTTTTGGGAGCTTAGCTGCTTCTGAGTCTCTAACCACCCATAGGAATTTGCTTTTGCTCCTCCTCAAACCCCAAGCCAGTTCCTCCATTTGCTCAGCTTCGAGTTGTGCTACACTGCCAAATGCCATGTATGCGACCGACCCTTTTGGCTGTTGTTCTAGCCATTCCATGCATGCATCGTTGTTGGGCTTGAAGAGGTTGACACCATATTCTCTGTCGTTTTCAAGTCGCTTGTCCAAGTAGTAGGATGGTATAGTTGGTCCAATGGTTTTCAATGGTAAAAACTTGGCCATCCAATCCACCACCTAACAAAAAGCAAAATAATTATACAAAAAAAAAAAATGAATGATCACAATTGTTTCCTCTGATTTCTCTCATAAACCACATGCACGGCACGAGGGAATTGCATATTGTGACATAAAATAACGTAACATGCACTAATGTACATGTCAATTATGCTATGGTTAAATAACCAAAGTAAGCTTCACTTGTTACCTAATGTGGTCCAGATAAAAGAATTATATAATGGGTTGTTTTATTAGCACTCTACATACTGTTGAGTACACTCTACATAAAAATTTATTAATAAATGACTTATACTCTAATATGAAATGATTATTTAAGCCCTATAAGGTTTGTATACACCCCAAATCAATTTCACCGTGTATTCTAATATTATTTTTCTTCAAACTCCCACCCTCCATTGTAGAACAAAATCCTAACCACTAAAAGCACAAACAAATTGATGAAAAAAGGTCATTTTTATGAATCAAACATGAAATCGAAGTTCTGGGCGATTTCTTTTTTTTTTTTTGTTATTCTTCGAGTGATTTCAACGATGTCAGGCCTCGTTTGGCAGCTCAGACTGGACTGACTATTTCAGTCGGATAGGATTATCTGTCATCGGACAGTACTGACTTAATTAGTCGGGCGTTTGGTGCAGTATCGGACTAATATCGACTATTTATACTATGTTGGCCGGCCCAAGGTGTGTGTAAAGAACACAATTTGTTCTTCATACAAACTCACTCAAATCCTAATCAAATGCAAGAACTACGAAAGGTTTGACCTTCGTAGGAGACGAAGTACGTTGGTAACCTTTAATTTGATTCAAGGTGCAACCACAACTCCTCCAAGCAAAAGTGTTCATCCAAGATGAGATTGAAGGCCCTCTTTGGTATTTAGCATTTGCTCATGCAAAGAAGATTCTACAAAGGTATAGGATGCTACAACTTACTAATGTGATTTTGAGTTGTGTCTTGGTTCACAATATTTAGGCTTCAAAAGTCATGAGCAAAGTTTTGTTTTTGAGTACTAATATGCTAGCTAAGAGCCTTTAATTTGTTAATATCATGCTTAAGTGTTGCTCAAATGAACTTGTAATTCAAATATTTTCCTTCAAGCTAGACCAAGGGAGTGAGAGGGAAGGACCCGACTAATTATACGGAGGTTTTTGGGCGTATAATTAGTCCGGTGTGAGGGGTACTAAATGGTGGGCCCGGTTTAAATAGTCAGGCGACTATTTTAGTACGGAGCGCACCAAACACCCGAGACCGGATTATTAGTACTATCCGGTGCGCTATACGGCATACCAAACGAGGCCTCATAGTGCATGTTAAAACTATTTTGGTAGTGCGGAGGGTGTTATCGAAATCTAGTAAAGATGAGTCCTCCAAACTGCAACTAGGGTTTACTTTGTTTTTTGCATCTGTATATGTAGCAACTTCGATTTTTATTAGAACGATATGATGAGGATGTGTGATGTGTGTGCAAATTCTTTCAAACAAGCAACTCGAGAATGGAAGCTGGGATTGAAATAAAATGATATATATATATATATATATATAGACTTGAAAATCTAAATAAGCTCTTCCATTCATTCATTTGTGTGATGTGATTAATGATTAGTTTGTGATGTTTGCCTCCTCCCCTCCCTTTTCATTTCCTGATTGAGTTGTTGAACTTCGAAATTCAAACATGAGTGTCGTGCAAATTGCCCGGCCTCAGCCAACTCATTGAGCACCACTGTGCCACCAGCAGCCATAGTCAAATATGATGCAGGAGAGTAAGGAGTGTGAGAGTAGTATTGAAAAGTACGTGGGGTGTATTAAGATAAATTTTAATTTAAAAAAGTAAATGGGGGGTTTATTAAGTATGTGGGGTGTATTTAACAATATATGGGGTGTTAATAAAACAACCCTTATGTAATTTTTTTTCTTCAATTACAATAGAGAGTTTCGAATCCTAAACCTAACCTACTTCTATCCATCACCCTACCCACTCTGACAACTAGACTAACTCCCTTAAAGAATTATTTACTTTCTAACACTACATACTAAAACCATGTAATTAGTTTTGAAACTTAAATCAAAGCTTAATTAATTAGCACTAAAATGAAATCATTACCAAATGAATGAAACTAATAATGATTAAAACATCTTCCAAATCTACTTACTTGTTCTTCCAACTCATAAAATGAGTTGCATAAGATCCAATCAGCTTTGTCAACATTGGAGAACTGACCCACAACTATGTCATAGACAGCAGGGTAAGACCCTAAATCATATAGCATGGAAGGCATGTCCCAAGGTTCAAGTGGTGGCAACCCAGGAACCAAAATCTTAGACTGATCATCTTCAGTAAGAGGGAGCTTGAGAAATCCTTTGTGGGCATGGTAGTAAATGTTGTCAACGGCACAAGACTGAGTGAAGAAAACTGCCCCAGGTATTCCAAACTTTTTGGCAACATCTAAAGGCCAAGGAATGAAAGCACCATAGACAATACAATCAGCTGGGCAGCCAGAGCTTGAAAGCTTCACAAGGAGTTTGACCAGAGTTCGCGAACCGACTTGCTTAAAGCTCTCCAAGTAGGCCTCTACACATTCAGCTTCTTTGACGCCACCTTGGTCGTAACCATCTGAAATGGTCTCTGATCAGTCGATATTATATTATATTTTATGGTATTCCAATTTAGCTTTTATGTTTGTTTTTGAGAGAATTTTGATACTTCTTTTTATGTTTTTATCATAGGATGGATTGAATCGGCTTTGCGCATTAAATGAACAAATTGTTGAGTTTTGGAGCTAAGAAGAGTATGTCAAAGTTTCGAGCCTTAATTCTATGATGTTTGATCGTGAAGAATAATTGAAGATGGATTGCATAATTCGGGCAAATTCACGTTTTGGGCTTATTTGGCGGATAACTGATCCAGAATGACGTTTTTGGGCTTCGGTTTCTTCTACAAAGTTGTAGAGGACGCTTTTAGCTTTCCAACAATATATTATGGGCCTAATTCGGAGCTGATTTGGTCCATCAAAAGAAGGATTTTCTGCAGCAGTCCAAGTCCTTGTTAGGAAAGGATTCTGTAATTTAATTTATTTTTATTTCTGTTTCCTGATTTTTTGGGAAGCCCATTTTAAGTAGGATTTAGTTTTTCTAGTATTATATACAGTTGAGTTTTCTAGGGTTTAGAAGGAGAACGAATTTGGAGATTAAAAAGTGTGTAGAACTCGGCTCAACTTTTTCTACAATGGTGTTTTCTAAACTTTCATCAATTTATGTTATGATTTCAATTATGTTTATGCGTAACTAATTCTCTTTCTAGGGTGAGGCCTTGAGCCTTTAGCATGAATATGTAGTTTTTTTTTCAATTGCTTATGATATTATGCACGCTACTTTGAATTGTTAATCACCGGTTTAAACTATCTATTTATCTTAATGCTTGATCACCATTAGGATGTGTAGACAAGTAATTGGATGCAATTTATGTTGGAATATCACCCTTAAATTGGCTAGGGCTTCTTGTGATTGATAATTGTAAGTTCACTTAAGGCGAATATCACGCTCTTAAGGGTTGCATGGTTTTTCAAAAAGTTTTCACAAAACTTAATGAGTCTTGCATGTTCATATTTGATCTGAATATCACAGACAGATTGCATGTTAGATATACGTTCTAGCTAGAATATCACTAGTAGAATATGCAATAGGAAAACCTAAACTTCAAAGTGCATGTGTAATTCATAAGTAATTGGTAGAACTATATAAGATTGTTATTGGTGATGGCTGAACTCTAGGGTTTCTTATTTTTGTTTTTTTGATAATTATTGACGATCTTTACTTTTAATTATTTAAATTCCTGCGAATTTCCATTTATTTTTATTTTAAGTTCATGATCACAAATTTCTATCTTTTTGTATTAAATAATTAATTAAGAATTGGTTTTAATTATAGATTATTTATATTGATCTCTGTGGAAACGACCTTGCTTGAGTTGCTATACTACGATAACCTTGTACTCTTGCAAGTATTTTTAAGTGATTTTTGCCTAAAATTTGAGTGTGGTAAAATTGTTATCAGTCTCTAGGGCAAAGTTTCTTGATAGCAATTTTACCACACTCAAAGTTTAGGCAAAAATCACTTAAAAATACTTGCAAGAGTACAAGGTTATCGTAGTATAGCAACTCAAGCAAGGTCGTTTCCACAGAGATTGATATAAATAACTTGTATTTAGAATTGATTCTTAATTAATTATTTAATACAAAAAGATAGAAATTTGTGATCATGAACTTAAAATAAAAATAAATGAAAATTCGCAGGAATTTAAATAATTAAAAATAAAGGTCAACAAGATTTGTCAAAAATCAAATATAAGAAACTCTAGAGTTCAGCCATCACCAATAACAATCCTATATAGTTCTACCAATTACTTATGAATTACACATGCACTTTGAAGGTTAGGTTTTCCTATTGCATATTCTACTAGTGATATTCTAGCTAGAACGTATATCTAACATGCAACCCGTCTGTGATATACAGATCAAATATGAACATGCAAGACTCATTAAGCTTTGTGAAAACCTTTTGAAAAACCATGCAACCCTTAAGAGCGTGATATTCGCCTTAAGTGAACTTACAATTATCAATCACAATAAGCCCTAGCCAATTTAAGGGTGATATTCCAACATAAATTGCATCCAATTACTTTGTCTACACATCCTAATGGTGATCAAGCATTAAGATAAATAGATAGTTTAAACCGGTGATTGACAATCCAGAGTAGCATGCATAATATCATAAGCAATTGAAAAGAAACTATATATTCATGTTAAATGCTCAAGGCCTCACCCTAGAAAGAGAATTCGTTACACATAATCATAATTGAAATCATAAAATAAATTGATAAAAGTTTAGAAAGCACCGTTGTAAAAAAGTTGAGCCGAGTTCTCCACAATTTTAATCTCTAAATTCGTTCTCCCCCTAAACCCTAGAAAACTCAACTGTAAATATTACTAGAAAAACCAAATCTTACTTAAAATGGGCTTCCCCAAAAATCAAGAAACAGAAATAATAATAAATTAAATTACAGAATCCTTTCCTAACAAGGACTTGGACTGCTGTAGAAAATCCTTCTTTTGATGGACCAAATCAGCTCCGAATTAGGCCCATAATATGTCGTTGGAAAGCTAAAAAGGTCCTCTACAACTTTGTAGAAGAAACCTCGGCTCAAAAATGTCATCTTGGATCACTTATATGCCAAATAAGCCAAAAACGTGAATCTGTCCGAATTACGCAATCCATCTTCAATTAGTTTTCACGATCAAACAACATAGAATTAAGGCTCAAAACTTTGACATAATCTTCTTAGCTCCAAAACTCCACAATTTGT
This sequence comes from Gillenia trifoliata, assembly GCA_018257905.1. Classification (NCBI taxonomy): domain Eukaryota; kingdom Viridiplantae; phylum Streptophyta; class Magnoliopsida; order Rosales; family Rosaceae; genus Gillenia; species Gillenia trifoliata. The sequence continues at coordinate 8,564,893 of CM031088.1, read as the reverse complement.
CTATTGAATGCGCAAAGCCGATTCAATTCATCCTATGACAAAAACATATAAAAAAGTATCAAAATTCTCTCAAAAACAAACATAAAAACTAACTTAGAATATCATAAAATATAATATAATATCGACTGATCAAGTCCTCTACACATTCAGCTTCTCTGAAGCCGCCTTGATCGTAACCATCTGAAATGGTCTCTAGGGCAAAGTAGCTACCAGCTGATAATCCTGACGATTTGTGCAGTATTGTATTGTAGGTGAAAAGGGTAGTGACTAGTGTGACTTTGACTCCTTTGTGATGTAAAAGCTTGGAGAATTGGAGCATGGGATTAATGTGTCCTTGTTGGGTAGGATAGGGGAAGACCAAACAGTGAGCCTTGTGGTCTCTCTGTCTTTCCTCCATTAGTTTGGTTGCAGATCTGTTAGATCAGTATTTGCTTACTACTATTTGTTAACTGAGGACTGTACCTCTGACACTTCCACACATTGTCTTACACATGCACGTTGGCACTGACTCATGCATTGTATTAATTAAAGTGATGATCACTTTGTTTTATTACCATTCCAAGGTTTTGTTTGTATGTCCTGTATTAGCTTAACTATATATATATATATATATGAAGTTTAATTGGTTGTGAAATATATTAAGATATAAACCGTTGATAACCATTTTAATTTTTATTATTTGTGTTTCAGTTAAAGTTAAATGGGACATTAGAGATATATGAGAGAGGAATGCCAGCGAAATGAGAGAGAAAGGTAGGCGAAACAAAAAAAAAAGATACTGAAAGTTTTAAGGAAAAATCTTGAGTGGTGCGTACCATTCAATGGTACGACTATTGAATGGTTCAGATTAATTTGCAGTGGAGCCCAAATGAATCTTAACCATTTAACAGTACGTACCATTCAATGGTACGTACCACTGAAGTTGGACCCAAGTTTTAAACCATTTTTTCAAATAGCTTTTCTTTTCAAGTTTTTTTTTCATGGATTTGCTTTCACTTCTGACTTCTTCCTTCTCTTTCTCCCATCTTTCTCTTTCATATATTCTCCCTATCTCTAAGTAAATAAATGAGAACTAAAACCTAATACTGAAAAGATAACCAAACATGTCCTCAGATATGTGTGGTCAGTATAACATTGTGTGGCAAGTGCTGAGTTGAATCACTATCAGATCCTATATATACTCCACCTATCATAATGTGAATCACTAATGTGATCTACAACTGTAATCCTAGCGCAAAGCTGGTCATTCATGTGGTAAGAGCATTTACATTGTACTTGAGGTCTTATTTTTGAATATCCACCCTTCCTCAATATTGTTTATATGAAAAAAATGTTCGCCTACGTAGTATTACCATTTGAGAATGTTATCAACCTTCTCATTACCTTCTCGTTTTACCTTTTCGGCTCTCCTTCTCATCTTGCAACGTTGCTTGATTGAAACTATCTACTTTCGAGATCACCCTTTAAAGATCCACACTATGCTAAAAATCAACCAAATCAGAAATTATTTAACCATTCGATTAAAGTTGTCAAAAATTAGTATTTAAGTGAGAAACATGGTTCATTTATTGGATAGCATTTATATGACTAAATGATTTCGGATTTAGTTAATTTTTTGCAAAGATGATCTTCTAAGGGTGACCTAGAAAATAAACAGTTCGGATTATCGTACAACATTGCAAAATAAGAAAGAGACCCGAAAAGGTCCAACTATATATATTCCAAACTTTTTGGCAACATCTAAGGGCCAAGGCATGAACGAAGCATAGACAATACAATCAATTGGACACCCTGAGCTCGACAGCTTCTCTAGAAGCCGAGTTAGGGTTTGTGAACCCATTTGCCATAAGCGCTCCAAATAGGCCTCGACACTTTTGTGCATGGGCACTCCCGCCATAACCATCAGAAATGGTATCTAGGGCAAAGAAACTAGACTCCGACGATGACGGTTTGTGCATTAATCTGTTGTAGGCGAAAAGGGTAGTGACAAGTGTGACTTTGACTCCTTTGTGATGCAGTGGCGAAGTCAGGATTTCTTGAGGGGGGGGGGGGGGGGTGCGAACTTAAAAGAATGCAAGGTTAAAGAAAAATGGCAACAACTAAATATTTTTATATGGTAATGTCTTCCATAATTAAATAAACGTCGCATAATAGGCTCATTATCAATACAAGCAAATACATTTTTCTCAATGTAAACAAGCATGCTATCACTCAACCATTGATCTCCCATTTTCTTACGCAATGGTGTTTTCACAATCTTCATAGTAGAAAAAGCTCTCTCCAACGAAGCGGTTGCAACTGGTAACACCAAAGTCAATGTAAGAAGCTTATACACTAACATATAGCTTTCAGACCTCCCTTTCTTCACTAACTCTTTTGCAAGATCACTAATTCCTCTCAATGATGAAAACTCACTATGCATCTTCATATCATGAATGTAATTGTCAAGTTGAATTGGAAGATTCATGAGGTCCATATGATCAAAATCTTGAGGATAAAGTTGGGCTAAACGAACAATTTTTGCTTTGTCAAAAGATGCAAAATTATTCACCAGACTCAAACATGCCATACAAAGAAGTAACTCGGTGTTTACCTCATTGGAGCGATCTTTCTTTTGCAAAATCAAAAGTTTGTATGTCTTTGAATTACCTAGTTGCTTCACCGAGATTATCTTGGTTGCGATCACTTTTAATCCATTCAACCACCTCCACCACGGCTTCAAACATAACAATAATACTAACTATAGTACCATAATGCGAGTTCCACCGTGTATCACATGGACGCATGAGACTACTTTCCTTATTTAACCCTTTACCCGTTTCAAGATTACCAAGATCAATAGCTTTCTGAATTTGTTCTTGTTGTTTCTCTCTAAATGCATCACAACGCTTACACGATGATCCAATAAGATTCACCAAACTACTAGCATTGACGAAGAAATTGGCAACATCCTCATTTTCCTTTGCCACGAATACAAGAGCTAGTTGGAGTTGGTGTGCAAAACAATGAATATAAAATGCTTGAGGAGGACTATCCGGAATATTTGGAGAAGGATTTAAGCATTGTTTCTTATAATACCTTTCCATTACGCAACTGTATAACGAAAGAAAAACAAATATATCTTAGACTCTTAGTCCTAGAGTAGAAAAACAAAAAATTGTATTCAATAATCATTTAGGGTTTGAAATAAATTAAAATTTTACCTTAATTGAAATTTGTAGTATAATAGTATTCATATGAATAATCTATAATCAACAACCATATAATGTATAACCCTATATCCTACATCAATTAAACAAAAATTTGTATTCAATAATCAATTAGGGTTTGAAGTAAATTAACATTTTACCTTAATTGGAATTTGGAGCAGATGTCCTTAGTGGCTAACAACCAACTGAACAAGAAAAGAAAAACGGGGTGGGATTTGGGAAAAGGGGAGTAAAGGTGGGGACTGGGGGTGGGTGGGTGGGTTGGGGACGGGAACAGTGGTTCTAGGAATGGAAAAAAGGGGATCGGGGGATTGGGGGGTGGGGGGATAATGGAAATAGATTTTTCTGGTCCCCCGTTTTTGTTCTGTTTTTTTTTTTAAAAAAAAAAACCAAAACTATGTCGTTTTGGCCTGGATTTAAAAAAAAACAAAACAAAATCCCCATAATCGCAGCACCGCCTGGCGCTTGCGGGCTGCGGCGCTGCTCCATTTCCAGTCTCCAGGGGGGTTCGGGGGGCTTCAATGGCTTGGTTTTCTGGCGACTGCCCCCTTGGCTCCGTAGTAGCTTCACCACTGTTGTGATGTAAGAGCTTAGAGAATTGGAGCATTGGATTAATGTGGCCTTGTAGGTTAGGATAGGGGAAGACCAAGCAGTGAGTTTTGTAGTCTGATGATCTCTGTATTTTCTCCATTGAAGTACTTAAGTTGTGGAAGATATGGATTTCCCTTTTAGATCTAGACTAGAAAGTTGTTCCCGCACGTTGCCGCGGGTTTTGACACATTGGTGTACAAAATAGTAAAGATGATTTTCATGTCTTCTATCTAAGGGTTGAGTTGAATTTTTATCACATTACTAAATGCAACATTTCCAGGTTTTTTACTCAAGGTTTGAGCCAAATCTTCATAAAGGATCTACACATTATTTGAACAACCAACAATGGTACTCTCTTCCATCAACCTGCCTCTTCTTTTGCAATTTTTTATTGGTCATGACATAATTTCAAACCTGCAGTCCTGTTTTTTTTTTTTTTTTTTTTTTAAAAAAAAAAATTTGTTAATGTTTTGAAATTTGGAGCACAACTAATTTAGAATAAAGCTTTGGTAAACAAGAAAAACAAACCGATTAATAAAGATGGCTCATATATAAATTAACTGAAAAGATGATAAACATGCAGTTACAAATTAAAAAAAAACTAAAACTAAAATTAATTAAGTATCTTTAGTATGATCAACAATCTAAGCACAAAAGGTAACCGAGTGAAAACCCGAACTGTGGATCTAGTATATGTGTCATGATTATTACAGAATTCTGCATCTTTATTATCGTCACCAATTAAAATAAAAAAATTTCATGTAGTAAATTTGCTCGCAGTGCAAACTTAGTTATCTGAAATTTGACATGTTCAAGAAATCAATCACAAAAGAAATCTAATTCAAAAAACCTTTATTCCCATACTAATTTGTAGCATTAACCACATGAAGCAGTAGTTGTGAGAGCAAAGAAAAGTAGCTTTGGCATGATACCATCCAATGGTTACAGGTAATGATTGCAGAGGTAGCAATATGGTGGATGGAGGTTTACTTTAATCAAAATATGGCGATGGCCACATATATAATAGTGGTAATAGTTTTCATTATCTCCTTAATTGATAATTCATTTCATATAAATGGATCTCCAGTCCAATCTCTAGCCATCTAAATTTTGTTCCTCCTATAGCAATTGGTTACTTCATATACACTCTATCTGCATCACAATCTCTCTCCGAACATGTTTGTAATACTCTGGAGATTTGTACATCTGGTATGAAAGTGCAAAACAATGAGAAAAGAAATCAATATAAATCAAAAGATGAAATACCTTTTCAACACATTATTTTCAAAAGAAAAATAAAAGGTACAAATTGTATTTTTGTATATATTCCTTTTCTGGGCTTAGGCTAAATCATTCATGAGCAACCAAAACTACTTGGTTTCCAACATTTCTGCCTCTAAAAAGTCCCACAAGAGCTGCAGGAGCACTCTCAAGGCCTTCAGCTATGTGTTCCTGGTACACTATTTTCCCTTCTCTGATGTAGGGCATCACCATGTCCAGAAACTTGGGGTAGAGATGGAAATAATCAAACACGACGAAGCCTTCGACATGAATCCGATTGTAGATGATAGAGATGAGGTTGCTAAAGCCTTGTGGCTGTTTGAGATTGTAATGTGAGATCAATCCGCATACGGCGATTTGGTCACGAGGCCTCATGTTAAGGAGCACAGCATCCAGCTTTTTTCCTCCAACGTTCTCAAAGTAAATGTCAATGCCTTCGGGGAAGTACCTTTTCAAAGCTGCCTCGAGGTCAGGCTCTTATAATTGAAAGCCTCATCAAACCCTAGCTTGTTCTTTAGTAGATCGACCTATATACGTAAAGGGGAAACTATGCACTTTATAACATATGCAGTTATTTTGCGCACAAAACGTTCGTTCTTAAAGACCAGACGCGTTGAGAAAATCTCATTTCTACACAATTTTCTTCAGCTTTAGAGTGTAGAATCACCGTGTAGAACTTAAACTTTAGGGTTCTATTCTCGGATTGGTTGATCGCTTTGAATTTATGTTTCAAGTGAATAAAAAGTTGAATGAAATTGATCATAAGTGAGATTTTCTCGAAATGTCCATTTTTTAATTTGGGTTCTCTTGATGATTTTTTAATTTCTAAATGATAATAATTCAAATAACTGACTTTCACTTTACTTCCAACACTTCCAACAACATAGCACCCCATGAGCTTTGCAAACTGCCCAACAAGCTGACCAACTGCACCAGCTGCTGCAGAAATGAACACATCATCTCCCTTCTTCGGCGAACAGATTTCATGAAAACCGACAAAGGCAGTTACAATTTCAAAAAACAAAATAATGTAACGTCGCACGGGTGAGGAACCCAAGAGTGTCCTCTAAAATCTCAAAAAGTTATGTTCTGTATACTTTGATGTCCGATTAGAGGAACTACAATATAGCTATATCATATCACCAAAATACATAACCAAAACAGAACATTGAAAACAAAACAAAAAACATAATTTCATATATGGATATTAATTTCCTACTTTCCTAGGAACCCAAAGAGAAAATCAAGAGAGTTCTATCCATTCGAATCCTCAAATATGCGTCGCACGACAACTAAAGGTTCTTGACCACCACTGCCTTTGAGTCCTGTGGAACCTTGAGCTTCAAGGTACTGACTGTCACTTGCATATCGGACTCTTCGGGATTTCCAGACACGTAGTCCTTCAGTATCACCTGCTTGTTCCTCACTTCCTCTGCGCCACTCGCCATTGCCATTGCTCAACCAAAACCAAACACTCTATCTTTTCAAGTCCTCTGTTTCTTTTTTTTCTTTTTCTTTTTTAAAAGGGACCAGCTGGTGACCAAGTCACAACAGTCCATTTTTTTGGGAGCCAGAAAGACTTAAAGAGACATTTCAGTCTCTCCCATCATGTGATTCACAAGTCCTCTATTTCTTTGAATACGCAGTATTTAATTTATGTATCAAGTTTGCTTGATTTGTTTGTGAACGTGTTTGAAGTGTTATATGATGGCACGTGTATGGATGGAACTAATAGTATAACTGTCAAGAAAGGTACTTTTGTTTCTGCAAGAAAATTAGTCTGTGGGAAAAGATTTGCAAGTCTTGGATACACCGTCACCGTAGTTCCCGTGCCATTTTAAGCAACACATGTTAGTGTTTCTTACATGATGTTGTACGATTGGCACAAGATGTTATGATAATAGTGTATTAGTGTCATGAAAGTTGATATCTTAACTGTGTTTTTAATTATCATATATAGAGTTGTTCTTAACGAGACCAACTTTCATGGCATTGAATACACCGTCACCTTGACGTCTTGTGTCAATCTTAAAAAGTGACATGGAGTAAAAATTAACATGTGGTATTGTATAATTGAGACGGAATGCCATAACATCGACGTTGCCGTACCATGAAAGTCTTTCTTGTTATTCACATTCGCACTCCAAAAATTATAGTGAATGAATCATTGAACATCAAGTGTAAGCCAGTAATCGAAAAAGGAAATGTGCACAACAACTGAACAATTACAAGGCAGGAGTAATGTGCTGTTGAACACTCTACTTTTCAATTGCATCTCAAACAACTTAATTACATCACGGTTGCCTGCTTGTTTTACTGAATCAAGGTGAAAATTGTACATGTCTTACTTGCGACTTACAAGCAATCCAACAAATCCTTGTATTCACAGAAATTTGGTTTAAAAGAGTTAACCATAAAAATAAAAAAAAAAACTTCCTTTTTCATTGCCAGATAATTCGATCGAGAGGCCTAATCTGGAAACGGCAGAAGCAGCACTACAACTCTCACCTTGAAAGTTCTAGAGATGAATTTCGGAGATGGTTTTCATCATTTTGGAGATGAATTTTGTCGTCATACCATCCTCTAGTTATTCGGGCATTAGAAGTCAAGAGTGAATTGGGACAGGACGTTAGTTGCTCAATTGATCAATTTACTGTCCAACTCTAGAATTTACCAACCACGAAGATTTTCGTGGAAAATTAACACTATTTTCAGATTTTCCCAGCATAAATGGTCAAAGAGACATGCAAACGGATCAGCATTACCTTAGAGATGAAACAAGCAACTTGAAAGCATTCACTATAGTAAACTTATGCTTCAACCGGATTTTGCGCTCCCTCAGTTCTGTTCTCTTCAAGTGGTTTTCTGGTTGTCTCAACTGTGGAGACTTCTTCGTTACCATCTTCATCAGAACTATCCTTGTTGCTAACGAAGATCCCTACAAAAATTAATACAAGCTTATTAACCCGACATCGCTCAAAAAAATCCACTCATGTTAAACTTTATAATACCAGTTGAACAAATTATTATAACTAATTGTCCTTCACTAACCTATGAACCATATTCCTGACGCAAGAAACAGAACAGACGTCACAGCAAGAGTTGTTACCCTCCAATTTTTAACATGGTCCTGCATATGAAAAGGACAAAACCCAAAACAGGAAAAAAGAACAGGGTAAGGATGCTAAACCAGCAAGACGACCCTTTTATGAAAATTCACTCAAAACTAATCACTGGAAACATAAGTGCAGTTTCTAACTACTAACATAAACCAATTAGATGATCGAGTTGTGATATTGTTATCAAGTGACACTTAGATGTTAGTATGAAGATAGAAACCATGTAATCCGGAAACATCATTAGCAGCCATTAGACCCCCTCCACTGTCATTTGTTAAAATAAATAGGGGCTCCATTTGACCTTATCATCTCCTCTCAATGAAACTGTAAACAAGTCATACCATGTGACTTTTAAGTTGGTATAGATTCTTCTTTGAGTGAACAAACAAGCCAGACGGTTTTCTCAATCTGCTTTTTTTTAGCTTCATAAATTCGTCAACAATATGATCTCCATGTATTTTTGCTCAATTACAAAGTTCACTTTCAGCATCCACACTTAATTCAAGTACTGAGACGAAGTTGCAACACTTTTCTGCTCATTCACTCAAATTTCTTCGAGTTTTTATTTATATGTCATAAGAGCTCTACTGTTAGAACCCCCAACAGTAACTTTTTTCATGATACCGATAATCAATTTCATTCTCTTGCTGTCAATATACCGCCTAGGAGCTGCTTCTCCAAATACCGACAGTAATAGAGAACATAATTATATCAACTAAACATCAGCAGTAATCTCCACTTCGTCAAACAAATTATATAGAAGAGAACTTTGAACACACCTGGAGGATTCCAGCAAGAGGTGAGGAAGGAACATCACCAAAGATGTGGATTGAAACAGTTGAGACAGCCATAGACAGTGGCCTAAGACTTGGTGTCACGCACCGCAGAGAAACATAATTAACTGGAGCCTGCCAAGAAAAAGTGATTAACAGGACAAAGTTTATATAAAACTTTAGAATAGTATGTTATATTTATTATATATCAGTGAGCAGTCATCATCATATTATTATATCTTGCAGACCAACTACATATGTGTGGGTTTGCATGCCTGCTGGTGGTGCTTGTGTACTAATCAAACGTTGGGTTATGGCATTATGCATATACTCTCGCACAAAGACAAAAGTTTAATCGACAAGATCATACTCATCATCTACATATCCACTTATTATTATAAGCAGAATGTTACATATGGAAGTTTAGCATGCACATCATGCATTGAAACCACCAAATTTCAGCCCAACTCGGAGAATTTTAAGATTACCTGGATTGCAAACACAAGGAGCTCCCCCATTGCGAAAAGAACCACAAAACCATACAAGTTCCTTACACAAAAGGCACTGAAGCAAAATATTGCGCCTAGAAATGTTGCTCCAGAGAGAAGCTGTGAAAGAAGCAAAGGGTTTCAACAGTAGACACTAATAAAACATGTTAAAGAAGGCCCTTTGGTATCGTAAAGGCTGGACACAAGCATAACTCACCTTAAAAGCGTTATAAATTGTGGCAGACACTGCATCAAGGATGAGCCCTCCAGCTAACGTCCCAAAAATTCCACAAACAATTGTAATACCTCCGAACCACAAATCTGGATTATCCTGTCCAAAGTTCCAATGAACGAAAATACTGTCAGAATTGTTAGAATATCATTTCCTTTATGCTAGACTACTGTTACTATTATAGTCTATTATATTCTGATTACGCATTGATAAGGTAAAAGGGCTGATCCCATAAGCCTAAACCCATTCGGCTATTCCTAATCTTCCTTTCTCTTTTACTTATTCTTCTCTCTGAACTCTAATCCTGCAATACACAACTTAACTAATAAGTAATATCACTGGGCCAAACTAAAGATCATCAATATACCAATGCGTTCGATAGTTAAGGCCAAAATTCAGTTTCCTTTTAGCAAAAAAATAAGGATTACATGACACAAAGAAAGTAAACAAAGAGCTATACCATATGATAAATGTCATAACCAGCCTTTGGTCCCCAGTATGAGTAGGCTCCAATGACAAAGTTATATGACACATAACCTGCCAGTCAATTATATTGTGAGAAAAAAAAAAAGTTTGTAAATATAATAAATCGTAACCTTTAGTAGCACTCCATCAGAATTTTCTCCAGTTAAATTAGTATAAGTTTGCAAACAATACCACGTTTTTCTATCCAATACAGGTACACACACAAGCGTGAAAACATGATCAGGATCTATAAGATGCAAGGAATATTAAATTGATACTTCTTTATATTCAGATACAGATCTGAAAAATTCAAAAGGACAAATAGTGGTTGAGGGAATACCCAAGACATTAGCAACATAAACTTTATCAATCAAAAGTGCTTTCATATCTCTTGAGAATCTTGAGAGTTGGCTCAAAGGCTTTGATGCAGTGCTTGGCCTGAAATACACAAAAACAAGAACAATCTAACATTTAAGAAAACCATTTTAGGATGTTAGGTGTTTAACAAACCTGCCCTACTTCACTATTGATTTAATCAGGCTGACATTACTTAAAGTTCAAGTATTTTCTTTTGAGTTGATTTGGGGGCGAGCGCCCGAAAGATTTCTTTTGTCTTCCTTAAGCAGCTTTGTTTACTTGAAATTTCCCCTTTACAGCACCATATTTGAATACTTCCCGGCTTTATTATATTGTAAATTTAATTCCTTTCTTGGCCATTAAACTATTATGCACACATAATGTGTGTGCAAGCACATGCACGTGTATGTGTTTGTCTCTTTAAAATCATTGATGATTCTATTTTTCTCACAATTAGGAAGGACAGTGAAGATAACCAAGTAGGAGGGGAAAAGGGGCATGAAAAACATTACTTACCAAGAAGCTTTTTCTGCGACCTCTGAATCTGCAGTTAGAAGCTAATCAGAATTTCAAGAACTCTTGCAAATAAAAAACGTACAGAATTGGAAAACAAATAATTTTTTGCATCGGATATATTCTGAAATTCACAGTTTGCAGCTATCCAAAAGGATAAAGTGAATTATATAACCTTCGATTGGGAATATTAGCATAGAGATTGTACTCTGTAAAGCTGCCATAAGGTTTTATTGTTAAGTTGAGTTTCTCTATAACAATACCACAACAGAACTGCTTCCATACTACCATTCATAGTCATTACAGTGATCATCTTAGATCCACCCAAAGTTCCTGTCCTATACGAATGCATTTAAGGAAAAGCTACAACATAGCTGATTATATCAATAAAAAATTATTGAAGCTGAACAATGTTTTTCGCACTCGCACATTAACACTTTTTAAGATTAAAGAGGGATATCTTTTAGAAATTAAAGAATGGAAAGTTCAAATGCGCCATTGTTCGATATTAGTAAAGATATTGTGCTTTATGCAGGCTACAAAGGGGTTTGCATCCTACACTGCTAGAAATGACAACGCAAACTGTTCTTGGGACCATTCTTGAACTAAAAAATACAGAGTAATATTTATTTTTTGAAAAATGTAATCGACTTTGCAAAACAACAATATAACATGAAATACCTTCAATTAAAGGACTAGTTGTTTCAATAGGTTCCAAAAACTTTCTTGTTTCAGCAGGAGCAAGACCTAAAGTTACCAGTTAAGTTACAGATTAAAAATCTGAGGGATCATAAATAAAACATAAGCTTCTTTATCACAGGTGATGAATCACAGAGTCAAAAAAAAAGAATGAAACAATAAAATTCACCTTTCAGCTCCAATGGTTTCATCACAAAAGCCAATACACAAAATGGAAGCATACTTAATGCCTCTCCCCAGAACGCATAACGCCAACTGAAACTGTGTCCCACCTAAGCATTGAGCCAACGCAGAATATCATTATGACGAGACATCTACCCCAATGCAAAATCACCATGATATACAAGGATGCTACCAATAGAAAAATAAGATAATCATAATGGATGGAAAATTTAAAACACCAAAACAAACTTACTGTATTAGCGGTACATAATGGTTACACTAAGATTTGTGAAAGCACCAATACCACTAATAAATACACGCGTAAATCAACTTTTCTGAACTAATAATTACTAAAGTTAAACATAGAATTAGGCTTATATATGAACAGAAATTTAGAACCACTCCATGCAAGGTAACCTCCATCAGATATAATTAGTTTATATGATGCTTTTTTCCAATTCGGGAAATGATAAACACACCCTTTTTCTCTTTCTACACACCCCTGTTTATCCCCGACTGTTGTTTCCATTTGATTTATTCAATCCAATGACCAGAAATAATGAGGGGTGTGTGAGAGGCTAAATTGCAGTTGAAATCAGTTGCCCTTACCACTAAGAACTAAAGTTGAACAAGCCATTACCTTAGTACAAGGAAAGAAACCCTTAAATTTAAAACACTAGGATACATTCCAATTTCAGGAGTGCAAAGGAACCTTCAAGAGCAGAGACTATTGCATGTTATTTCTTGCAACGAACAATGTAAGTTATTGAACTTTTTGATTGGTTTTGTAGATTGGGAGGAAGAGAAAGTGAGGGAGAGGGCAGCAGTCCTCTAGATACGAGGTGATTGGATATCCAACAATATTATGTGAGGTGATTGGACCAATAATAAAAAAAAGCTCAACCTTGAGCAAGATTCAAAAAATTAAACTCCTTCAAAAAGGCTATAAATGCAAACGAAATTGCTATTATGAAGGTAAACTGACAAACTCACATTCCGCAAAAATGCTTGTAAATTGCATCCATAAGTAAAAGCTGATAGATAAGCCTACCCACACTAAACCAATTCACAAGCTCCAACAGACCCACCCTCACCCAAAAACAAAACGGAATTTTGCAAACTCAACCAACAGCCTTTATATATGAAAAAAATATGACGTTAACTTGCCAAATTTAAAAACTTACAAATCCGCCGTAAACATAGCCCACGGCAATTCCAGTTGGTATACACATGTAAAACATTGCTAGCCATGCTGTTTTCTAGGCCCACAATTGACAAACATTCAGCACAATTGTGAAAACAATCATCAAAATACATCAAATTTTGTCTACCTCTGAAACATATCTGATCGTAAAGAACAATACGGAGGGATGAACAGAAGGGAAGGAAACCAAACCTGAGCTGCAGGAGCATGGTCATCGATGAATGGAGCTGCAAGACTTATGAAAGATGCCTCACCAACTCCAACCAGCCTAGAATGGTAAACCCCAATTTTAAACTCACAATCTAACACAGGATGGCGATAATGATACAAAGAAGAAAGCCAAAAAGTACAAAGATTATTACACTCACATACGACATACTGCAATGGTCCAAAAATTAATTGAACCACCACACCCCGCTGTGGCAAATGTCCAAATAGATAATCCAACTCCAATCAGCCTAAAAGGATTGTGACTGCAAAGACAACAGTGCATTTGAACTTCAAGTCAAATCGAGCAGAGGATATCTCCATTGAAGAGATGAACATGTTAGCAACTCATGCATACTGCAAGTATTCACCTCTTTGCCAACGATGCAAAGATGGGTGAGGCCACAAGAAGCCCAACCATAAATGCAGATGACAGAGCGCCGTCTTCAAAATTGCTCAATTTAAAATCTCCCCTGCAAGAAACATGCTACCGTAAGCCAAATACAACCAACAAATCGTAGAAACTGTGATTGTCAGTCAATCACAGCCAATAAATGCAAAAAATAGTGCGCGATTATTCAAAGAGCAGACCCTAAACGCTTCATGGGTTTTCAAAAACTATCGGAAATGAATCTAGTTTCTTGATAAACAAATGGATAATAATTGCATATGCCACAATAGGTACCAGATTAGACAGTACAATGTCAGATTAATATTGGCCTCTAAGGCTCCGAAACTCCTATAAGAAACTTCAAAATTCTTACTGGATTCCGGAACCCCCGGTGCAAATGCCGCTAGGATCACAAATCCCAATGCTGCCGTTGACACCATTGCTGGCTATTGCTCCTCGATCGACATAATTTATCATGTTAATCACACAGAACATTACAAGCAACCTGTTATATATATAGGGAAACAAAAAACAAAATATTTGATCACATTCCATGAGCAACAAGCTGTTCCCTTCAAATGCAGCTTGAAATTTTTGAAAATTTACTAGCTTCATTGCATTTCCAGATAAAAAAAATGCAGAAAACCCAAGAATTTTTAATTCAAAAGTAATTTAAAGGAAATTGAGTTGGGAATGTTTACCTTTTGGGGGTGAACCATGATGGGTTTCGAGGTGAGTCTGATATGGGGCTCTTCGTCATCTCTGGGTTGGGAGGATCGGACGGCGGAGTTGGGGTTGGAGGAGGCGGTTGGTGGTGGTGTTGCTCCTCTTGCTGCTCTTGTTGTTGTTGTTGTTGTAGTTGTTGTAAAGAAACCGCCATAATAATGATGAGATCATGAGAGAGAGGAGAGAGGAGGGAGGGGGAAAGAGAGCTTCTTACGCAAGCAACCTCCAAACTTTACAGCACCCTCTCTGCCTCTGGTCCCTCTCTAAGACTCTATCTCTCCTCTCTCAAGAGAGAGCCTCTTATTACCATGTTGTGAAACTCATTTTATCTATTAATAGAAAATAAAAATAAATATTCATTTTTACCAATCCAAAAATTTCTGTTGGTACAACGGTCTACTGGTATTCTTGTTATATGCAAGAGTCACACTGCTATGTCGGATTAGTATTGATCCACCTATATAATATTGGGCGACTAATAATATTAATATTTTGTTGACATAAGTTAAAGGTCAGGCTACAATGATTCGCCCCACTCATTGGTACATGTTTTATGCAAGATTTAACTGTTGCAAAGATTCATTAAATCTCTGTACGCAAGATTTAACCGTTGATTTTCTAGACGACTCAGTGTTACGCTACCGCAAAAGAAAAATTGGGTAAGTTAGAATATTAGTGAATAGAGAAACTATTTAAACCCAAAGTTGAAACCTCTCCTCCCATTTGTCCTCTTATTTATTTATTTATTTTTAATTAAGCATACAATTAAAATCAGAACAATAATACAGATATTAGGGTAGCCACATTAGATAGAGCACTGTCCTTAGAGTTCAAACCCACGCAATTTAGATTAGTTTAAAATAAAATATCATTTGTTTAAACAAAAAGGCCTTCACTGTGATGAGCAAATTTTGCATTACGTCATTGATCATTAACAATCCGGTTACATTTTCATACACTAATAACATAATAATTTATGCCACTTAGTACTACGGTCTAGTAGTATTCATTTTCACTTGTCAGTAAAATGTCTTAGGTTCGACTCTCGTCAAAGGCGAATTCAAACCAAATTAATACAGCTAGCCCATTGTGAGGTTTAGCACACTCCTCCACTCCTTAATTTAGATAATATCGAATGTATTAAAAAAAAACATAATAATTTCTAATTTCCAGTGTTGTACATCAAAATTGAAAGTAGGTTTTGGAGTGCCTGCAGTAGACAATTACATTCCACAAACTAATTCTTAAACTGTAACAAGTTAACAACTGACAAGCCTCTTTCAACTTATTCTGTACTAAAATTAGCTTAATGCACAAACCCAACTTTTCTTATTCACCCGCTGTCGCTGATACCTACTCGGTTTCGAAACTGTACATCTCTAGAACCCAGCTCTCTACAACCAGATGCAGTTCTCTCTCTGCAACTGTAAACCTACGTAGACCAATACGCAAGCGCACTTTGACATACACATTTATGTACACCTACTTTTTACAACAGCTTCACAACGTCTTGAGGGCTGTATACGCAGAAGTATGGACGTCGCAGCACTCAGCGTCCCATGAGAAGTCCATTTCCATGGCATCCATTATCTTTCTCTTCCACTTCGACGGGTTGTTTTTCTTCAAATAGACAGGACAACAAATTTCAAGAATTTTAGCACATTGATAATAATTGGGACTTGGGAGTGTAGAAGAGAATCTCAAAGTTTAATGACCATGTAAAGAATCGCATACAATTTCATCCAGGGCTTGGCTTAGAGACATATTTCCAAACGTAGAGCTGATGAAACGTGAGAAGTTAGTGGTCTCGTAGTTATGTTCAACAAAGTTCCTGTTCAAAGTTATAGCCAATGAGACATTTATAATTATCCTTTCAAATCAAATAACAGCACAAGAAAATATATCCATCTCTACGTTGTCATTCGGAAGAAGAAAACTTACCCGAACCCCTCGTCGTTGGAGTTTACTGTAATTGGAGCAGCTCCATATTTTAAAGCTTTTAGCTACATACAATGAGTAATTGGACATCAGACAAGGAAAATTATTTCCATAAGTAACGTTTCCCCGGAAATTTAAAAGTAATTAAAATTAAAACTAAAAGGAGAAAAGACAAGAACATAAACTAATAAGAGGGAGAGGGAAAGAGAGAACTAACTGGAACTTGAAGGTCAGGATCATGAAAAGATTGACATAATATAATATCAGATCCCGCAAAAATCAAATGCAATAACGCTTCATCATTCCCATTTATGAAATGTACATTTTCATCCTGCAGCCAAAGGAGAACAGAGAATATGTATAGGTGATGCGAAAATTATGAAACAACTTTTGTTCTCACATCAAAGAAATACCACGCCACTTATGACCTAATAGCTATATACATCACAAAATAAAAAGAATTTCATAACCATATCTATGGTTTGCATTTAGCTTGAACATATTGGGGTCTGCAGAAACCTAAGACGGAAAATATCAAAATACAAAAGCAATATTCTACAAAGCTTTGCCACAAATGTCATTAACACAATGTCAAGGAACTCAATGAACTAGAGGCAACATGACCTGTACCTTCAATGTTTCATGCAACGATCCCAGCTTGTTTACACTTGATATTTTTCCAATTCCCATGACGATGAACTGCAGAAAGACACTTATCCATCACATCAACGAGAAACAATCTTGAAAAACAACTTAAAGACCAGGTGCTTTAGAAAGTTTTCCAAATGAAATGGATACAATTGCAAAGGTGTAAATTGATACAATTGCAAAACTTAGGGGGCAATGTGAGAAAATTGAAACCTCGTGGCCCATGTTGAAAATCACCTCAAACCTTGAGGGTGTAAAATGTAGTTAACCCTTATTTTTTCCTTGCTACCAAGCGTACTGACCATTTTTTTTTTTAAATTACCCTGGGCACATCTACTAGTAAGGCGTTTAGGAACTCCCAGCAACTAAGTCATACATTTTCTGATGAGAAAAGAACAAGGGTAAGTCACTACCTGTGCATCAATCCTGCTAGCTTTCAAAAATATTGCCCTCAGGTTCTCCAGATCAACATCTGATACTTTAGAGAAGGTGCATCCGACCTGATAAAATATTCGTAATTTGTTAACCTTTCTAGTAAAAATCAGAAAGCAAGCATAAAACCATGCATTTACAAAAAAAAGTACGTGAAAGAAAAGATAAAATGAATAGAAAGTCAAGTTATTTTGACGACAAGGCAGTCCCAAAGCCTAGATTAGTTTCTGAAAGACAATTAAGGTTAATTCGTAATGTGGAAAGACATTAAGGGTCAAATATGATGCTGTAAGAACTTTGACAACATGAAATTTCTCAAATAAGTTACTCCTCAACAAATAAATAGATTTACAAGACATCTGATAGTACTGAACATGACTTTTTGAAATCCATGTATTATTAAACCTCCATAACAAAAAAACAAGCACCATAGAACCAAATATGCAAAAGAACACACATCTTATCAAAGAATGTTAATTTTGTAAGTGTTTTCAACTTTTCACCCACATGAAAACTGGTTACCTAAGAAACAATAGGTCGTAACACACCAAGTGCAAGTTACAAAAAACTAGGAGTTCAAAACTCTGATAACCCCCAGATGCACACATACAAGAATAGTGGAAGCATGCTCGGATAACCCAAGGTGCTGCTGCAATGCAGCTTTGCAGACCGCTTTCCCTTTCAAATCCTTCGCACTATACTGTACAGGAAGAAAGTTGTCCGTGGACGGATCCCAGGTGGAGTTGTCAAAGCCACAAGGAGCAATAATCACTTTGTTTCTGGAAGAAAATGGGAGCATAAGGTGAATTTTCTTTCAGCTTAAAAAACCAAAAAAATCTGCATGAATGTTTGAGTGAGCTACTTACTTGTGAATGTTTAATGTAGGATCCAACCCATGACTCAGACTCTGAATAACCCTACCTTTTGAAAGTATGGATGACATAATGACAACTTTATTGGAGTAAACAATTCCACCCTGCGAATAAAAGATAATAAAACCTCAAAAACATTAAAAGGAAACTAGACCTTCCGATAAACTGGGACTCCATCCCATTCATAAAGTCACCAGATCAAGGCTGGAATGCATTCACATCAAACTCAGGAAAAAGGGAAAAAAAAATACTCAAATCCCACCCCCATTGTTACATTGTCAAAACTGGAAAAGTGGCAGGAAGTTTCTCACACACATATATGATAAAATAGCGACTTCAATGTCAAAAGACTAAAACATGTTGCAACTGAAAAAATATTTATCCAACGGTATATCACACTTTGTTCCATTGTGTCTAGGCCTGTCGTAAGGTATATACACGACGGTAAATTCCTGTATTATCTTGCAAAACATTATCAAGAAAAGAGAAAGACTAGCTATGGCATATACCTTCAAAACATTAACCAAATGTGCCTTCGTATTATCTTGCAAACGATCAGGACGGTGAAGTCTAGCAGGATCCAGTCCGCATAACTCTAGTTTCTCCGGATGCTCAAGATACTAAAGTATCAAAACATAGAGAATGATAAATTGGATCCATGTGAGTTTGTAAAGTTAGAAAGGAAAACATACAGCTACTTGCCTGTGAGTTGAGGTCATGGCATGTCAATAGAATTCTTGTACCTTCAAGTCCCTGTATAAAATGAAAAAAAAAATCATACAGTGGCATGAATTCCATGCCAAAAATAAATAAATGTTTTTCTTTGACATGCAACCACAAGTTGGGAAGGGACAAGAAAGATAAAACAAGACGCATTAAAAAAATTGACTGTCTCATGTGATGGAAAACTAAAGCAGCATGTTACATCAGTAGTGTGATGGAAATTTAAGGTACTTAGATTGCCTTCCATGTTGACCAAATAAAGTTTTGCCTTTCCAAATCCCATACTAATTTCTTTAAGCAAGGTGCAAGCTGTATAATGCAGAACTAACATGATGTTACCACGTAATACCATCTTTCCCACTACAACATATCCATAGAAAAAAGAGCTTCCTTGTCCAGTCCTTATTAAGTAGCTAGTTAAGTTATAGCATCTCAACCATGAACTAAACATTAATTATGTATAGCTGAGTACACAATGGGCTGTGCGCACTTGGCTACTTATCAGATCACTCTACAGTCCATACAGACACACACATTATAAATTTGGATAAACATATATTAAATATGTATTCCAAGTTGCATTGCATTAAAGGTTCATCAAATGAAATTAATTACTCACAAATTTATTCTTTGAAAATGAAAATTAACAGAAAGGTTCATGCTGGGGAGAAAAGAGAAGGATCCGGTAGTACTTATTTAATGGTATTCAATACAGAGCGAAGAAAATACAGTTTTAAGCTGTACCTGTTTAACAGTAATATCCCAGAAAAGTGGCCCAATAATAGCAGTCTCCCAGTTGTGGATATGTATCACATCAGGACGCTTTCCAGATTTTACAATATAATCCAATGAAGCACGGGAGAAATAGGTAAACCTGAATGCATCAAATACATGAACCATCATAGAAGAAATTGTTCATGGCAAAGCTATATTAGATATAATCTCCTAAATATGGAGACACGGCACCACAAAAGTTAGGCCTTTTCTTGTATAAAGAGAGTCAGATACTCGTGAGTATCTGAAATCATTGATGGTTTTAAAAGCCCAAAGTGCTCGATGTAATTTTATTTCTACGGGAGCATTTCAGTTCAAAGCAACCCACTTTCAGTTCATATTACTTAAAGTTTAAGAAAAGGCCAATCTTACGAATCTATGTTTTAGTAAGGTTTCCTCCTCTAAGAACCTCATCAAAAGACAACCCAAAGATAAATGGTTAAGAATATGAGTGAAAATTATACTGACCTTTCAAAGTCATCTGAGTAGCCATATAGCCTCTCACGATTGAAAAAGGATGAGTAGTATACTGGTTGAATTAAAGTAACTCCAATGCCATAGACAACGCTGCATGATAAGTAGATAAAGCAAGATAAATACAGATTTTTCAACATAAGACTATAACAACACAGATGCTTATCTAATAAAAGAGCTAGTTAGATGTTAGTGGGTCCTTTGGATCTAGAACACAGATGCGCACATGCATGCACGCACCCAACAGACACACACACACACATACGCATGTGCAAGACCTCCCCTCCCCATCACACAGTCCAAGTCGGTCAATGTACGACTCGGGTTTCTTAATTTCCCCCTTTTAGTCTTATGATCCTCAGCAAGAGAGGGCCCAATTAAAAAATCAAAAACTTAGCCACGATAGGCTCATGATCAGCCATAATACCACGGCCAGTTAATGAGCAATACCCATGAGCCTGGTCAAGTCTGATGTCATATGTTAGAACTCAAGTTCACACCCAACGGGTTAGCCGAATGTTGACAGCAGTATACCTTGAACCCAGATATATACACATCAGCTTCTCAATCATGTGTGGGACTTGAGGTATCAAATAGACACCGTGTGAAAAGTAGTTTTCTGATCATTTGTTCATTTATTTATTCGACAATTACCAAACTGGATTTTGTAAAGCAAACATAAATATAGTGTACAAAGAAACAACTCAAGCTTACCCGGTCCAAATTTTGTTCCCATGCAACTGACCATTATAATACGAATAACATTCTGCCTCAATTTCTTGTAGCCCTTGAACTTCATTTAAGTCCAAGCTTGAATACCTAATCACAAGGTACAGTCATCAATGACATCATTAGTAATTGTCTAGTTTTCTAGCAAATTTTTATTAAAAGTTTTATACGAACTCATGTACAAAATAAAGTACATTCTTTCACTGAATGCACTTTTTTCTACCAAAAGACGTTCTACAAACTATCTGTTTAAGAAACCATTAGATCCTTCTTTCCAAAAATTATATCTTCGGAATCAACAATTTGAACAAAGAAAAAGAGAATATTCACATTTTCCATATTCTGCAATCCTACAGACTTTCTACTTTCATGACCCCACAATCTAATGAAATAAGCAGCAAGTCTAGAGTACTTCAGATCCCATGAGAAATGAACAAACCTAAGTGAACATACATGGTATAACTATCCATCAGCAATACTACATCAGACTTGGCTTCCTCTGTCTCCCTAGGCCGTTAGGAATGCTGTAGGTAACTGAACTAGACAAGAATTGCTTAGGAGGTTTCCCGGGCTACACTAGGATATGTCAGTTGCATACTCCTGCCACAGAGTACCTACAACAGGGTTCACTAAACCAATATTATCGTCACAGTTTCATCTTTTCTTCTAGTTATCAAGTTGTGATCATCCACCCATACTCATAAGAGCGTTTTTTGTCTTAAAGTTCTCTATCAAAGAAAAAGATAGTTAGATATTCCATAGGTAAGCACTCTGAGCAAAGAGAAATAAAAATTACAAAGGAGGTCCCATAATTACTTTGGAAGTATCACCTCCACCAAATTCCCCTTCCTCTGTAGCGCACACGACAACCCTGTCACATATGAAGCCAAAGATCGGACAGAGACCAGTGGTGCCATTTCCGTGCATACATGGACAATGTGAAAGCCATTCCTGATTTTTTTCAAAACAAGATATAACATCATTGTTTGAAAGATAAAGGAGCCGCACAAAGAATGAAGCAAAAAGCATGGTAACAAATTGCATAGGTAGTAAAAGTCATCAGTTTGGAATGGATGCATAACCGAGCATTACCCAATTAATGCAGAAGCCCATTCATGAAGTTTTAAATGCACAAAACCAAACATAACATGCTTAATAAGTTCATATTTTACTCAATAACATAGTTGGTACATTATTTTCCGAGTGTTCAAAATATAAAGCTTGTTTTTCAAATATGCCAACCACTACCTTTTGCTTCTCTCAGAGAAGTGACGGAGTTCTGCTAGAATCTCAGTATCTCCTTTCTGCAGGGTGTCATTAAATACTTCAGGTAAGCTACCTTTGTGATCCATAACCAGCCTTCTCAAATCGGATGCCTCCGTGGTGGCAATCATTCCAGTGAGAACCATTGAGTCTATCCGAAAGAGTAGCTCCCAACAACTTGATACCCTATCTGGTTTACAGTATATCAACAGAAAGACATTATTAAACTAACCCTCATGAACTCTAAAGACTTGTTTCTCTTCCGAAGAATATGATCACCGACCATTGTCCAAATTAAGTAAAACAACGAAGATTTCATCACATAATGGTACATAAGCCTAAATTACACCTTTAGTTCTAGTAGTTTAGGCTCAACTCCACTTTACTTCTTATAATTCCAATTTCAATAATTTCATCTGTATAGATTACTTCCCCAACATCTTCAATATGCTCCAAATTTACATTTCCGTCGCATTGTTTGACGAAAACTTTCAAATTATAACCAAATACACGTTCATCATGACCCGACTTCACATTGTTAAAAACACTTCACCAAATCTCTTAAAAGTTCAGAATACAATTAATACTTAATCAGGGATGATTAAGGTACCTTGAGGTCTTGCAATGGCAGCCTGCTTTTCCAGCTCCAATTGCTCTATCCTATCCACCAACAGCTCTTTCTCTCTGTTGATTTTGTTGAGTTCTTCTACCGCCTTAACGCGGTGCTGGTTTAACTGCAGAATATCTGGATTCCAAACGCAAAATTGCATTGGAATTAAAACAAATTAAAAATAAATATAAAGAAAAAGCACAAATTACATGAATTGAAGTTGAGGAGTTTGCTTTTGGGCTTTACTCTTCTGAGCTTCTCTGAAGAGCCTCCAAATGTCGTCGGCCTGAGAGACGACCTCTGCATTTTCATGTCCCTTAGGCCTGAAATTAATGGAGATTAGAGTCATTCGATCAAAGCAAAGTAGAAATTTGAGGTTTTGAAAAAATAATAATAATAATAATAAAGTGACTGGCTGCCTGACTGACTTCATTTCGGAGGAGGAGGTGGCATTGACGGTGGAGCAGCAAACTAGTGGAGTTGGAGGTTTCTGATGCGGTGGATGCCACTGCCACGGGCGGAGGATCGAGCTGCTCATCAGCGCCTTCATTTTTCCAACCAAAACTGTTCGAGTAACGAAGGAGGAGACGATAAAAGTCGTGATTTAATTCTGACTTCATTAGCGTTGAAATTCATAAAGAAAAATACACTAAAATATTACTTTCCTCTCTTTTGGCAAGAGATTTCTTTATTTTTTTCTTAAACTTATTTCATAAAAGCCATAAGCCATACTGACACACTCCGACCCGAATATTCACGTGTCAATATCAAATCGAGATATGTTGGCCGACATTCCAGCAGGGATGACGAAAGTCACAGTGTAAGTGTTGTGTAAAAGTGAAAATAAATTAAAACTAAAGTGTACTTTGAAATTAATTTCAAAATAGTATGCGAAGTGCAAGGCCCATAATACAACGTAATCAGTCTCAAGGCATAGCTAAAGCGCAGTAACATAAGAGTAAACTCATCCTGGTAAGGATGGACATAATACAACTAGTAGGGACATACTTCCATACACTAGTTGTAGAAGGTGTTAAAATCACCAGTGATAACTTCACTTGCCACCATATCAGCCCCCTAAAACTTGGAGGGGCGCAAAACAGAAAATGTGAGTGAGCAAAAATAAACATTTCTAAAACCTTTGTTTTTCATAACATAATAACCCCTCTTTGAAACTTCTTGTATAGTTTCCCAATATCATACTACGTATAGTATGAAAATTTTCAAAGATATGGATAAATACTTTTATCTCAACATAATATATAATATTTATCATCAAAATGTTAATAAGGCACCACTGCCAAAAATATGAGTAATACCAACACCGCAACAACTATATCGTATACTCATCGACAAAACCGTATAAAGGCATCCATGCCAAAGGTATAAGTAAATACCAATATCTCAACAACATAAAGTATGTTCAATGACATATATAATATGCTCATCAACATATAAAATATAATATGATATGCTCATCGACATATGCAATCACACAAGTCCATGCAGAAAGTAGCTACATGGAATAGGCTGGGTGTAATGGTTATATACTCAGTACTACGATCATGTGAAGCTGGCGCTAAGCGCGTCACATACGAGTCCTAGCAGCCTAATGCAAGCTAGTACAGGCTGGCACCTACAATGGATCCAAAGTGAGCATATCGGTGTGGGTGTGAACATGCACGTGAAGGCTGGTCCTGGCCCGGACTGGACACCGGTGAATGCATGTACGATGAGCAGTAAAATACACATGATCATGCCATTACAATTTCTCAAATTTCAACAAAATATATTTTATACTTAACTCATAAGTAAAAGCATGGCATGATAGAAAATAATTCATAAAATCATAGTGGCATGATAGAAAATAATTCATAAAATCATAGTGGCAAATCATATAAATAATATTAGTTTTTCAAAACAAAGCCCACTCACAGATACGTAGTTGGGTCGTAGCCGTCTCGCCTTGCCTGACCCATGTACTTCTCGTGGTAAGTCTCACCTATATGAGATATCATTATAGTAATGATTAAACTCATAAAGATTACTAATTAAACTAATAAATAACACTTATTCTTGGTTCGCTTAAATCGGAGGTCCGAAACACCCCGAAAAATACCACACGCACTGCCCCGAGGAAGTACGTGTCGTCACGAGTCGCCTCGCGTTGACGGAAGTTGAAAATGTAGTCCCACGCGCCCACACGCGCGGGCCTGCCTTAGCTCATGCTAGTCGCACGTGAGGTCAACCCAAGCCGGTCAAACTAACGACATTAGTTGACGTCGTTAGATTTAACAGAAGATTTCAATATCTCTGTTAAATCTAACTGAATATTCCTAACGGCGTTAAAGGAATATACTTGAGAATATTTCCGGTCTGGACCGAGTTTGGACCAGGTTTAGGCAGATCTAAACCGGTCGCCACTGCAACTCCAGTCGATCGCCAGAGCCGCCGTCGTCTGAACTCGCCGGTTTCTAGAAAATTTTCAAAATTTTGTAACTTCTTCATTTCTCAACCATTTTATACGATCCACATGTCAAAATGAAGTTAGAAAGAAGGAGAACAAAATTATACATATTTGAAGTTCAAAAAGTGGTCGGAAATGGCCGGAAAGTCTCGGTCACCACCCGAGGTCCGATCTACTCCAAAACACAACCAAATCGCACGAATTTAGTATGGAAATTCATCTACTCAACGAGAGGAAGCTAATGGTGGTGGTTAGGAACCTCACCTTGATCGGCATTTTAGAGAAACTCGCTGGAAAAGTCCGGTTCATCCATGTGCGATTTCTGTCAAACGGTAGGGAGTTTGGAAAATCGGTTTGCACCGTTGAACTCAGTGAGTTACGTCGAACAAGATGGTTGTGGTGGTTTGGCTCGGTTCGAAGAAAATGACGTGGTCACTATTTGATTGTAAGTGTGCTTTTCTACGGGAAGGGAGAAGAAGAAAGTGAGAGAGAAGAAAAAATCTGAGGGAAAAAAGAGAGGAGAGCTTTGGGTTTCCAAAATTAGCAGGGAAAAGGGGGTCCCTGGTGACACACAACACAACACCCCCAAAACTGGAAAGAAATATTTAAATGAACGTAACTTTTCCGCTACACATCAGAATTACGTCCCATTTGCGCTCCTGCGTTCGTAGTGACGAATACTACAAGAATACGGTAAGTGAGAAATCGAAATTTAAAAAGAACTCAAACGTCCACGTAGGCCTTCCACTTAACCCAACCAAGGGCATTTTCTTCAATTTATAACTTCGAAGAAATAAAATACAATAAAATTAGGGACGGGTCGTCACACATAATCTATATTGAACTAGTCTAAGAAAAATGACTTTTATAAAAGGTTGTACTATCCACACATTATTTTTTACTTTTCACACATCTTTTTCAATTCCGCCCATTGGATCGAATGAATTGAAGAAGATCTATGGCCAGAAATTAACAAGAGGTGTGGGAAAAGTAAAAAATAGTGTGTAAATAGCACAAAATGGCGAATTGTTTTGATGATTAGGACTTTTTTTTCAAGTCAATGCATTTTGCCTTCAAAACCTCTAAATGAGAGCATAAGTATTGCTTGCATTTAAAAAAAAAAAAATTAGACACTCAATTTCACTTCTTGGACCACTTCTTTATTTTTTTTTCATCTATTGGAATAGACAAAGCAAAGTGAATCACGGGGGCAAAAATAAGAGAAGTGTATAAAATTAAAAGAGTGTCCAAAAATCAATCATTTAGAGATTTAAACTATAGAGAATACAAAGATGATGCAACTCCCCTCCCAACACAAATAATAAAAGCCAACAAATGTAAAAAAAATTATTATTAAAACTTTAAAAATGTAATTGTGCATTTTAAATTTTTTATATTTAAAAAAACAAAATTACGGAACACGATTTTTTTGTCCTCAATAGTCAAACAAGGTTAGCCACACGATTTTTTTGATAAAAAAAATAGTGCTTTCATGGACTTTCTAGTTAAACTCTTGAACTAAAAGTCGGGACTGGCTACAGTGCTCGCAAGCATTGAATGCTCACACCGATCTCACCCTCCTTTCCCCCCTCTCTCCTCCCTCCTCCCTCCTTTTAATGGTGAGATCAGTGTGAGCATTCAATGCTTGCGAGCACTGTAGCCTACTCCCTAAAAGTCACAAGTCAAACTCAACTCTTTAAGGCTGAAGCTTCACTTTAGCTCGAGATCCGATTCCAATGCAGAAGGCGATTCCATGTTCACAAGAAACAGATGGATTCTGCGAAAAATCCAAACAGATGGATTCTGCCAAAAATTCTTAGTGATACACATTATTAAGTGTTACAAGATAATAGACGGTTGTGTTTAATTCATGTTTAATCTAACAATTATTATTAATTAAAATATATATATATATAATTGTATTTAATAGTACAAAGTATTAAAGCAATACTCTAAATTCTTATATGAAAGTACTAAGTAGTGAAGTGTAATTCCGAAATTGACCAAAATAAAAAGTGAAACTCTAAAACTCGGTAATTAAACCCACCAACATTTTACGTGAAACTTAATCTTATTTAACTTTTTGTCTCACATACAAACACGTACCACCTCACTTAGAATCAGTTTGGGATTGTTGTGCTTTAAAAAAAACTGCTTATAAAGCAGTTTTTAAAAGCTCCTCTATGTTGCTTTAAAAGTTGATGTTTTAATGTCATAACTTTTAAAATAAACAGTATATTTCATTTTTACCACACTTTATCTGCTTAACTTTAAAGTGAAGCAGTTTTTAGTAAAAAAAAATAATACCAGACGGGACCTTAGACTATTCTCAATCTCAAATTTTCTTATCCTTATTTTTTCTAACAAAGGTATGGATCCCGTCCAATGCTACACCCCACTCAGCTCTAATACCAGTGATAAGGTTTTATGGAAGATCTAACTGTTTCATTAGATCCGTATATACAAAGATCTAGCCGTTAATTTCTCAGACCAATAAGTGGTATGTACCAAAAAGTCGCAAAAACATATCCGAAAGCATTTCCCGGCACAGCTCGAGTTTCGTTTTGTTTATTAGTAGAGGAAGGGGGGTTTTGCAAGACCAATAACAAAACCACAAAACGCATCTCGTCTTCACTCTCCAGCACCCAAAAAATTATATTCTACATTATTTGACAATAGAAATACATTTGAATTAGCAACAAAAAAATCCCCTACAGCTTCAGGATAATTTAGTCCCATAACATCAACTCCACATTTAGCACGAGCAAAATACAATGGCGGCGAGACTGAAACCGACCAAAGATTTTTTTTTTTTTTTTTTTCAAGAGGCGAAAACAATTCCACTTCCCCTCCCTATGGTCACTCTAATGACCAAGCTTACGCTTGCGATTTTGTTTAGCCATCCGTTCCCTCCTTTCTTCTTCTTCTATCTTCCTAGCCTCCTCTTCGTCCTCCTTTCTTGCGATTAGTGCACTGCAACATCACAACGAATCAGAAAGGCTCATACGCGACAATGTACATTGTATATTTGATACAAGTACAATTAGTGTTAAGAAATCACATAATCCATATGATATTTTACTGAAATGAAATGGAAAATTAAGTATCATGAAATTAAGTGAAACACCCTGCTTACCTTCGTCTCTCCTCCTTCATAATATCCTCAAAGTTCGCCTCCATATCACTATCGTCGTCATCACTAACATATCTTTCTGGTCTTTCTGGTCGACTGCAAGCATTTCAGAATGATAATTAGAACAATAAAATACGGTTCCAAAGATCCAAACTAAGATGAAAATTCTTGTATACGCTAAGTTCTTGTAATGGCCAACATCAGGCAACTTTTAATCTCTGATATTTACAGAATCAATCCATAATTTCCAATTTAAGATCAGACATGTCACCAAGTTAAAACACCTTCAGGCTTCAAGTGTGTATAAAAGAATGTATTCCACATAGCAGAATGAAATATAAACAAACATATTTGGCGGGCATTTAGCTTTTACATCGTTAACCATGAATCTACCAAAAAGAGCTAAACCGCATCCAGCAGACTAATGCCATTTCAGCAAAACTGAATTTTGAAATCAACCTCAGGCTTTGGAACCATTTAAAAATTAAAAACAGAAGAATACAAAATAATGACAAACTTACTCACCGAAACATTTTTCTGATCATATTTCTAACATCCAGATCCGAGTCATCCTCATCAGGGTGCCGTCTCATAGGCTTCTTTTTGGGAGGACGCTCTTGAGACACAGGACGTGATGAGATTTGCCTTTGCATTTGTGGCTTGTTTACCTGCTAAATTCCATGAAAGGAAACAGATATTATGCACTTATCAAAAAAAATTACAGAAGTAGGTCTCTGGAAAATTTACCATTCAAAGGAAAGAAAACATGTAGCAGATGGTGGGATTTATACCTGAGGTCTTGACAATCCTGATGACTGTTTCGGTAACACTTTGGGCTTATTAGGTTCCCGTACTTCTTTTTTTTGTTGCAACTGCTGCCTTGAAATAGATGACTGCAACTTTGAAGGAGGTGGTCTGGGCACACCAGACATGGGATTCTTCAGACCTGGTGTAGAAGCTTTCCTCTCAGTGGTTGAAGCAGGCATCTTAGATGGCAATCTTTTTGTCTCTAGAGGCCGGCCAGGCCCATTTCCACTGTTGCTACCAAGCTGTTTTCTAGAGTCCATTGATGTTGCATCGGGTCGTCTACTGGTAGAACTCAACTTATTAGGCCCCACTTTAGAATGCATCTGTCCATTCATAGATGCCGGTTTCCTTTCATCACGACGGCCAGGCACATCTCTACCATTATTTGCTGAAGGTACATGTCTACCATTATTTGCTGAAGGTACATGTCTACCATTATTTGCTGAAGGTATATGTCTACCATTATTTGCTGAAGGTAATTTACTTTTTGTCGCCATTTGACTAGACCGCACCTCTTTAACATCAGCAAAAAACCTGTATAAGTTCCTCAATGAAAATAGAATGTTCAATGACCCATAAATAAAGAGCCAGTTAAGAGGTAGTAGATCGCAACACACCAGAATTTGGAACAGAGACAGTTTGAGGGGGGCGATCCTTTGCAGGAGCTGGGGGCTCTGCATCGTCAGAAAGTAAAAAAGAGTAATCTCTCGTATCCTTAATCTTTTGTACTTTACTCTTAACCTGCATCTTCCAGAAATTCCATTAGCACATAATATGGCAACTAGAAGACTAATTCAGAGGTAAAACACCAACAAAAACAACTTGCTCCAAGTACCTCATTAATGACTTTGGGTTTCTGATCATATGATACAGATTTCGATCCAGCAGAGGTTGATCCAGAGCTCTTCTTGTTCTGCAGAGGCAAGTGAGATCATCAAATTTCCCAATGCATAAACAGTAATATTGCATGAACAAACTTATAGACTTTTTTTTGTGTTAAAACAAGAAAGGAGAGTTGCAACAAAATATTTTTCTCCAACAAGATTTTAGGCATGTACAAAATCTTATTACGCATATCACTGTAAACATTAGCATGATCATAAAATGAAGAGAGGTCCAAGAAAACATTTTTGTGTTACATAAAAAGGAGCAGCTACAAGCCAGAGTCAAAGACTAAACAAAATAAGCAGCAAGAAACAGATCAGGCATGCCAAATAAGTCACAAAGTTTTAAGATACAAACCCATACTGGTGTATCTAGAAACAGGTTCCCTGACCCTCACCAAGAAGCGAGTGATCAGTAAACCTTTCATCAAATTTAAGAGTAGAACCGAGAAAAGAGGTGGAAAGCAAAAGCAACTCCAAAATGATTCTAGTAACAATAAGATTGTAAATTACCACATCCAAAGAAGAATCTCAAATAAAATGCCTGTCAAATCTGTGTCTTTGAACAAACTAAAGTTCACCCAAATTTCAACAAAGAACAAGATACGACATAACACAGAAATTACAGGGGTAAAACTATCCCATAATCATTTTGGGATCAGGACAGCATAAGTGGGCTCATTATATGTGTAAAGTGTAGACCAAATGTATATGACAGCTACAGAAAAAAAGTCAATGTGAGCAAGTAATGTTATGAACTTATGAGTTATATCGAAAAGAGGGAGTAATAATACATACATGATGGACAGAGTTGGTAGCCCTGGATGTCAGGTGCTGGGTTTCTAACAACGACTTGCTTTCTTGAATCACTCTCTCAGCAATAACTGGTTGAGATGGGCCAAAGAAAGATCCAAAACTGCAAATAAGTAGGGAAACAATTTAAAATCAATTTCAAAACTTTACTTTTACCAATTACCACTATATTATCCACAGAAAAATTATGAAATAAATCATCTGTCTGACAACCTCATCACAAAGAAAGAAAAGGAACTGCAAATAAAGTTGCAATGATGACCACTCTTCAGAATGTATTCTCATTGTCTCTACATTACTTTCAAGGCAGTGATATCCCTGGGAAAAAATTAGCCTGTCCTAGAAATTGCAACTATAAAACGTATATCGTTACAGTTTCTGGTAGAATAGCCCCAAAAAGGCTATGGGAGGGAGACTAAAAGGTAGTGACCGAACGAGAGAATGTGTATTGCCAAGCCAATCAATACATTACACAACTATTTTAGTTGCATCACTTACTGCTTCCCTAAAACTTCAGATAACAAGGCCAAATATTGTTCATCAAATAATCATCTGTTACTTACAATAAGGAAGTATTGAACCTAGTACTAGAAACAAACAGAACTGCCTCCCTTGTCTTACTAAGAAAGCATGGATTTTCCACAAAGAAAAAACGGCGGTTATATAGTAGTTACTCACTCGTCATAGGGGAGCTTCTTTTTTTTATTACTGGAGTTGGCCAAAGAAGAACCACTTTCCTTCCTCTTCATATTCTTTCGTACTTGTTCTTTCAAGCGTTGTCTCAACTCAAGGTATGCCAATGCCTCCTTGGTAGGCTTTGGATCTTCCTCTTCCTCTTCATACTCTTCGCCATCCTCATCATCCTCATAATCCTCATATTCATCACCTGACTGACCATAATCCTATCCCAAAAATTGTCAAACTAATTTTCTCCAAAAAATAATAGAGTAACAATATCGAAAATTTACATATAAATAATAAGAAGATAGATGAAGATTGGAAATTTGCTTACATCTCTATCATATCCCCGCATTTCACTTTCGAAATAAACAATTACGAATACAGAGTACCTGAAAATCACCACACGCAAAAAAACAAAACCCTAATTTTGATTATGCTGGACTGAAATGAACAATTACGAATACAGAAAATAACAAAAAGCCCTAATTTTTATTATGCTGGACTGAAACAACTGTGAAAAATCTGCAATTTTCGTCAAATCAAACAATTACAAACAAAAACCCTATAGGCTCTGTTCGATTCCATGGATTTGGCATTGCATTTGTGCCCTAATTTTGAAATTGGCCAATCCAATGCCGAATCCACAGCTCGGATGCATAAATTTCATCCCAAAATATGAAATTCCAATCCCAAATTTCTCTAAACTGAAAAATCAGAACCAAACCACTTACCTGAAAGTTCTTTCAACCACAACGCCGATCGAAAATCTTGAGGGCTCTGAAATCAAAGATAATCTGTGCGAAGCCGCTAATTGTACGATTCCGATTCCTCTGCCTTCAAGCCCTAAATATCGAAAACCAAGTTCAATGGAGGACAAATGGATACGATGCGATCAGAATTCTCGAAGAGAGAATTTGCAAGCCCTAATTTGTATAGCTTTGGGGGTTCGGCCGGTTACTGTAAGGCGGAGAGTCGCATTTTTGGAATAAAATTTAAATGCCATTTAATTAATAAGTAAATATATCTTTCCAATTTTTTATTTTATTTGAAATTGGAAATTTAAGGAGATGTATTGTATTCAGATTTATATTGACTTTTGCATAAATTTTTTATGTAATAGACTTTTACAGATTTCGTAGACTTTTATTAACTATTAAAAACTCTATAAAATCTATAGATTTTTTTATGCTAAACTTCTACAGATTTTTTAGAGTTTAATATAAGACTTTTGTAGAATTCAAAAAAATTTACTATACTTTGTAATAATAACTTTGTTTTTATTTTTTACTTGAGAAACCAATTAGAAGTAGGCAAGGGTATACTTGTGTAATTTTATTTTTTTTACTATGACCAAAATTGTTAGACATATGAAAGAATAACTCATGAACATTATATTTTTTTTTATTTCAAATTATTATAAGTCGTGTGTTTCTGATGTGGTGTTGGGATGGTGGAGGAGTGAAGGTGGGGGTGGTGGTGATGGTGATCAACGTAGGAGGTTTTGTGCGGTGATGATGGATATGACAAGGTGGTGGTAGAAAAAGAGATATAATGGTGGTGGTTGTGGTAGCAGTGGTGGTGGTTGTGGCAACGATAGTGGCAATGTCGGCAATAGGGTAGTGGGGATGGTCATAGTTAAAGTGGTGGTGACTGCATGGTGTGGTGGAAGTGGAAATAGTGATTCTCATTGCATTATAGTGGGTGGTGGAGTATATCATTAGAGAAGTGAGAAAAAAGTCTATCAAAATCTTAGGAGGAGAGGTTGGATTTGTTATGACAAAAAACATACCATAAAAAGCCTCAAAGTCTTTGAAAGTCCATGACTTTTAAAAATCCATTAAAATCAATAAACTTTTGAATACACCTAGACTTTTGTATACTTGTAAAAAGTTATAATTGAATATCACGAGATTTTTATAAACTTTTTAGAACTCAGAAAAAATATTTATTCAATACAGGGTGACTTTTATTGACTCTATAAAAATCTGTATTCAATACACTTGTATTTGAGAATCAAACAAAATCCATCAAAGTCCATATACAATACACCCCCTTAAATGGTATATCGATCACCTAGTTCCTTCCAAAAGGTTATCCAATTTTCACGTTTTTTTTTCTCTCATTTTTTTTCATTTTTCCTTCTCAATTGTTAATTTTCAAGTCAGGTCTTTTTTTTGTCTATAAGTGGCTTGTAGTTCATTAATTAAGAGGTTTTGTCTATGCACTCGAGGTTTCATGTTCGGATTCCTTTCTCCGTATTTTAAATAAATTCAGTATAGATTATCCTATTATTTGTCAAAAAAAAAAGTACAACATGTTCGGATTCCTTTCTCCGTATTTTTTTAAATAAATTCAGTATAGATTATCCTATTATTTGTCAAAAAAAAAAGCCTTTTTGTCTTTGGCAAAATGTATTGTTTTGCAAGAAAATGTGTGTGGCCATTGAATTGGACTAGGGGTAATTTTGGGATGGATCAGATCAAAATATTTGAATTTTTTTAAATTAGAGTAATCTCGAAAATTTGGAAATTTATATATTTTATAAGTTTTTGAATATTTTAAAACTTTTTGTCGTACATACAATTTATTATTCTTTCATAATATTTGATATATGCTTATGTACAAATTCATTATATTTAGTATGCTTATCCTTTTTAATATATGAGTGTATGATTAATATAAAAACAATGAACCAAATGCATCCAAAATTAACAATAAAATACATAATTTTATTAAATAACTCTAAAAATAAGAATTTTTTTTTTATATAGAAATAAGTTTGGAACACTTTGAAAAATTTCAGATCTAAGAGTCAGAATTCTCGAAATTTCTAAATGCATTTCAATTTCCATTCTAATTTTTTAGAAACTTTCGGGTTCGAATTCGACCAAAACATCATTCTAACTTGCACTCCTAAATTGGACTAACTTGAGATACTTCAAAGATCAGATTTTGAAAATATTTTAGCATATGATTGAGCTCCCTATAAAGTGTGTAGAAAAAAAATTCTTGACAAGATGGGTAATAGCGATGGGTGACTAGTCAATCCAAAGGATCGACTAGCTAGAGGTCATTATGAAGGAAAAAACTAGAGATTTGGCATGCGATTTCACTAAATTAGCACATATACCTTAAAATTAAAGCATGGCAACAGAAGCAATAAACAAATTACTAATCAAATTAACTCTCCTTCAAGATGCATAGCCCTAAAAGTTGATTTATCTACTTTAAATCACATTAACACAAGAGGTAAGGGTGTGAGATTTATACCATTTAAAGCCAAGTTAGTTGCCTCTTCAATGACACATTCTGACCCGGATATTCTGAAGGGTACCGAAATTGAGGCATGCTGGTCAACACCCCGGAGGGTGACGAAAGTCATGTCATGCAGGCTAAGTGGAATTTCTGAATAAAATAAAACCAAAGTCTGGAATTATTAAAATCATGCAGCAAAGTACGCAGAAGTACGGGTAGAACCATTAATACATAACATGAGATGTTCAGAGCATAGATAAAATACAGTAAGGAAAGTACGAATTATTCCCATCCTAAACAGGATGGATAAAGCATACTTTTCTTACTGTATTTTATCTATGCTCTGAGCATCTCATGCTATGTATTAAGGGTTCTACCCGTACTTCTGCGTACTCTGCTGCATGATTTT
Source organism: Gillenia trifoliata (assembly GCA_018257905.1). Classification (NCBI taxonomy): domain Eukaryota; kingdom Viridiplantae; phylum Streptophyta; class Magnoliopsida; order Rosales; family Rosaceae; genus Gillenia; species Gillenia trifoliata. Next base: position 8,529,564 of record CM031088.1, on the reverse strand, counting down.
AATAATTCCAAACTTTGGTTTTATTTTATTAAGAAATTCCACTTAGTCTGCATGACATGGCTTTCGTCACCCTCCGGGGTGTTGACCAGCATGCCTTGATTTCGGTACCCTTCTGGATATCTGGGTCGGGGTGTGTCAGATTGGTATCAGAGCCACTCTGCCGTTCGGTACGGATGTGCTGGCGAGGAAGCCGGGTTCCCATTAAGTGGGGTGGATTGTGATATCCCACATCGACCAACAAAAAGAGGGTGATGTGCCTTATATGTACATGCCCACCTCCATTTAGCACGGGGCCTTTTGGGAGCTCACTGGCTTCAGATTCCATCGAAACTCTGAAGTTAAGCGAGTTTGGGCTAGAGCAATCCTAGGATGAGTGACCTACTGGGAAGTTGCTCGTGAGTTCCCAGAAACAAAACCGTGAGGGCGTGGCCCAAAGCGGACAATATCGTGCTACGGCGGAGCCGGTCCGGGATGTGACATCCAAGATAGCTTCTATGCTCCTTAGATCCTTGATTGCTCTCCTTGAATCTCCCTGCTTAGCTTCTCCATTGGTTGCCAATAGAGACAACCTCTAAATTCGCCACACCTATAGTAATTTGAGATGGATGATGGGGCTTAGAAGAGAGATTATGGCTAGTTATTCACTCCTCTAAGGGCTGGCTTTTAGTGTTAGAGATGGATACATTTTCTCCTCTCTTATTTTAGATGATAATCACACAAAACCCTAATGAGGAAGAGACTAAGTGTTGCCTTATATAAAAAGATGAGTCAAGTGAGTGACTCTCCCCTCTCCTCATTCAAAAACTCGCTCTCTCTTGGGCCTTTCTTTGGTCTTTTGTGACTTAAATCATCTTTGTCTCAAAAGAATCCCGATGGTTTGGGGCTCAATGCACCCAGAAAAACCTTAAACTATTTCAAAGCTCATAATTAATGACTAATCATTAGTATGATTAATCAAGACTTTGTAATTAATCATACCTCTATTTAATTAATCCAATTAATTATTTCCATCATTATGTACTTATCTCAATGCCCTAGCATATCGGTGTGTGATTCATTAAGTCATAATTAGTGAAGTAGTGGGGTGATTAATACTAATAAAATCACTTAGAGAATTAAAACGTTCTGTTAATTCTCTCAGTCATCTACAACTATGTAGTTTGTCATTGAGAGGGTACACAAGCCATGAGTGACACCTAGTCGTGTATCATGGCTGCTCAAGCCAATATAGGATATTTTGGAGAACATGTTCGGTTGGAATTACAATGCAATTTGATCATTTTCTAAATCTTTTTGTACCATATTATATCGACCCTAAAACCATTGTGTACCGACCAACTAGGAAGTCACGGTAGCCCTTTGAAGGGTCCCCACTTCGGCACCCTTGCCAAAGCGCACGAATCAACCTCACAACAAGTAAGAGCCACAACACATGGCTATTCTCATGACTAATCGGAGACTTCCCTCCAACTTGAAAGCCAATCACAACACGATAAGTGGCAACACCCACATTATACAATCCTCATGTGCATTGCGAAGCAGAGGAAAGAGAAAAGACTTGTTGACCTTCAAACTAGAATCGAAGAGCTTGAAGCGCAAAATAACACATAATAGTGACTAAGAATGAAATCTTTCAAGAACAATATGTGAAAGTCTTCTAGATGTTCCAAGACGAAAGATACTCAACCTCGTGTGCGCACTGTTGGGCTCCATGAAGCTCCTCGAGCTGCAAATGGACAACAAAGTGTCCACCAACCCGAAAGGTCTCTAGGCCTAAACAAGGAAGGTCAAAATGAAGAACAACCCCCTCACCAAGGCTTTGACCAATGCAAGGCTTCTCGCAATCTAGATGCTTCAATCCAGAGCAGGAGAAGCAAAAGAAGACATATTCTTGTAGAGGGTCTCGAAGGGTCAAGAGTTGTTTATTATGGCTATTGGGATGTCTTGAAACAACACCGAGAAAAGTCCATCCACATAAGCTCAAAGATCAATGGCACAAGGGTATTTGAAAGACTTGGTTTCCTACCACCGCCTCAACGAATTAACAATCCAAGGAAATAACGACAAGTCTTCGAAGGGCAAGATGGCGTAGGAGACTCAGGGCATTATCAACGGGTACATTCTGGCAGCTAGTACCTTGAGTCCAGGGAAAGACCACATGTCCTTGACCAAACTTTCCCACCTCTAAATGATGATGGAAACTTGCAAATAAAGGCTTTAATGGTACCTGACTTTACTCAAGACCCCGTTATCCGACAACTCTTCGAAGAGGTGAACAAGCTAAAGGATGATCGGTAGGCCAAGATACCTTATTGGAACCAAGGTCTAGCCCTTTGACAAGGAGGATCCTCCGCACTCCTATGTAGGGAATAATGAAGAAAAAGCTTATCTTACAGTTGTACACCGGGAAGGAAGACCCGATCGAATACATCGACCTCTTTGAATTCACCATGGCATACTGAGGCCATAATGACGAGGAATGATGTATACTTTTCCCCTCCACCCTCTATGGAGGAGCCCTCAATTGGTATTGTCTTATTCAACCTGAGATGGTATATTCCTTCATCGAGCTAAGGAAACTCTTCGTGGCTCAACACATCTTCCAAACTAATCATTTACACTCCACATATGACTTATACACCATTCGTCAGTAGCCCAACGAGTCGTTGCGTATGTATGCTGGTTGTTTCAACCATGAGTATTTCTGCTACAAAGACATATGACAAAACGGCGCTCAAGGCCTTCACGGTAGTTTGGACCCATATTTGACACCTTTTACATGACATGATCATCATCTTGAATTAAGTCATAATTACTTAAGTCAACCATGACATTCAAGGAGGAAATTGATTACAAAAAATTGAAGACAAAAAAGCCATTGAAAGAAATATATTTTGAATCTGTAACGAAAATGAATCAAAGCTGAGGAGGAAATCAATGGAAGACATTAAGAATTGGATGCTCTCAACTAGTATAGAAACGACTCTTTAGGTCATTGTTAGGGGTCCCCGACCAACACATTAAACTTATCTTTTTAGTCTCTTTGCACCCCACGTGCTTTTATCTTATTTTTTTTCTATTCAAAATGTAGCCCTATATAACTTTCTATTTCAAATTAGTTTTCAATTCTCGCAAATTATTTTCTCGCACTTAATGTAAAAATTATTTTCTCGTAAATTATTCAAAATGGACTTTCCTCTGCAGTGTTTTCCATGTCAACACTGAAAAATTATATGGATAGAAAGTCTTATTTCTCAACACCCAAAATATTCGTTGGAGATGAGCTTGAAATATTGGGTAAGTAGTCATTGCTAGAGATGACTACTTCTCTTGATGGTGCTGTTCCATCAATGGCTACGAAAAATAATCAGAAGGTCGTCGCAGCATGAAGGTGAAAGGGAAAAGTATGGAGTGGGAAACGCGAAAGGGTTTCAATACGCTAGATTTCAATAAGAGTGTAAAAAGAATTTTTAATTAATTTAATTTAATTGAAGATAACTTCGTTAACAGAGTTAAAGTTAGAATGTTTAATTGGGTTTAAAAAGGTGTCTTCAATAGTAGACATGTGTTTAAAGCTTAAACGTTGATACTTTTCTAGGTTTTGATATTTTGTGTGATGACTTTTATCAGCCCTTATGGTTGGAAAGGCCTAATGTCGTCTTGATTACATCATTTCATAAGCAAACAACGTCGCTTGCATCCAAAGCTCTCAACTCGTATCGAGCCTTCACTTTCAAGCCTCTGCTTGCCACACTCCTTTTTGCACTTCTTCCTTGTTCAGTTCTTCTTCTTACTTCTTCAGTTTGCTGCCCAGTGGTGGATCCAGAGAATTTTCTTTGGGTGGGCAAGGTATAAAACACTACAGTCATGATGTTTACATACATTTCAATTACTTACCATCGTTGTTCATATAATAATCACTAACACCATTTGAGTATAAAGGGGTTTGAAATGGGATAAATAGGGTGAATTTGGGTTTAAAATTGAGGAAACTGATTGTTAATTTCATAAGGAAAAAATCCTTGTTATCATTGAGCCAATTTTAGAAGAATTCTTTGAGGAAAATTTAACTCAATTCTAATTCGTAAAATTTTTAATAAAAATACGAAAAAAGGAAATTAGAATCCCCTACAAAATTTTCACCTTTTTTTAAAACTAAACATATGTTACTTTTTATGATTTGATTAAGATGCTTTAATCAATTGCCACCTCATCAATTTTCTATTTATTTGATATATATTCAGTTATGTTGGCTAGCAAGTAGCAGCTAATTGCCTACAACCTAGAATTTTTATTTTCGTGAATTTTTTTTTATAAAAAAAAATTAACTTAACTAACTTCTCATTATCAGTACTAGCCTTCCTGCACATGCTCATACGCTTGCGAAAGGCTTTTTTTTTTTTATATTACGTATAGAGTGTTTTTTTCCTTTTTACATTTGTTCACACAGAAAGACATTTTTATAATTACAGTGACGTAGGTGAGTGATACATTGACATTGATTTATTAAATTTTACGTACAGATACATAAAAAAATGTAAATAAAACTTATGGTACATTTGAAAACAAACGTACTGTGACGACCCATCTCTACTTTTATTGTACTTTATTTTTCGAAGATGTCAATTGACCAAAATACCCCTGAAAGGGCTAAGTTGAAGTCCTACATGAACGTTTGAGCTCTTTTCGTATTTTGACTTCTTACTTACCATATTCTTGTAGTACTAGTCACTATGACCGCGTGAACACAAACGAGACATAAATCCGACGTGTAACGGAAACGTTATGCATGTTTTAATTTGGGGGCAAAATTGCAAATTTTGCACCCACGAGTGTTTCGTTTTGGGAAGATTTTTGATATGAATTTTAATGTCTATGCAATTAGGCTCAAAATCACATGAAATACTTGCAAGAATACAAGGATATTGTTGTATAGATGCTCATGCAAGGTCGTTCTCCTCAAGGACTATTTGGATAATTTATGTAAAAATAATTCCTAATTAACTACTTAGAATTGAAAATTGAGAAAAGAGATTTTGATTTTTGGTAATATAAAAGAAACGAATTTTAATTTAAAAACAAATATGATAAAAGAAAAGAGTTTTAAAAACCAGTTTATAAAAGCACTAGGGTTCCACCATCACCTAGCAATCTTATGAATTTCTACCAATTACTTATGATCTACACATGCCACTTTGAAGGTTAGGTTTTCCTAATATATATTCTCCTCGTGATATTCAAGCAAGAACGTATATCTAACATGCAATCCGTCTGTGATATTCAGATCAAATATAAACATACAAGACTCATTAAGTTCTATGAAAACCTTTTGAAAAACCATGCAACCCCTAAGAGCGTGATATTCGCCTTAGATGAAATTACAATTATTAATCACAAGAAGCAATACTCAATCCTCCGGTGATATTCCGACCGAATTGCATCCAATTACTTGTCTAAACATCATAATGGTGTCCAGTCATCAAGACAATTAGATAGTTTAAAACAGTGATCAATAATTCAAAGTGTGCATGCAATCAATCATAAGCAATTAAATAAAAATTACATATTCATGCTAAGGCTTAAGGCTTCGCCCTATCTAATGGAAATTAGTTACGCATATTCATAATTGAAATCATAGAAAATATTATTAAGAAGAGGAATGAAAACACCTTAAGATAGAGAGTCTCCAAGAACCCTAAAGTTGAATAAGAATAAGCCCTCATCTACAATTGTGAACGGCAAAAGCAATATATACTGCCATGCCATCGCACAAACCCTAAAAAATAGTCTTTCGTTCCAACTAGAAAACTAAATAATAATAAAATAACTTAGAAAATAGATTCCTAATTAAACTAGAAGAATCTACATAGAAACTGTCCAGCCACGTTTTAGCCTCAAATCTCCTCCAAATCTGGCCCAAAATAGCTTGTTTTAAAGATAAGAACGTTCTGAACACAACTCCAGAAGGCCACGAATCCATCTGAGGTCGTCTTGGGCTCCAAAAACGCAATTTAAACCCAAAAACGTGACTTTCCAGCACCGCGCATTGCTCCTTTATTTTATTGCCAGAAAATAACTACTTCGCGGAAAAATCTGATATTTTGATACGATCACGCTCAGCGACTCACGGACGTCCTCCAACTGGAATTACTCCAAAATTCGTCCATTTGATTATGTTTTGCTCCAGAGGAAGTTGAAAATCCTATATTGAAAATACAATTCAAAGTATCAAAATTCTTTCAAAATATTAACCAAAATATACTAAGAATAAGGATAAATATATAATATAAAATCTTCTCATCAATTTTTATTTCCTGTTTTGGTGAGTTGGGTTGTGTGCCGTGAGGGACCCCATTGTCCCCTTCTAGTTTTGGTAATCTTTCAATCTCTCTCTCCTTCATATTTTTTTCCTCTTATTTTCTTCTTCGGAAAACACTCTCATAGGCAAACAGTGGCCGCACCACTTTCTTCGAACCGAGCCAAACCACCACCACCATCTTGGTCGTTTCAACACTCTGAACTCAACCATAACAACCAATTGTCCAAACTCTCTGCGGAGCGACAGAAATCGAACACGAAAAAGCTGAACATTCCCGGCGAGTTTCTCTCCAATTTCGGTCAAGGTGAGGCTTTTAACCACCACCATTAGATTTCTCTTGTTGAGTAAATGAATTTTCATATGTCATTTGCTTAATTTGGTGGAGTTTTGAAGCAGATCGAAGCGGGGGGAAGTTTCCCCAGTTTTTCGGCGAGAAACCCGAGGGTCGTCGAATCGTTTCCGGCCAAATGGCCAAGTAACTTTCTTCGAACCACTCCCTGGGTTCATTTCAACTCCACGAATCCAAATATACTCTCAAAATCGACGGCGGACAAACAACGAAGGCACGACAAGCTCAGGAAGACGACCTATCACATCCAGGACTGGCTCCGCCGTAGCACGATATTGTCTGCTTTGGGCCACGCGCTCACGGTTTTATTTCTGAGAACTCACGAGCAACTTTCCAGTGGGTCACCCATCCTGGGATTGCTCTAGCCCAAACTCGCTTAACTTTAGAGTTCCGATGGAATCCGAGCCAATAAGCTCCCAAAAGGCCTCGTGCTAATTGAAGGTGGGCATGTACATATAAGGTTCATCACCCCCTCTCCGTTGGTCGATGTGGGATGTCACAATCCACCCCACTTGAGGGAAACCCGGCATCCTCGCCGACATATTTGTACCAAACGGCAGAGTGATTATGATACCATTCTGTCACATCCCGGACCGGCTCTGCCGTAGCACGATATTGTCCGCTTTGGGCCACGCCTTCATGGTTTTGTTTCTGGGAACTCACGAGCAACTTCCTAGTGGGTCACCCATTATAGGATTGCTCTAGACCAAACTCGCTTCCCAGAATCTGACAAATTTGCAACTGCAATGACGTCAGCAAACTCAGTCCAAGCCCGGTTGTGACGTCAGCAAGCCCAGTCTAAGTGGTCGAACTGAAAATATTCCGTCGAATATTTCTTAATGGCTTCAAGTATTTTCCGTTAACTCTAATGGAAACCATTATTTTTTTCGTTAAGTTTAATGGCGACCGTTACGGTTTTCATCATCTTTAACGGCGTTAATAGCACCTTTAACTCCAGCTAACTTTGCTCGTGCAGTCACATGGCTGAGCGTGGGGGCGCGTGTTGATCACCTGCTAGCGCATGGCAGAGTAAGGAGGCCCGTGGGGGGTTTTCGGACACTAAATTTGGTAGTTTTAGCCCTTTTTTTTCGCTAAATTTTATAGTATTTGACCCCTGTTTGTCATGAAGGGTTTGAGCCCCGTTTCTGTTCAATCATGAGTGTTATAGCATAAACCAACATCAAATTAAAGCAAGTACGGCAAAAGGGTTTTTGATTTCGACACATTTCATAATACCCAAGTTACCCTTTCTCTTAATAGATTTAAAAAAAAAAGAATATTCATAGAAAAAGTGGTTAGTAAGTTCATTATTTTTCAAAATATATTATAATAAAAAATAATAATAAATAAAATAAGTAAAATATAAAAAAAATCGAAACAATAAATAATCAAATAAAAAAGAGCTAATTGCCACATGAGTAGGCGTGAGGCAAGAGACTAGTTATATTTATGTACATGACAATGAGTTTTAAACATTCTATTCAATTCACTAAAATAAATATTATAATAAACAATAAAAATATTGGAATCACTATAATGCATTGGTATAGAATTAATAGGGAAAAAAAAGTAAAGAAGTAACGTGAAAAAATTTGGGTTGAAAACAATTTCTTGAAGAAAAAAAAACGTTAACAAAAAAAGTATAGAAATAAAAAGTAAGTAACATGAAAATTTGAACTTCTAACAAAATCACCAAAATTGTAGCAAAGATGTTTAATCAAATTCTTAAAAGAAACATATGTTTAGTTTAAGATATTTAAAAACGAGGCATCTATATCATAACGCCTAAAAAAAAAGTTTTTTTTTGGTTGGAATGAAAAAGTGGCCATTGATGAGTATTCTTTTTATATTTTGACATAGCCTAGTAATGGCCATTGGATAACTTAAGTGATCATTGCGGGACGCTCTTCATTATGCACAACTAAAAGGTTTTCAAGAGGTGGAAGTGGAAGGGGATTCCAAGCTTGTCATTGATGTGATTAAGAATAAGTGCGAGACTCTTTGGAGATTGAAGGCTATTATTAAAGACATTTGTCGAATTTCTTCGTCTTTCAACCACATCTCTTGGAGGCATATTTATCGAGAGGCCAACTTTCTTGCAGATGCAATTACTAATGTAGGACATGATGTAGTTAACACCCACATTTAGGATAGATTGCCCCCACTTGCGGCCTATCTTGCTTAAACAACAATAAAAAAAAAAAATTACAAGTAAAGAATAAGATATAGAAGAGGCATTTTGCAATTCTTCCATTCAAAATACTACCAATAGATAAAACCTTCAATCTCTTTTCTTTTAACTTTTCACTGAATAAAATATTAAAGATGCACTTTTCAATCATAGCAATTCTGAAAATTTTACAAACGAGTTTTCGATGTTTGACACATTTCATAATACTCAAGTTGTGACACATCCCGACCCGGATGTACACGTGGACACCCAAAAGTCGAGTGTGCTGGCCGACACCACGTAGGGTGACGAAAGCCAATTTGAAAGAAATAAGAATATTTGAATAAATTAAGATCAATGAGTACACAAATGTATGAGCGGAAGAATTTATACAAACACAGTTGTACATGGTACAGAATACGAAGTATTACAATACCAAGAAATTTGAAACTTTGTCATACCACCGCCTCGAACGTAGACAGCTCCAGCCACTAAACCTGGAGGGGCGCAAAAACAGAAGGGTGAGTGGGCCAATAATAGTCATTTTTGTAAAAACCTTTGCTTTCTGAAAGTAGTAACCCCTCGCCGTCAAAATCAAGTAATTGGTTGAAAAACCTTTTCAGAAAACGTACCACATAGTAGGTAGAAAATCGAGGTAAGTACGGAAATATACTTACCGTCCGAAACGGGTGGAAAGCTACCGTTCGGCACATAGTACTTTATCAAAAAGTTCATAAAATAAGATCTTACGGGAAACCCGTAAGTCGACTGAAAGCTTCCGTGGTATCAGTGAAAACCAGTGGAAAATCACAATCCAGAACCATAAGATAAACCGCTCGTTTAGGTATAGCAAACACACAAGTTCATACAGATATATTCTGTCATGAACAGGCTGGGTGTATAAATAATGGTGCGCTCATGTACTACGATCACATGAAGCTGGCGCTAATCGCTATCACCCGAGTTCGAGTCGCCCATGCGACCTAGAACAGGCTGGCACCTACTATGGGTCCATAGTGAGCGTATCGGTGCATGTGATCCATCACGTGAAGGCTGGTCCTGGCCCCGGACAGTACAACAACACCGTGTAAGCCTCCCAAGTTGAGCGTATGAAAACATACCACGGAATAATTTGAATAAAACAAAGTGAGGTAAACGAGTGAGGTAATTTCCCTTTTTGGGATAACCTTATAACGATCAATATAAAATATTCTCGGGTGCCGTACCCGGAATACCAAGCGTAGAACTAAATACGTGGAATACCGAGAATACGCCACATGGGTACCAAGGTATAGAAATACCAACTTAATGGCAAACTAGGTGAACCCAAAATACGATAGAACTTTACCGTATCCAAGGTTCGCCCAAATACGGCTCAAGGCCGTCAGATAGGTATAAAACCCATAATCGCAAATAGGTACGAGTAGGGAATTAAAATACTTAATTCCCTAAATTCCCTAAAATATGGCCGAATCGATACTAGCAATACGCGTACAAGAGATACGGAAATCACCAATTTAATGGTATAATTCCCAAATGGAAATGTGGGCCCAAAGCCCACCAGTTTCCATGGTCTACCGAAACACTGAGCCGAAACTAGTAAACCGAATAATAAATTAATATGACAAGGTCTACTAAAAATACGATAATATTTATTCATTTAAAATCACAAAATAAGGTAGGCATAAACCAATTATAATTTCCCAAACATAAATCACATTTAAATAATATAGGGAAAGGGCCCACTCACAAAGATTTGCCGAGAAGCCCAAATGCGTCGTCCTAACGTCACGGGTCGTCCAAAGCCCAAAGTTTCCGAATTAAAACCAACCCAATTGGGCCACACACAATTGGCCCAAAAACTGTCCAACCAGCCCAAACCAATCTTGTCCAAAATTGCTTAACACACCCAAAAATCTGCAGCCCAAAACTGTGGCCCAAACAGCCCACAAAAATATGTCCACTTCAATTAAAAGCATCAGGCCCAAAAACTGATTCACCAATCCAACACATCATGCACCCAAATTCAACAGCCCAAACCGTGCAAAACAGTTCACTTCAACCAGCACACACACACACAGCCACTGCACCAGCCAGCCCACCTTCATCACTTCCCTGCCAAAACGCAGCAACAGCCCTCAAACTGCACACAATCTGCACCCCTTTATCATCACCAAACTCTTGTCCAATTCACCCTTCACCTCTTCCCTGCCAAAATACAGCAACCATCACCACACTCACACTGCACCAACTCCTTCACCGAGCTCAGCCACAAACTAAACATATCAGTCCAATCCAGCAGGCTACCAGAGACCGGCATCACCACCAACATCAACACACAATCCTTCCTCACCACCAAAACTCCAACACAGCCATCAATGGCTTCACTGAGGCTCCCAAAATCAAGGAAAACAACCAGCATAAATCGTCTTTCAGCAGCTTCATCGAGCCCTCGCACTGAGCACTCACTGGTTCGACTGGGTTGCAGAAATTATTCCAAGTGACAGCAACCAAATGAAGAAGAAGAACTGGTGACGTTTGCTCGAAGAAAGCCGAGAAAGGTAGGAGGAACCACGGTGCCACAACCAGTTTCTGGGTTCATTCTGGACATTCCAGTTTGCTGGATTTCTGGGCTCAGTCAACAGAGATCGAAGAAGATGATGATGATGGCAGTGACCATTCCTAAATCAAGAAATGGTTCAGGGTTGAAGTGGTCCTCCAATGGCTGCAAGGTATCAGAGAAGAGAAGAAGATGGCCACGAGGAGGTGGCCTGGGTGTCTAGAGTAAAATTTGGTGTTCTCTGGATTACCTGGTTTCTTGTTTTGGTCAGTCGCAGAAAGGCCAGTGAAGGACAAGAATAAGGTTTGTGTTTGCAGAAGAATAAATGGCCAAGGGAGAAGGCCTGGGTGTGGCTCGGTTTTGCAGAGAAGAAAAGAGAGATAGGTAATTGTTTTTCTTTTGGTGCGGCAAAGAAGAAGGAAAATGAGAGGGAAAATCTGGATTGCAGGTCGAGTAAGGAAGCCTGCAAGGGTTGTTGGTTCTTTTCTTTGTGCAGAGAAAAGTGAGGAAGAAGACAAAGTAAAAGAGGGAGGAAATAATTGTCTAAGTGTGAACATTGCCAGCAAGTGGCAAAGTCAAGGACAAATTCCACAAATCGTGGGATTTGTAGAGATTGGGCTGCTGCCAACTGGGCCCTAGCCCACTAACTCCAAAACAGCCCAAAGTTGTTAAAATACGGAAAACGTCGAAAACCAACGCCCGTAAAATATTCGTTCGGAGTCCGAACGACGTACGGCTCGCGTCTACGCGTTCGTAGCGACGAGCACGTCAAGAAAATACAAGTGAATGCGTCGTACGAGTTACGACGCAAAAAGTCAACCGTAAGGTCAACCAAGGGCAAAATCGTCATTTTGCACCTCAGGGAATAAAATAATATTATTACCGGGACGGGATGTAACAAGTTGCCCTGCTCTCATTAGGATTTAAAAAAAAAAAAAAAGATTCACAAAAAAAGTGGTTAGTAATTTCATTATTTTTCAAAATATATTTTAATAAAAAACAATAATAACTAAAATAAGTAAAATTAAAAAAAATAATAAATCAAAACAATAAAATTAAAAAAATCAATTGCCAATATAGGATAACTTCCACTTTACTACTTCAAGTTTATTAAAATTCGCACTTTACTACATTTTTATACCTAAAGTTACGATTTACTCTCAAAATCATATTTCCGTTAGTCTATCTGTTAAACGATGATTTGGCAGGCCTTTGGCCCCACAAAAAAAAAAAAAATTAATCAAAAACCAAAATTTTTTTTTATTACTGAAAAAAACTTAAATATTGAAAAGTTAAAAATTAAAACACAAAAGAATTATTATAAAAACATTCTCTCTACCAGTCCCATCCCTACTCGCGCAACCTCCTGCACAACATCCCCACCACCACCGACTCTCCCCCATCCCACACCAACCCGACCCACTCCAAATTTACACCAACACAACCCATCTATTTTTATCCCTGCGGGTACTCGTCTCACTCGCGTCCATCTGTGCGTTGAACATGTTTGTGTGGTTCATCTCCGTCGCGTTGTTGAAAACACCGCCGTTTCTCTCTCTGTGTTTATGGCATTTCTGCTTCTACAGAATCTAGGTGTGTATTTCCCCTTCGATTTCTTTTATTTTCCATTGCTTATTTAACATCAGAAACAACTAGCCTATGCTCTAAAAGATAATATATATTTGACTGTAAAGATAATGTAGTGATCAAAATTAACAGGAGTGTACATAAAAAGACAGAAAAACTCGATTCAGAATTAAAAGAGGTCAAATTTCAATAGTACGTATCATTCAATAGTTTAAGATTTATTTGGATCGCACCATTCAATGGCCGCACCATTCAATGATACGTACCAGTAAAGATTTTTTTCAACTAAAAGACTAACACATAGGAGCCGCTATGCAGGGCCATAGTTTACCCAGCCTCAAGGCCGATTGGCCCAGCTCTACCTAGCCCTAAAGCCCTCCCAACCGAAAAGCCCAATTCTTGACCACTTTCTTCTTCGGCTCGACGTCTCCCTTTGTTTTCTGCACTTCTTCCTTACTTGTTCAGTTCGCTGCCGATGTCGAATTTTGATTTCGAAGACAAATTTTTCAACTTCTTCAAAGATTTCATGGCCAGGTAACTCTGCTGTGATCTTTTACTGCCAGCAATTCACTTTTTTTTCTTCTGGCCAGTCTCTAAACTTCATCAATTTTGCAGACTCGGCAATTTTGACGAGTTGGTGGCCACCGGAAGCACATTACTCATTGGGTTTCAGCAGGGGCTGGGTAAGTCTTCTGAGTTTTGTTTTGTTTCAAATTTGATTTAGTTTCTTAGTAATTAATATTTTTGTTTTTCTAGAGTTTCTTCGGCGGCCTCGGATAGATGAGACATCGGATTTGGTTAAAAACATAATCCGAGGTAATGAAACAAAGAGGGTTAAGTCATATGTTGAAGCTGGATGCATCAACACTGACGATGGCATGCAAAATTTAACCAAGTGTGAGTCCAGTTTTGTATATTTTTCTTATGCTTTCTTTCGATTGTTGGTTAGATAATTGAGATTTAGACCCTCAAAGGCTCATATCAGTTTTGTTACGAGCAAAGTTGTTTAATGTTGCATTTAGTCATGCACTCGAGGTCCCGAGTTCGAATCCCCATCTCTCAATATAGTTTGTGTTAAAAAAAAAGTTGTATAATGTTAAAACATTTATGCTCAATAAGTGTTAAAAGTTTGAACTGTTATCTTTTCAGAATTGACTAGAAATAATTTGAATGTGTTGATACTTGATAGTGTTTTCTTTTTCTTCGTTCGACTTCTGTTCTCCATAAAATTTTCTGGGCATCTGTTAGTTTTTCAAAATTGGCTCCTTTTTCCAGCTGTAGTGTCATTGTATTGTTAGCTTTTTAAAATTGGCTGATAATTTGTAGTGTTGATTATATTGGGCACTCTAACGATTATCATGTGTTCTGCTCTTTTCCCTTAAATTTTGCCTTCTATCCTTTGCTTTTTTTTGTTTGTTTATGTTTTCTCTGGTATAATGTTGTGCTCTTACTTTCAATTTTGCCCATTTCTCATATGCTATTGGTATGGACTCTGAACGTGATGTATTTTTTATACATGTTGAAATGCGCGTATAGAAGTGAATACATGCCAACTTGGACTTCATGACCATTTAAGCAAAGGTAACATGTCTTTCCGAAATTATCATTATTTGTTTCTTCAGTTAAGTGAAGTGGCGATGCCTTTACATCAATGAGCTATTTTATCTGTTTGTAATAGTAGTTCGTTGTCTCGTGTGTTTTCCTGCTTGATGTGTGATGTACTCTTGAAATTTTAGTTGATGTATGTGACTGCAGGCAAAAGCATAGTTAATGAACTTGAATGCCTCCTGGAGGATGTAAATGGCGCAGTGCAAACTGCATTGGGTAATTTACCTGACTTCCAGGATGACAGTTTTGCTGAGAGGTTGAACGAAGAAGCATGCACCGGTGACAAGGTAGTCTTTATTCCTCTGTTTTCTTATTTCAAGGAATATGTTGATGCTGTTTGTACTTCAGTTCAGATATGCGTATCATCTTTGTTTGTTCCTTCTCCCCTCCCTTCCTCTGAGTTTGGTAGTTATTGTTCGTCATCATTGGACTTTTGTCCGCCTGTTTGTGCATGTCTGCTGTTGCTGTATTTGTTTGAACCTATATACGTACAGACACATGTACCGATTTGAAGATATCACTAAATTCATATTTCATAATTGATTGCATAGAATTTTACTAGGTTTTAGTGGAAGCATGTATGCCTCTTTGTAGCTTTGGAGTTTAAGGGGTTGCCCTTTTATGCTATTTTATCAGATTGATAAGAAGTTGCATTGTAGATTTTTTGGCAATCTATATTGTTCACTGCTTGCTTATTTTGAAGGTCAATCCTTAATATCGTTGATTTCCAGATTATCCTTTATTTTACAAGCTTTTCATTGATTTCATTTCCTGATCAAGTTTGAAATGGTTGTAAAATAGGAAAAGGATCATTAGATAAGAAGTGTTGAATGCATATTTATGTCTCAAAATGGTATGATTAAGAAAGAGTAAGATTCTTTGGGACAGAGGGAGTTATATCTTTCGAGTTCTAAGATGTTTGGCTGATCTTTTCATCGTCTATTTTTCTCTGATTTTTATTCTCATTATTCAGAAGTATTGCATTCCTAGTTCAGATTTGTATATTGCTTAGCAACATTCTTTCACCAGCTCTTAATTCAGATTTCTTTAAGGTTGATGATAATTTTCAAACCACCACATTACTTACTCCCAACTTCTAAAGGTTGAAATTGCATCATCTCGTCCGAAAAGAAATGAAGTTACCGATTATGCTGTCATGATGGGGGTCGTTTACAGTATGGTCAAGCAAGACTATATGATGCAGGTTAGTTAAGCTCCCGCCCTACTTTCCCATTATCTGTCTCCTTTTGGTATGAACTTTAGAAACATCCAATGTCACAACTTGTTGCAGGAAAGGATCGTTTCTGCTCTTAATCTCAAGTCATCTTCAGGAGAAGTAGAGAGCTACTGCCTAATGTGGTCTTTGCGTCCGTTCATAGATAACGAAGTTATGGATGGTGCTTGGAAGCTTATTCCTTGACATGTTGCGGTAATCTGAATGCTAATCGCTTACTGACAGATTGTTACTGTTATAAACTAATTGTCGTAATTCAGTTCATTTGACAAAATCGTAAATAGAACAACTACAAAATTTTGCTTTTTCTTTAACAAGGATAAAAACTTTCATTATATTGAATATTAATGTACAAGGTTAGTGTAATTTACAATCCATTGACCATCCCAAAACCCGTCTGACAAAATTATGTGATATTTTACAGTTTTGCCGGCGGTTAGAAATTGGGACCGGCTGCTAATATCTCTTCAGTTAGATTGTTGTCCTCACCAATCTGGTGGTTAGCGAAGGTCTCAAAGTTGTTCTTGAATAGGCCTGCCAACTTCAGCAGTGTCTCATTGTATGCATTCTTGTCCGACCACTGCGAATCCCGAATCAGAAAATCAGAAATCACATCAAATGAGGCCGGCCGACAGTAAGTAGATATAATATAAGATTAAGAGAAAGTCTGACTTACAGTGTTCACTGGATCAAGTATTTCTGAGGGTATTCCCTCAACCTCAGTTGGGATCTTGAGTCCAAATACTTCAGTCTTCTTATACTCCGCATTATGGAGGCTGCCGGAGTGTATGGCGTCGATGATTTTCCTTGTGTAGGCTAGCTTAATCCGACTTCCTGATCCATAGCTGCAAGAGAAAGATGTACAATTTGATTCAGATTTTTTATTTTATTTTTGGCAAAAATGGATAAACTGTGTGAGGAATCTTAACGTCATGATCAGGGGGCAAGTTGGTTTGGATCGGAAATTCTTACTCTTACGATTTTGATTTGAAAGTAACCGAGTTTGGAACACCCAAATCAAATTCGACATTCAAAATTTGGTTCGGAGTTGGACTATTAGGAATATGTTCCGAAAATTTCGAGTTTAATGAAAGGGCGCTACTATACCCACCCACCTATCATATTTGCCAACCCAGCTGTCATGTTTGCCCACCCATGTTATATTCATTTGTTACAAATATTTTCAGTAGTAGATAGGTGAGAAAATAAGACTGGTGAGTAGAATTCGAAATCGGAGTGGATGTCGGAAAATGATGCCTAGTTATGAAGATATTTGAAAGTGTATGCATACCTTCCACCAGACCAGCCAGTGTTGACGAGCCATCCAGTTGCACCATGCTTCTGCATCTTCTCAGCCAACATTGCTGCATACTTGGTAGGATGCAACATTAAAAATGCTGCCCCAAAGCAAGCTGAGAATGTTGCTTGTGGCTCCTTAATACCCTCTTCAGTTCCAGCAACCTTGTAATTATTCAATAATACAGATAATTATCACCCTAATTAAAAACCAATAATTCAGAAGTAATTAAAAACTGAAATAGTAAAGTTAATTTAATTTTTACCAAGGCAGTGTAGCCACTGATGAAGTGGTACATGGTCTGTGCAAGGTTCAACTTGCTCACAGGTGGGAGGACTCCAAATGCATCACAAGCCAAGAGTATGACATTTTTAGGGTGGGGGCCAACGCATGGGATCAGTGCATTGGGAATGTATTCGATAGGGTAGGCTGCACGAGTGTTCTCTGCATCCACAAAAGGAAATTTGATTGCATGCATGCATGCATCAGTCAAGTTGTTAATTAAGCATATGGGAAATGATTTTCACGCTCTCTCGTTACCTGTAAGAGATTTGTCTGAATAATTCACCACTCGGGTAAGCTCAGCGAACACGACATTTTCCAACACTGCCCCAAACTTGATGGCATTGAAAATGTCAGGCTCCTTCTCCCTTGAGAGGTCAATGCACTTGGCGTAGCAACCACCTTCGATGTTCGACACACCAGTCTCACTCCAACAGTGTTCATCATCTCCAATCAAGAACCTATTGTGATCCGTTGACAGAGTTGTCTTTCCGGTACCTAATTATGGAAACAAGCAAACAACGTTTATGTTTTGTCAGAACCAACTAGCCTCTCAGCATGCGCTTTACAACGATCGAACATCAGTTGACACTAGATATATTACCCGACAATCCAAAGAAGAGGGCAACATCTCCATCTTTCCCCATATTGCAGCCGGAATGGAGGGAGAGGATCTGTCGCTTAGGCATGAGATAATGCATAAGACTGAAGAGGCCTTTCTTCATTTCCCCGGCGTACATGGATCCGAGGATGACCATTTCTTTCCTAGCAAGATTGATGTCTATGCTGGTAGAGGATGTCATGTATTGAGTGTAACGATTGCAGGGGAACTGTCCGGCATTGTAGATGGTGAAGTCCGGAGTTCCGAAATTCTCCAGCTCTTCAGGAGTGGGTCGGATACACCTGCAAATGTACACTAATTAAGCTCATGCACATGTTTTCGCAACGACATCAAAATCGATCGTTCGTGAATCTTATGTATCTTCATCCAGGTTTCCGACGCGGAACATGCTTCGACACTTACATGTTGTGCATGAACAATGAATGGTAAGCCCTGGCAGACACAATCCGCACTTTGATTGTGTTTTGTGGATCCCAGTTCAGGAATTGATCATTTACAAAGACCTGCAAAAATCATCAAGACAAATTATTGTAATTATCTGCCACTCATTTCTTAATTATTAAACTTAAATAATGAAATTATCAAATGAGTTAAAATTATGACCTTGTCCAAAGAATTCAAGTAATCTACAGCTCTTTCTCTGTTGACCATGAATGTGTGCTCGTCCATTTCAATGTTGGGTGAGCCCCTATACAGATGAAAATTACCACCAACAGTTATGATCAATATTTGTTCAAAAAAACAAAAAACAACATGAAATAAAAGTGAAACTGGGGAGTTGATGATGGACTTACTTTCCCCACCAAAGCTCATCCTGAGTAGAACCATCCTTGACAACTCGTTTATCTCTGGGAGACCGGCCAGTCTTGGCGCCGGAGCTAGTTGTTAACGCGCCACTCGAGGTAATGAATGACCCCTTCTCGGATTTGAGAGCATGTTCATATAGCTCTGCACCACACGTAACGATACAATCAATATAGTATTGTTCAACAATTAGAGATACATAATTGTACACAACCAGTAATAGAATGAAAACTCATGTGCTTTCCCAACCGCAACCTCAGCAAAATAGCACTAAATGGGTATATACCATAGTGATATAGAATGGTGCGTGATATCATTGAAGGTCGTAAAGTTCAAAATCTCACTGTAATAAAGAAAAAAAAGAACATAAATATGTATAGTTGTAATTACCAGCAGGAGTGACGTTGTAGAGGACGTTCGTGAACTTTAAGGAACTGTCATTCTCAACCTTTTTAGCGGCCTGCACTTCTCCTTTCACAACCTTAATATACAATTTCATCCAATTGTATCATCAGTTTAATTTAAGACAAACATTACAATATATATAATTATATATATATATATATATGTATATAGAAAAAACAAACAAACCTCGCATGTCTGGGTCTCAGCCTCACCGAATGCCATTTTGTTTGTGTTGTTTTGTTGTCAAAAGTAAAAACCAATTAAGAGATATTTTGCTCAACTGGGAAGATGGTTTTGAATAACTAGGGTTTTTGAGGGTGGTGGGGGAGTTCAATCTCCGTAATTACTAACAATTTGAGAGACTGAACGATCGAGCTTGCAAATTTTTTTGTATCGGCTGTCATCTTTTATAGGGTTCATGCATGCCAAATTAAGTACGTAAAAAATGAAATGGATAAATATGCGGAGAAGATAATTTGCATGACGCGGGAAAATAGATCCATTGCTTTTGGAGCAGTATCTCCAAAATTTTCTTCTAATTATAGACTAAGATAAACTTAATTCGATCTTCTTAACTCTATTCTTGGATTTGGTTTTTTGTAGAAGTTACTATTTTATCAAAAAAAGAGGATAAGTTTTTGATAATTTTGACAAAAAACTGTTGAATCAAGTGTTTCTGTACGCTCCTGAGTCCTGAGGCTAACACTTCCCCCAATCTGTTGGTTCATTAGGCCATCTTCATTGCATCCAAGAGTTTAGACTTGTAGGAGCACAATTTTTTGGGTCCTTCAATAATGATCTTGCAGTATAATTGAGAAACACGACACCATCTTCGCTTATCATCATTGAGGGAGGAAAAGAGTATCTGCAAGAAAACACTCTAACGCTTCGGTCAGTGTTTGTTTAGATAATTGATAAATATATATAATGGCGTCACCCCTTATGAGTTTAGGGTGCTAATGGATTTGATTTCTCGACCCTCAATTTTTGGCTTCAATAGATGCCCCATTATCTTTGGATATTCATGTGTATGGTCTTCGACCATGAGTTTAATTTCCGATCAAAAGTTTGAGTTGGGTCATCAGTTGTACGGTCCTCGACCATGCATGAGAATAGAAAAACTTCTATTTTGGGTTTTGCTTGTGCCCCCATTGTAACTTAGACGACGTTTATGACTTTGCAAAATGGCTTTTTGTTCCGTGACTCACAAATGGCGCCAACTGTTGGAGCAAAAATTTTCGAGTCCTCCAACAATGATATTGTAACCTTGTACGACATCATCTCCACTTGCCACTAATGAGGAAGGGCGGGTACTTGCAAGAAAACACTTTTAACACTTAAGTCAATTTTTATTTAGAAATCGTTAAAATACAGAGTATGTATAGTGTGTCATACATTTTCCACTCACCCCCTGTGGTGGTGAGTTCACTGGCTTTTTATAGCCATTGTACTCTTGAGCTCCAAGTCTCACATCCTTTGATTTTCTCCATAATCCACACGTTATTTGATCATTGTAGTGAGATCAAGAACATATTCATGTTGCTTGCACAGTTTAGCTCCACTTTCCCAAGTTTAGGTTAATTGCTAAAGGATTTGGTTTCTTGGCTCCTGCAAAAGTGAAATGTATTTGAGTCTAAATATTACATTTTTCGTCTCCAATGCACCGAAAACTTGAAATAACTTTCGAGTGAAATTAAAATTTATATTTGAGTTTTAATATAAGATTTGAGTCTAAGGTGGAGCTCACAGCAATAAGAAAGTTAAAACTTCCCTTTTTTCCAGGTTGAGAATCAGGTGCCCTTCTTTTCTTTAACAGATGAATTTTGAATCCCTTTAAATTTATGTCCAGAATTTCAAATTAACTTCAACGGATGAATTTTGACGAAAATGAGAGGGGAAGAAAATGGAGAGAAACAACCTCCTTTGATTATATATATTAATAGGACTTTAAAAGTACAAAATAACCATATCTAATGAATAGAATAACAATACGCCTACTTCTGAATCTGTCCAATTCTTATTTCCACCAATTGCCTTGATCCCCAAGCTTCCCTAGAAGAGTTTCTAGTTTTTCTTCTTTTCTGCCAAGGTTCTAGAAATTTGGTCCAGCCGCGAGTATCTCTTCGGTCAGCTTGTTGTCCTTCCCAATCTTGTAGTTTGTGAAGGTCTCAAAGTTCCTCTTGAAGAGGCCAGCCAGCTTCGTCAGAGTTTCATTGTACGCATTCTTGTCCGACCACTGCAACCACAAACAAGATTCGGATATCACATTAGTAGTGCAGATCAAGACCGAACAGGGGAACGGTATATAAAGAGAGAACCAACTTACAGTGTTCACTGGATTCAGTATTTCTGAAGGCACTCCCTCAACCTCAGTGGGGATCTCAAGTCCAAACACTTCAGTCTTCTTGTAATTCGCGTTCAAGAGGCTGCCAGAGTGGATGGCATCGATGATTTTCCTGGTGTAGGGCAACTTAATGCGCTTTCCTGATCCATAGCTGCAGGAAAAAAGATGTTTGTTTGGTTAAGATTTTCTCACAGAAATGATTCTAATGTGATGATGATAATCAAATGCGCATATACCTTCCAGCGGACCAGCCAGTGTTGACAAGCCATCCTGTTGCACCGTGCTTCTGCATCTTCTCAGCCAGCATTGCTGCATATTTAGTAGGATGCAACATTATAAATGCTGCACCGAAGCACGCTGAGAATGTTGCTGTTGGTTCCTTGATACCATCTTCAGTTCCAGCAACCTATAAATTTAACAACAATTAGTTAATATAGTAACCGAAACTGAAATGTTAAGTGTTCACAAGTACAAATGGAGGAGTTGAATTTACCAGTGCTGTATAGCCACTGATGAAGTGGTACATGGTCTGAGCAAGGTTTAACTTGCTCACAGGAGGGAGCACACCAAATGCATCGCATGCCAAAAGTATGACATTCTTTGGATGTGGACCGACGCATGGTATCTTTGCGTTGGGAATGTACTCGATTGGGTAGGCTGCACGAGTGTTCTCTGCAACCAGAAGAAAAACAGCTCAATATACTTGTCTGGTCTATCAGAATCATGTATAAGTATAATTAATCACCGTATGAGATTCAAACTCAAATTGTGTGATCAATTTCAGGATGAAAACAATTGATATTTACCTGTAACAGATTTGTCAGAATAGTCCACCTCTCGCGTATGCTCATCAAACACGATGTTTTCCAACACTGCCATTGAAGATAAATCCGATCAGTTCAAGTTGAACTCAAAAGATCAAACAAATTAAACACTATTACTTCTTCATCATCTTGATTCTATCATATCCACACATCCAAGAAATCGAGGTGATATATTACCAGCGCCAAACTTGATGGCGTTCCAAATGTCAGGCTCTTTCTCCCTTGAGAGGTCAATGCACTTGGCGTAGCAACCACCTTCGATATTTGACACACCGTTCTCAGTCCAGCAGTGTTCGTCATCTCCAATCAAGTACCTATTGTGATCCGTAGACAGAGTTGTCTTTCCAGTACCTAATTAGTAAAATGAAAAGAAAAGGCAAATAGCACTCATAAGAAACAATTAAAATGTCATAGCTGACAGAGAAAAAGAGGGCACATATCATATGGCTGCGAGAGCCAGACCACAACCGCGATCTATTGACGATACTATACCTGACAATCCAAAGAAGAGGGCAACATCTCCATCTTTCCCCATATTGCAGCCAGAGTGCAGGGAGAGGATTTGTCGCTGAGGCATGAGATAATGCATGACACTGAAAAGGCCTTTCTTCATTTCCCCGGCATACATGGTGCCGAGGATGACCATTTCCCTCCTAGCAAGATTAAGATCTATGCTAGTAGAGGATGTCATGTAGTGGGTGTAACGATTACACGGGAACTGGCCAGCATTGTATATAGTGAAGTCCGGAGTACCAAAATTCTCCAGCTCTTCAGGAGTGGGTCGGATACACCTGCCACCCACCCAGTTATCGAATTGTACGTACACTAAGCTAATATCACACATGTTTGCACCTACCTAGACCGAAATCTACGTGCTTAGGGATGACGCATAGACAATACTCGAAAAAGATTACATGTCAAAACTCAAACGTAACGTTTAGAGGACTTATCTGGCAGGCTTACCCAATGCAGGAAGGTATGTATACAGAAACATACACTGCAGAGAAAGCAAATTGTTCATAAAAATTCTTATGTTTTACTTACATGTTGTGCATGAACAATGAGTGATAAGCCCTGGCGGACACAATCCGAACTTTGATTCTGTTTTCCGGATCCCAGTTCAAAAATTGGTCATTTACAAAGACCTGCAAGTAAAAAATATCGATACCGTTACTCCCCGCCACTCGTTTCTTCATCAACAAGGTATGAAAAAAAGGAAGATAGCTATACACAAATTATATATCCACACTCAAAAAATCATTTTATTTAGTAGACCATGATCTATAAGCATCACATTTGCAAGTTCAGCAAAAAATCACCAACTTATTTGTTCCCTCAAACATTTTCCCCATCTGATAAGCAAGACATTAATTCAGCAACTTTCTTCTTTCATTAAAGCTATTTTACATATTTGTAAACATCATAACAGTATGGACTAGTTTAAAAAATTAACATGCTCTAACATATCTAAACAGCGTTCCAGTACCACACAATAATTTCTTGACAGAGTGAACAGTCTGACCAGTATTAATGCATATTCTTGATGAATATGGGACTTTCTTGCATATCCCGTAGTATGAAATACTCCAGATTTTTTAACTGTTAAATTTTTATTTTAAAATATAAAAATTAAGATCCAACAGTTAAAAAATTTGAAATACCCAAATACTCTGAAGCACTCAAGAATCCTTCTTACCTAGTGAAGCAGTGATGAGGTCGAATACAACATAGCAAGCATATGATAAACAGAGCACCGCTAAGACGTGTTTGAGTAAATTAAGCAGATAATTGTAACCTATAATGATGATGATAATAATAATAATAATAATAATAATAATTAATTATAATTAATTATAATAATGCAGACAACGACAAAATTGCTACTCCCAATGAAATCTTGGCCAAGTTGGGGAAGAAGACAATGGAGATACCATCACCCACACATCACTATCTCCTAAAAGCAAATTTTCCAAAGATATGAACATGCATAGTTTTTTCCATCACCAATCTTTTTTCTGAACATATAAATATTCTAAACCAGGGCAAAGAATCTTTTTACCTGTTTTAGAAAAAAACGTAAATGAGGTATCGAATTTGAAATTTATAAGAGTCGAAATTTGAAATTTCTCACATACAAATTAATTTTTTATGTTTTATTAGAAGGAAAAAAAGGAAGAAAAAGTAAAGACCTTGTCCAAAGAATTCAAGTAATCCACAGCTCTTTCTCTATTGACCATGAAGGTCTGCTCGTCCATTTCAATGTTAGGTGAGCCCCTATACACATGAAATTTACCACCAAGTTTAAATATAATTACGCACAGTAGTAAAAAGGTAAAAGTGAAAAATTGGGTTATTACCTTCCCCACCAAAGGTCATCCTGGGTGGTGTCATCTTTGACGACGCGTTTATCTCTCGGAGAGCGACCGGTCTTGGCTCCAGAAAGAGTTGCTAGTGCGCCTGTTGACGTAATGAACGACCCTTTCTCATACTTTATGGCCTGCTCATATAACTCTGCACCACATACCACCCAAACCATACACTAATTAAAATAAATAAATAAATAAATAAATAAATAAATAAATAAATAAATAAAAGCACAAAAACCCTAATGCACAAGGTCCTATCTCAATCAAGCTAAACAGAAAAAAGCAATAACCCTAGATGCTCGTAAATTACGGGTAGTGATTTTCACATTCTCATTTTAGCATTTGACGCTCCTATTGTTTACATAATAAAATTATACTTTATTCAATTTGAAATGCGAGAAATTGAACATAAAATGTCAAGATTGCAACCCTAAATTGAACTTTGTATACATTTGTTTGTATTAATTCAGAAATAAAATAAAAAAATGTTATTTTCTCAGACGGTTTATCAATGATTCTTTGACCATAAATGTGTATAATATAGTCTAAATTCACAGTTTAGCAATATAAACGTACGTAAGTCTGGCAAAACAACGCTATCCTATCCTATTCTATCCGATCCATACATGCAAATTGTGAAGGGAAGGATTAGGATAGTAGTGATATAATTACCAGCTGGAGAAAGGTTGTAGAGGACATGTGTGAACTTCAGGGAACTGTCACTGACGCTAATGGTGGGCGTGAAGTGGTGGTGGTGCGACACGTGCGACGAAAGCTTGGGGGTATCAGACTGCTTAGCCGGGTCTCCTCGAACCACCTTTGGCCCCGTCTCTCTCGTCAGCGATGCCAAAGATGCACTGCCACGCACAAATACAGCACAAACAGATCAAAACCCCCCAAAGCAAGGAAATCAAGCCAAAGGTGTGCGAATTTTCAAGGTTGTGACATCAAATAAAACCATTTTCCCGGAAAATTCGAGGTCTTTGTCAAAACAAAAAAACCAAGCAGGAAATTACGGGCCTGGCCCACCTTTTAGAGATTATTTTTCTTTACAAACCTAAAAAACCAATTTCATTGGATCTGGAGGGAGGGCCCGGATCGTCCTACGGATCCATCTATGGAATTTACGACTTCTTTACAACTAGTGCAACAATAATGATACAATAATGATAGATCAAACCAATCAAGCACTATTATATCAAAAAATTAATACACATAATAATGCGTGATAAATTTGAGCAAGAGTAGAATTAGAAATTTTTATCAGGATCAGCTAGTATTTTAACATTGGGTGATCCCTGTCTTTTAAAAGCTGTTAAGTTCAATACTTGAGTGAGAAAATATAACATCTCAAGTGCATGTTAAATTTTCAAATTAAATCACTTAATTCGTGGTGCTATAAATTTCTTTTTGGTGAGGTTTACTCCACATTCTTTTTTATTTTTTATCGTCAAATTAAATTAATTAAAAAAATAAAATAAATATAATTAAAGAGAGAAACATATTGTGTCATAGTTTCCCTTAATTTGAACTTTTCATTTTAAAATATTTTCCACAAAAACAACTTAAAATAAGATAAAAGTTCTAAAACTTTTATTAGGATTCGGAAGGGTGACGTGGGTGCATGGGTTTGCCGACAAGTGTATACCTGATGGACTGGAGCTGCTGCTTGTGTCGCTCCTCCTCAGAGAGGGTGACGGCAAAGGCACCACCCTGAGTGCCCTTGATGGGGGTGGTGGGTGCCGACTTCTTCTTCTGCAGCGAGTGCAGCTCGTCGATCGTCTGCGCCTTCACAGGTGGCGTGCTGTCGTCGTGACACACCCCATTGCCCTTCTTCTGCGTCTGGATCTTCGCCAGCCCGTTCCTCGCCGTTCCGTTACCTTTCGCCGCTACCGCCGTTCCGTTTCCGTTCGCAAAGCTGAACTCTCCGTTCCCGTTCGACGCCATCTTCTTCTCTGCCACAAAAAAAATCATCATATTTCAGTTTCAAATCAGATTTACGTGTAATTAAATTGTAGTTAATATGGAGCCTTAATTAATTTTTGTGTCAATTTCTTTTATCACGCGATTAGAAAAGTAATTATATATGGCGGTGTTTTTGTGTGTGTCTGTTTCTCTTATTACATCACAAATTGTGAAAAGAGTGGGCAGACACAAAAAACTAATGGTAATGTGAGTCTCTTGTCATGTCACATATTTACGTGATCAGAAAGAGAGACACATAAAACTAATAACGTCATTGTATGAAATTTTTTTCCGAGTTCATCTCATGATTAGAGATGTAATGAACTATATAAACACGAAAATTACAAAATTAAAGAGGGAGGGTTACCAGAAATTGAGACGTGGAGGAAAAAATGAGAGGAAATTAAAGGGAGGAGACTAATGGAAAATGAAAAATGGGGGAGTGAGAGAGAGCATCAAAGTTGACAGTAATGAGCAAATGGTGAGGAGCAAATGGTGAGGGAAAAGAGGAGGGAGTGGAGTCCCTTATAAAGGGTTGAGTAGGACCCTGGTAATCAGAGTGTACAGTTAACTCTGGTCAAAATCTAACCATGGTTAAATCCTATCTCTCCGGGGGCCTTACCTCACCTACAAGGTCAAGACTCAAAGCTCACCAAAAAAGTGATAAATTCCAAAAACCCATTAAACGAGATGCGCAACAAGGATAAAGACCAGCAGCAATTCCATGCTCCCATCACCATTCTATCTCTCTCCAATTGTCCAATCAAGTGTTAGAGTCAGTTTCTTCATTTGTCCTTTTTTGATTGATTGGTTGGAAATAGATGTTTTCTGGTCGCGAATGCAGGGAGCTTTTTCCCTGGGTGCTCAGATTTCAAATATTATCCCTCATTCCATTTCCCACCGTATAGTGGCGATCGATGGTGCATTGTATTTGTGTTGTGCCTTCCTCAAATAATAAATCATATACTATTAAAAAAAATCAGTGTACTAAAAATTCCCGCCTAGCACCGTTTAGGCCCCGTCTAGACACTAGACAGCTGGTCACCGCCATGATTAATTCTTAGGCGTTTAAAAAATAAGAAAGGGTACCTAGGCGGCCTCCTAAGTGAGAGTCTCCCGCCTAAGTGGCGACTCTCACTTAAATAGAAAATAGATAACTTCCATTTTGCATTTATTTTTTCAATAAATTGTAAGATACTTTTAGATACTTTGATGAACACTCATTATATGCTTGTGCCCCATGTTTTCAATATGTTTTAGTGTTTATAATTTATATGTCATTCTATTTTGCAATTTATGTATCCATATACAATTATGTATTTTTTTTCAAATATAAGTAGACATTTATTTATATGTTATATAAAAAATTTAATTAAAATAAAAAAAAATGCCTAGGCCCCGCCTAGATGCTTAAGCGCTAGGCCTCTACTCGACGCCTGACTAGCGCCTAGCTCCTTTTAGAACCTTGTAAAAAATAAAAGAAAAAAAATATAATACGTGAGATGTTGTTGGCACGCCAAAAATTTTATTGACACTCTCTTCATTTGAAAATAATCAGAGAAATTTTTTCCTAAGGATGATTTTTTCAAAGTGTTTAGATCAGGAAAACAACTTATATAATACAGACGTATAGCCAAGCGACGTTTCGTGCTAATAAAAAAAGAATAAGTAAACAAAAACTTGCACATATTTTTATTTTATTACCGCGAAACATCAATATAGCAATGTAGTTGTGCCATATAGAGTTATTTTCAATTTCTCGTGAAAGTGAAAATTGTGAGATTTTTACATTGGAGTTTTTAAACAATTTTACTTTGTAAATATGTAGCAGATTCTATATTTGTGGATTGAAACGCGGGAAAGTTTCTCCGCGTCGGCTTGCCGCAAGAATAGCGTTTGGTGATGTGGGACCCGCCGATTTCAGCCGTCGATTGCTTTTCAGTCGCTCACCTATTCGTTGATGGGCAGCAGCTTTATCCTCACGGGTGGACTGAGTAGCACTCTAGTAAGAGTAAAAGTTGGTAACTGATGAATGCCTGGTCTTTAATCTTATCAATAATCCATACCAGCAATTTGCTAAAAAAAGAAAAATCCAGTCACATGCTCCGTAAGAGAAAAATGGATTTGATTTTGACTCATTAAATTTCGGTAATATGTGGATAATCAATAAGCTTTTTTTTTATTGATTCAGAGCGCCGCCTCCCTAGGATCCGTTGCTCAAACTGAATCACGCTAAGAGCATTTTCACTGGTGCCCAAATTGCAAGGGCAATTGGGGCCAATTGCCCTACCAAGCAAAAAATCCAAATCCAGCGGGCCACAATTGCAAGGGCAAGAGGTGGGCCCAACCATGCCCAACCTCAAGCCCGAGCGATTTTTGCCCGAGCAGGCGCCTCCAGCTTGCTGACGTCATGCTGACGTCAACGTGACGTCAGCAAGCTGTTTTTTTTTTTATCAGGCGCGTGCACGGCACACGCGCGTGGGGGAGAGTGGCCGGCAGAATACAGTCGGTGGGCCCCACTTGCAGTCGCTGACGCCAGCCAGAGCCAACGGCCCTATGACATGGCGCGATTCTGGTCGTTGGATCTCCAACGGCTATTTAATCTGGACCGTTGGATTTCCAACGGTAAAAAAAAAAAAAAAATCTGACCGTTGGCCACGTGGCACAAAGGGGTGCGTTCAAAATTTTTTTTTTAACGTACGGCCAAGATTAATCCGAGTTCAAAATTTTTTTTTTTATATATACCCTCAATTCTCTTCTTCATTCCTCACTACAACTCAATTTTTTTTCCTACATCAATTATTTTTGCTTTCTCTCTTCCAAATCCTTGTTTTACCAAAAAAAAAAAGTTATGAGTGAGAAGGCAAATTGGTCGATCGCCGAAGATGTTGCATTACTGGAGGCTTGGGTGCTTGTGACTCATGACCCGATCAACGGAAATGAGATGAGGGTCGACAAAATGTGGAAGAAGATTCATGCATTTTTCGTGGAGAAGATGCAAGGCACGCCCCGGACCGAGCAATCAATGTCCAGTAGGTACCGACATCTAGGCCAAAAAAAAAAAAAAATCCTTGCCCTCCACGAACGGGTGGAGTTGCCCAAAGGCAAGCACTGTTCACGGAGGGCAATCACTGCCCTTGCCCTTGCCCTCCACCAACGGGTGGAAATGCTCTAACGCTATGAAAATTTAACATGTTTCCACCATAATTTGCTGACAGAAAATTCATCTTTAATTGACAAAAACAAAAGAGGGTGGAAAAAAAAAGGAATTTGGAGGATTATATGTCACTGGTACTAATTGAGACAGAACTTGATTATCGTAGTGCTCCGTTCTAATAAGACCAAGAAATATATAAATTTTTCTACACATAATAATGTATTATTAAATTGAAACGCTAAATGATGGTGAACTCGTCCATATATATTGTTCCTGTAATAATTTTTCAACTCGGTGCCATGTCAATTGCCATGCATGGTGGATGCCGGCCCAGACCCAAGGCGAGCAAGGCTCAAGCCTTGGGCCACATCTTGGAGTAAGGCCTCAAATTTTAATAAGTGTTTATTATACAACATATAAAGCAAAAAAAATTAATGCAAGGGTTTCATGTGAGACCTGTTGGTGAACAATTCAGAAATAAATAAAAATAACAGAATTTGAAATACTTTATTGATAAAATACTTGCTTACTCAAAATGAAATAACAAGAACAAATATAGAAAAAATTAAATTGATACTAACTTGATTGATCACAGGTAGAGGCTAGCGTAAAAGCTATGTTCTTCGAACAGTATTTCCGTCCCACTCTTCTGCTTGTGGTTCTACAACGTCTGCTCGACCAGGATACAACTACCTAATTCTACAACCCACACTAGATTATAGAATTCTAGCGAATTGTGTTTGTGTGTTTACTCTCTGGAAATTCGTACAGAAGAGAAGGAAGGAAGAAAAAAGATGATCTAGATGGAACTGAGGACTTCAATTATATAGGCTCTTTCATACCTCTTCAAATACCTTTTGGATGTATCTGAAGCCATACAACTCTTCAAAGAGTTGTGTCTTTTAATCAAAACGTTTTTAAATTAATTAAAAACATTAAAACTAATTGATCAGATTAGTTTTCATTCTTAGGCCCCAAGTGCCCCAAGGCCCCCTTGTCTTGATTAATTAATATTATTATTATGATATAATCATCAAGCCTAATCCATACAATTTGAGGCCCAAGCCTCAATCCTCATTCCAAATTGGCCCAAGCCCTAACTACTATTGTAGAAGACAAAAGATATATAAAGGGTATGGTGAATTTGGTTTTCACCAATGTGGGACAACGAGTCTCAAAACTCCAACAATACCTCTATTTTTGTTGCAAGGCTGGAAGAGCAATGTCTGCCCTACATATAAAAAAAATAATAATGATAGTAGTAGTAGGAGTAGTAGTAATAATAATAATAATAATGCCTCATTTTGATTTTTGACTTAGGCCTCTATTTATATCGGGACGGCTATGGCTGGATCAATAACGAATAATCATGGACACAGTTGCTTTTATCACTAAATGCTAAATATTCTTGCTTTAAACTTTTGTGGATAACCTCTGCCTATGCAAGATGCATGGATTTACCTTTACTCAACTATGCAATTTAACTGCAATTAATAATTTTCTTCCTTTTCAAAAGAAATTAATAATTTGATTTGGCAAGTGGTGGATTTCCCTATGATCAGGGTATTCTTCTTCGACCCACTGTGTTCTGAGTTCAAACCCTCCTCTTTTTAATGTATATCAGTGTAGAATATCGTTTTTACTAAAAGAAATAATAATAATTTGATTTGTAGCTTCCTTTGTCAACCGTTTCACGGGTTCCTATAGCTAGGGTTGTTTTGATAACCCATATTGGCTTCTCAAGGTCTTAAATGGTGATATAAACATTCAATCCGTATTTAATAGAATCTTTTATCAATTGAAAATTAAAAAAAAATTATTGACACTCTCAAATAGTCATCTTTCAAGTCTCTCAGTCAAGGTTTTAAAAAGCGCTAGGCGCTAGTCGGGCGGCGAACATGGGCCTAGCGCCTAGGCGGACTAAGCGGATTTAAGAATATCATATAAATAAGTGCCTATTTACACTTTAAAAAAAAAAACTATACTTATATTAAGAATTTGGAGAGATAAAATGCAAAATAGAAGAATACATAAATTTATAAAGCACTACAATTTATTGAAAATATAACATGGGGGAAAAGTTAAGCATATAATGAATTTAAGCACTACAATTTATTAAATCACAACATCACAATTTGACTTTTTTCAGTTATTACATATTCACAATTCACAACATCACAACATCACAATTTCACCTTGAGATGTGCTACGTGGACTCGCTCGAAAGCAAGTTCATAAAGACTCGCCACACACGTGGCAACGTGTTTAAAAATTCAATTAAAAATTCAGAAGTTAAAGCTGAAGAGTTTTAGCTTACTTAGATTTCATATTTTACCCTTTCATTAACATCAAGATAGAAAGCCAAACGACAAAGCATTTATTTATTCTGTATCACCGGCTACAACATTGGAATAACCTCCGATTTCAGAAATCCGATTCCACCATTGACGACCTCAATAACCTCCAATTCCATTTACGTTGGTTGGCGCCTTGTGCGGTGGAAGAAAAATGGTGGGGTCAAAATTTCAGGAAAACGATGAACAACGAAACCTTAAACACAACTAAGGAGCAACTCATTCATTACCTCAAACAAAGCTGAGAAATCAAGCACTGATTGAGCGAGAATATAAAACCCTTTACGAGAATTTTGGTATATTAGGGTGGAATTTGAATTATATATGTAAATTGTAATATTGTCGGTTTTGATTTTGTTCTTCGGATCTCTGGCTTTAAATTTTTATTAAATTTGATACTTCACTTCTTTTAGTTTTACATAGCTTTTGTATTTGGGTTGGATTCTGGAGAGAGTGATTGATACGGTGGAGACAGAAAGAGAAGAAGAGAGTTGTGGTACTGGTAGTAGAGAGAGAAATGGAAAAGAGGAAGAAGAAGAGGATGAATTAATGTTTCTTGGGTTTAATGGAGGGGCATAACAGAAAATAAAAGTAAATGAATAAATCCTGTTGCGTTTCTCAAAAGTTAAACCACGTGGAAACCTATAAGAGAGAGTCTGCATTTGACTCGCTTTTGAGCGAGTCCGGCTAGCAATTTTCTTTCACCTTTTATGTTTTTTTTTGCTCTGTTTTCCAAATTGACTTTGTGTATTATGAATTTATGATAATCACAACATCACAATTCACAGAATCACAACAACATAAAGCAAATTAACGATTAAAAAAAAGAAAGAGACAAACCTCTGCGATGTGACTTGCGAGCTCCCTACGATGCAAGCTCCCTAGAAGTCTTCGACGAGAGCAGCCACGAGGCCCACAACCACGACCCACGAGTCCAGGCAAACAGAGAAAGGTGCGAGAGATTTTTCCTCGTGTGTGCGATGCGAGCTCGCTATCCCTAGAATTGGAAGTCTTCGACGAAAGACCAGCCACTAGAGAAAAGTGAGAGAGAGAGAGACAGTTGTGGCTTGGGTGGTGCAGCCGTGCAAAGACAGAGGTCGTGACTCAGACACAGAGATGGCGCGGGAGAGAAAATGGGGAATTGGGGAATTAGGGATTTTGGGTTTTCTTCCCAGAAAACCATTTCGCATTTAAAGAAAAAAAAAAAACACCGCCCAGCGCACCGCCTAATGAACCGCCCAGACCGCCTAGGAGCGTCTAGGCCCCCTCCTAATAGTAAACTGATTTTTACAACGATTTGCAGGTAATCCCCTCGGAACTTCACCTTCCAGCGCCTAGGCCGATTTTTAGAACACTGCTCTCAGTTCAATTTCTCATTTATAAAACAATAAAAAAATAAGTGCATGATGAGTATTCTATAATGCTAATAACAATTACCATTCATTTTCCTTTAGTTTAAAAAAAATCTAGTTTTTGACAAATAAAAGATAAAATGGAACAGCCAAACACAGGATCGGACCAAAAACATCAGTTAGTTTAGTTTTGATATTGTCGTAGATCAAATATCACCAAGTTATTGTTTCCAATGACAAGATATGATAATGCATAACTGAAGTTCAATTATGCATAATTAAGTGTTTCCAAGTCAATAATTGAATTTTGTGGACAAAATCCATAATTAAGTGTTAGTACTTCACTATGTGTGAAGTTCAGACTCATCCGCAAAGAACATGGTAGATTCATGGAAGACAACATTTGTGGTAACATACATCTTCTGAGTAGGAGGATGATAACACCTGTACCTTTCTGATTAGCAGCATATCTCAAGAATACTATTGTAGACTTTTAAACACCTAAAAATAGAGATTCAAAAGACCCAAATTAAATTACTCGCAAGCGCACGAATCAAAGTAGTATAGATATGCAAGCACGAGATCCTATCCACAGAGATTGTCTTAACACCAATTTAACTTATTAATTACACAAAACTTAATTAAAAGAACGAAAGTTGATTTGAAAGATTTAGTTAAAGAAAAACTTAAATTGAAAACGTAAAGAAAAAAAAAAGTAAAACGAATGAGATTTTGAAATAGTTTTGAAAGAATGATGAAAGCACTAGGACATCGAATCCACCACCTAATACTCCTACCCTGTCATCCTAATTACTAGCCATTGAAATTCCAATTTACCTTAAAGTTCCTGTACACAAGCCTTATTAGTCCTGGTCATGTGCCATAATTCTACGAAAATATGAATCCCGACTTATTGGTCCCATTGAGACTCTTGTAGCTCTACTAAGTACTACTTCACTTTTTGGTCCGGTTCAAGCAAAACATGTAAAACTCCATTAAGCATAGATAATAGGAAACGTGCAAACAAGAATATCCACCTCTTTCGATCGTCTACGTATCCTAAATTTACAACTCTTAAGCACATATGACACTATAGAAAACATCTACTCTTTGGTCAAGCCTCATGCAATCCTACCAATTAATCTACTTACTAATCTCTGAAGATCATGCAAATAGATTTATAAAACAGTGATTAAAAATTTAACAATAAACCAAAACTCAATAGGCTAGCAATTAAAAGTAAAAGATATTCATATTAGGGCTTCATCTAAGCCCTAGAAAAAATAAATTAGTTCCACATAGTCATAGTGCAAAGCATAACAAAAGTCATAAAAGAATAAGAAAGCACCAAGATAACAATGATGGTGCGCATGCCTAAGCTCTCCATCTTTCTCTCAAACAAATATTGTGTAAAAAGGTGATACTATGGTGTGGGTAAGATGATTGTGTAGAGATCTTAGGACGTCCTATTTATACTAGATAAACCCTAAAAGGTCTGGTAAAACTCTCATAAAACGAAACGAATTTCTAAACAATTAATGACACAAACTAGGAAATAATCCTTCTTGGTCTGGGAAACACGTCATCTTCTTTGCACGCCGGATTTGGGGTCAATTAAGCTTCTGGAAAATTCTGGAAAAATAGGAAATATATAGCTCTATGTCTTAGCTGTCCAGGCATATATCGCACGTCACTAGGAAAAATCGAAAAAGACTCCAAATCTTCATTCTCCCACAGCTGTGCAGATATGACGGGAATTCAACTTCGGCGAGATTGATTTGCAAAACTGGAACGTTTGGCTTGGTAGAAAATTCTGGAATTTGGACACAATGATCTTCAACCTTCTAGCTATCTCCTCCAATTGGATTTAAATTAAAACTCCTCCGGAAAGTTAATTTATCATCAAAAACGTCTTAAGTGCGCAAATTCACTGAAAAGAGAGAAAATAAAGTAATAAGGCTCTTTTAAAACCAATTTCTTAACAAAACCTAGGGATAATTGATATGAAAATATGATAAATAATGCACCTATGAAATACACATCGAAGAGCTTGATATTCAAGTTTGTTTATTTGATGGGGATAAAGATGAACAAACGCAGTACAACTAAACACATGTGGAGGAAGGTTGGTTGAGTCTGGCTCTTGAACGAGATAGGTGAGAACTGCATGAGAGGTGCTAAAATCCAATGTACTAGAGGGAACTCAGATGATCAAGTAAGCAAAGGAAGAAAGAGCTTCCCTTTAATATTGCAAAGGTGTGTGACTCTCCAAGAGTGAAGCTCGAACAACCTCAAGGAGATGTTGGTTCTTTCGTTCGGCCACCCCATTTTGTTGGGCGTGTAGGGACAGGTAGTTTGATGAATAATATCAGAATGAGCTAAGTATTCCTTCAATTTGGTACTCAAATACTCAACTCC
This sequence comes from Gillenia trifoliata, assembly GCA_018257905.1. Lineage (NCBI taxonomy): Eukaryota > Viridiplantae > Streptophyta > Magnoliopsida > Rosales > Rosaceae > Gillenia > Gillenia trifoliata. The sequence continues at coordinate 8,493,547 of CM031088.1, read as the reverse complement.
ATTATCACTGTGAACTACCTGTATTTGAGCTTTGTACTAACACTGAATCATCTTATGGAACTGTTGAAACAATTCATTCACTTTGCCTTTAGTAGTTTTCATAAGACATCCATGTCATTCGGGTACAATCATAAATAAATGTAACAAACCAACGAGCCCCTCCCAAAGTAGTGTGCTTGGAAGGACCCCATACATCAGAATGAATGATCATAAAAGGAACTAAACTTTATTAAAACATGGAGAATACAAAATATGGTGGCTTTTAGCCAGTTCACAAGTAGTACATTGAAAACTAGAGACATCAAACTTCGAAAACAAATTCAGAAATAACTTTTTCAAATATCCAAATGAAGCATGTCCTAGACGACGATGCCATAGCCAAATTTCTGATCTTTTCTTCTCTCCCTCAGACACATCCATGGATAGAGTTTGAGTCAACTGTCTTGTGCTATCAGACACCAAATCCAGGTAGTAAAGCTTCCCTTGTCTAACCCTATAACCAATCGTCCGTCCTGTCTGAATATCCTTGAATACACAAAAGTTAGGCCAAAAAATCACAATACAAAGTAAGGCAAGGGTTATACAAGCAACCAATAATAGATTATAATTCAGTGATGGAACAACTAGAATAGAATCCAAATTAAGTTTATCAATAAGCACAATTGAACCCTCACCAATAATCGAGGTGGGGGTTCTATCAACGGTGGATACATTATATTTGATGGATGGTTCTATTTTTGGACCTGTCTAGAATCGAAAGTTATATGATCTATATCATTGAAATCAATTATCCATGTATTCTTCGAAACAAATGCAAAATTTGGAAATATCTTACCAATATTACATGTTGTGGTTGCTAAAACAGACGTTTGATTGACATTTTTCTGAGGGTTCTCAACAACACCAGTAGCTGTAATTGGTTGACGACCTGAATTTTGTTTCCTAGAAAACCTGCTATGATCCCACCATTTCGAATAGCCCACAATCTCATAGCAACGAGATTTAGAGTGACCAGGTTGACCATATTGCTCACAAGTTTGATATGATGATAAGCGACTGGAACCAACATTCGAATGGGCAATAGGAGGGCCGAATTGGTCTGACTGGTTGGTGAGGTCAAGGTCATGGTCACGGGATCGGTTTAACGTTAGCTAGTTTCAAGCGGCCAATGCAGCAATGTTGATAGCTTCAGACTTACCGTTTATCTTTGCTCGGTGAAGAGAATCACAACGGATATATGCATAGGCTTTTTCCAACTTGGGAACAAGATCCTTGCGCAAAATTTCACCTAAAACTTGTTCAAATTTTGAGTTGAGGCTAACCAAAAAAATATGCACCCTCTGACGTTCAATCGATTTTTGATATGCTTTCACATCATCTTCATCCTTCATGGCCACCGTGTCACAATGGTCCAGTTCTTGGAAAATCTCTGTTAACGCTTCATAGTAAGAGCCTAGAGACTTCCCATTCTGCTTGGTCGAGAAAGCCCGTTAATTCAAGGAGAAAACTTGAACCTCATCAACTCCATCATAGAATTCCTTTGCAAGACCATTCCAAATCTCTCGAGCAGCTTTCAAGCGAAGGTAACGCTTCATAATTTCCAGGGCCATAGACATGAGACCATCCCTTAACTTTTTTGACTTTCTGCATACCACTTCTCGTAGGTGGCGTCCCTTGCCAATGATGCATTGAATCTTTTCAAGTTCAGCAATATGGATCTTCATCATCTGGGACCACACATCATACTTGTATTCATTTAGAGTGACTTCGACATTAAATCCGGAATGATCTCATTGAAAAATAATATGAGCAGCATCAGGTTTTGTTTTGGCAGATTTCTTCTCGTTATCCATGCTGACAAATCTTCGGAGGAGTTCGATTTGGGTTCTTACACTTCGAAAGTGGCGGTGGGGGGGAAGATGGGCTAGGAATTTGATTCGGTAGTTCGGCACCTTAATTTAGTTCTATGGTTTCTCTTTAGTTCGGTGAAGCTAACTAAAGTACAACTTCTTCTTCAGGAGGTTGTGACAGAGAGCAACGACGTGGGTTGTTCGGTGAAAGCCGGTTGAACGACGACTTCTTCTTCGGTCATCAACGGCTTGGAGAGACAACATGTTTTTTGTTTTTTATTCATAACCTAGGCTCATGATGCCAACTTAAAATTCGTGAATGCTTCAATATTATTCTTCTCAGTAGAAAGAAATATATATACATGTACAACCCTAATCACACTTAATCTAAAAACCCTATTAAGGGAAGGAATCCTCAATATAATCAATTATAATATTTACATTCCTATTCTAACATATTGTGTTAATTTTGATCATGGACAAGGATTACAAAGACAACAAAACAAGGGTAATTCTCACTTTACTACCCTTAAGTTTTGCAAAAATCGCACTTACTACACTTACTTTTTTTCGTCTCACTTTCATACCTAAAATTTGATTCTTCTGTCACTTTCATACATCCGTTAGTTTTTCTATCAATTATTTCCTTAACTAATGACGTGACAAAGTTTTGGCCCACCAAAGTTGTGCCACGTGGCGTATTATTTGATTGAAATTCTGACGTGGCATAATGATTTGCTGATATTGTGTCAAGTGGGTCATAAATTGAATAATAATAAATACCTTTTATCGAGGAGCTAGAAAACAACTTGGATTCTTACCTTCGGAAACTACAGCAGTACAGACATAAGAATGAATCTAGAAACGCACCTCTCCTAACTATTGCCCATTTATTCTGGAATAAGCTTTTTAAGAGGGACAACAGATCAGCCTCACTCTTCAGGCCAGCAGCTTTGCTCAGCATCTTCTGCCGATTGTCAGCTTGTTCAGCTGACCTAAGAGGATTCCAGTTATTAGATAGTAAAATAAAATAAAACTAAAAAAAAAAAGAAAGGAAATGATGTCTTCCTCCATCTTTCTCCCTTCGAGAGTCACCGCAACCCCACCCCACCCAAATCCAAGCCCCTTCCTGATTTTCCAATCCTATCTCCATAAACAAACAGATACATAACCAAAGGTCTCTCCCAACCCATCAACTCCCGCCCCTACTAACGCCACCCTAACTCGACTATCCCACCTCTCATTCAAATTCAGTTTTGCATCCTAAGATCGTATGGTTCGGATTTAGCTGGGGTGACGAAGACGAAGGAGGAAGCGTTATCGTTCTTCGCGATGAGTCGGAGCACATCGAGAGCTCAAAGAAGAGATAGGATTTCGAGATCTTGTGGGGATTTCGAGATCTTGTGGGGTCAGATGGTGATGGTAGTTTTTCCGGCGATGGAGATGGTGACTAGAATCTCATCGTTGAGAAAAATGGAGGTGGAGGGCATTGCAGAAGCGGCTGGGGTGTGTTTGGCTGAGGTGACACGTGCGACGGGGTGGGGTAAGGTGGGGGTTGTAGAATTTTATTAATAATTTTCATTAATTAATTAATTATAATATTTATTTAATTGTCATTCCACATGGCACAAATTTGGTGAGCCAAAATTCTGCCATGTCATCAGTTACGAAGCAATTGATAGGAAAACTAACAGAGGTATGAAAGTGACAGAAAAAGCAAATTTTAGGTATGAAAGTGAGACGAAAAAAAGTAAATGTAGTAAAGTGTGATTTTAGCAAAACTTAAGAGTAGTAAAGTGAGAATTACCCAATCTTATATTTTTTAGTGGCCAAAGTCCTATCACGTCATTAGTTAACTGAAAACTTAATAGATAAACTAACGGATATATAAAAGTGTCAAGAAAATTAAACTTTAGGTATGAAAATAAGGCGGAAAAATGTAAGTACAGCAAAGTGCGAATTTCACTGTACTTAAAAGTAGTAAACTGAGAATACTCGTAAAACAAACTAGCAATTTAAGGACCATTATATTTTTCGCCAATATATCATGAAAGTGCAGGCAGTCTAACCTCGTGCGCTTGTGAAGCGAGCGCTCAAGCATGTGAGCTACACCCCATGTAAATATGCGAAAAAAAAAGATGTTCAATAATGATTGCATAGCAATGTTTCTAAATAACAAATTCTCTTTAACAGAATCTGTAATGACGACAAAGAAAAACTAAAAAGAACAAAAGCACAAAGTCTTTAAGAATTTTGGTAAATCCATTGCCCATAGTGACTATTTTGATAACAATTACCCTTCCTTTTCCTTTAGAAAAAAAAAAATCTAGTTTTTTGACAGATAAAAAACAAAATGGAACACCCAAAGACAGGATGGGACAATGCAGAACTAAAAAATCATTTAGTCGAGTTTTGATATTGTTGTAGATCAAATATCACCAAGTTATTGTTTCCAATGACAAGATAAGACCATAAATAACTGAAAAATCATGCTACACTATAAAGGCGAATACTTTGTCATTCAACCGTGTATGTTTTAAGGTCTTCTTTAAAAAATTATGTCTACTAAAAATGCCTAAATTTAAAATGTTTTTTTGAAAAACCGTATTCGTCTATTTTTTTATTACAAATGAATGGTTTTGAATTTGTCTAATTTTTTGCAAAGATGATGTAAAAAAATAAGTGTAGTATTGCGATAAATTAATAGAATGAAATTCAATAAAAGAACCAAATAAACAATAGGCAAATAACAATGATACAGGATAAATACCAATTTGACAATTTGATTAATGCATCAAAATGTACAACGTAAGCAGGAAACAGGAGTTGTAGAGGTACGTTACTTGGTCGAGGGACACTATGCCCTTAAGACGATATTACGCCCCACACTGGTGCTTATGGTTTACCGACGCTCGTCTCCTAGGATATAATGACATTTGTTCTTGTGATAGTAGTACTCCAAACCACAAGAACAAATGAACCAAGAAAATTCATAAACTCTCTCTCAAAGACTCAAGTATAGGATGCACGGAAGATTTCTAATAGACTCTAAATTTTTGGAAGAATTGGAACTAACAAATTATAATTGACTGCAAAGGGGCTGCTGTATTTATAAAGATAGAATACCCTTTGAACAAACAGTGTGACTCTATCCTGGAAGAGGGATTCATGAGGAGTAATCTCCCTTGGAGAAGACAAGAACTTGGATCTTTTCCTCTGGCAACTGATGTTATGCGTGGGGTCTGTTGCTAGTTCAAAGCAACTCATTTCTATTTGAATGCTAAGAGTAAATCTCACCCCTTCACAATAGAAGTCATGCGGCACATCCAATTCAAATAAATTAATTTGATAATTATTCAAAAGAATAAACCTAAGAGATGTGTTCCATCTCTAATTGCCGCATGTGGCCATTAGAAAAGAGTATTAACTCTTTCATAACATCTCTTGAAAATTAATTATATAATAATTAAATTTCCAATTCACATTAAATATAATAATTAATTATTAAATTTCTCATAGATAATTAATCTATCAATGATAAATTGAAATATAAATTATTCGGATCGTTGAAAAAAAATTATGGAATGAGCTCTACAAAGTGTGTAAAAATGTGTATCAAAAAATGGATATCCCCGTATATATATACACACACATACCTCACACACATTATGATCATGATAGTTAATCAAACTTTGTACTCTCATATATAGGATGAGTAATATTGGGGTTCCTGTCTTTCAAAATTTGTAACAAGTATTTAAAGGTTACAGATTGGTATATTATTGGCTTCTTGGTCCGTTTAATTATAAGGTTAACTGTTATTTTTTGATGTGACATTCGTTGGATTCATTTTGTGCTTACATGGACTCTACATTGGGAGAATGACGTATATGGTACTTGTACACAGTCATAGTGGCATCAAGTGCCAATGATACAATGTCATGCGTGTGTTTTTATCTATGTAGCATTAATGCTATGGACATTGGCACATAAATTAGAACTTTTTCAAAGAAAATCTAACCTCCTATAAAGTGACGAAAAAAGACCCACTTAACACCAATCTAGCATTCATGTAAGCACAAAACATCTTCACTAATTGTCAAGTCAAGTAATAACAGTTAATTGACTTGATAGTTCGCCGGACTAAGAATCATCTTTTATTGTGTAGCATTTTGAAACTTTAAAAGTTATTCTTGTCAATTTATAACAAAGTATTCGCCTTTACACCTGAATTTTCGTGTTTGAATTTTTCTGATAGTTTAATGTAAATTATTTTTTTGTTTGTCAAAAAAAAATAATAACAGAGAATAAACTGTTAATCAAGGAAGAAACGTCCTACTTTCCAAAAGAAGAACAAGATGTCCTTGTCAGCGGCTTATCGGTCGATCTGTTTAAAAAAGTAGCCACAGCAAATGAAGCTCCACATCATATCGTCATGTTGTCCTTTACCGAAAATTATCCGAGGTTTAAACGACCCTACAGTCCCACCCGTCCTAGATACACCGACACCAATTATATATAATCCCATCACTTTATACTTTTCATTTTTTATTTGTTTAACATTTTTTGAAATCTTTTTAGCTTTTGTTGCTTAATTAATTGCGAACTCTGGCATGTGGTCCATGTTTCATGAACCCCATAATCCATTCATATGCATGCAGAGACTATTTATTCCACGATGAGACCTATATACATTGGCGAAGCTGCTACGGAGCGAGGGGGGGCGGTCGCCCCTCCGCTCGCCGGAAAACCTAGCCACTGAAGCCCCGAACCCCCTCCCCTGGAGGCTGGAGACCGCCGGAAATGGAGGAGAGCAGCGCCGCAGCTGCAAGAGGCAGGCGGTGCTGCAATTCTGAGATTTTTTTTTTATATTTTAAATCACAGGGAAACCACTCAATCTGTCTTCCTTTCGTCATTTCCATGTGCTTTCTCTTCATAGTCGCCTACTCGTGATCGATTTCGCCCAAATCCATTTGAGGTTTTGGCTAAATCGCCAAAAATGCTGAAAATTTGAACCCTAGATATGAGGATTTTCTTTTTGCATATTTTTGTAGGTACGAACTGCGAACAGGCCCCAGGCAGCAAATTAGCCCAAAACTTTGCTTATTTCTATTTGGTCCGGTTGGGTTTCAATTTTTTTATTTTTATCTTTCTAAATTTTGTTTAATCTAGAAATTGGAGAGAAAATGAAGAAAAAATAAATCTAGGAATAAGACTTTTAATTTTCAACATGTTTGGGCTGGAAGTTGAGTCACCTAGTCTTAGATCGAAATAGGCTAATAGTTGACTACAAATTGGACTTTGAAATAGGCCAATAATTTTCAACATATTCCGGGTAAAGGAATTGAATGATATGCAACTAAGGAATTGAATGATTGCTTCAATGAGGTAAACACCGAGTTACTTTTTTGTATGGCATGTTTGAGTCTCGTGAATAATTTTGCATCTTTTGACAAAGCAAAAATTGTTCGTTTAGCCCAACTTTATCCTCAAGATTTTGATCATATGGACCTCATGAATCTTCCAATTCAACTTGACAATTACATTCATGATATGAAGATGCATAGTGAGTTTTCATCATTGAGAGGAAGTAGTGATCTTGCAAAAGAGTTAGTGAAGAAAGGGAGGTCTGAAAGATATATGTTAGTGTATAAGCTTCTTACATTGGCTTTGGTGTTACCAGTTGCAACCGCTTCGGTGGAGAGAGCTTTTTCTGCTATGAAGATTGTGAAAACACCATTGCGTAACAAAATGGGAGATCAATGGTTGAGTGATAGCATGCTTGTTTACATTGAGAAAGATGTATTTGCTTGTATTGATAATGAGCCTATTATGCGACGTTTTCATGACATGAAACCTCGCGCGGCAACAATTGTAATTTGTTTGTATTATTTAATTATGGAAGACATTACCATATAAAAAGATTTAGTTGTTGCCATTTTTCTTTAACCTTGCATTCTTTTAAGTTCGCCCCCCCCCTCGAGAAATCCTGGCTTCGCCACTGCCTATATATGGACTTTTCTACTTGTACCATCAGTTCCCATAGCACGTAATAAGTGCGCAAGAAGGACCATTATTATCATTATTAAGGGAACTTTTTAGGAAACCAACTTGTATAAAATAAATTCACTCACAGACGTTTTAATTGAAAAAAATATTGTCATGTAAAGAAAAAATTGCACATGATAATATATTATTAGACAAAAAACGTTATATGACAGTGAATTCGCTCCGTATAAGTTTTTTTCACTTTTTAGGGGCGAGGATTTGAAGAACTAGCTTTTACTGCAGTTCAAGTTTTTGGGTTTTTGGCTGTGGATAAGCATCAACTTGCCTGGACAATTCAAGGAATATGCAATATTTGATTTATTGTAGATATAATCGAATATTAGAAAATTCAAAGTTTGCTGTCAAGAGGGAAAAATTTTGGGTGGTACATACTATTAAATGATCCGACTATTGAATGATTCTAAATTAATTTGCGGTAGACCCCAAATGAATCATAACCCTTCAATAGTCGGATCATTGAATAGTACGTACCACTCAAGTTTGACCTTGCAAAGGGCACTGTGACGATTAGTAACTTAGGTCTCGCTTGTTAGAGATAACTGGCTTTGGTAAGACTCTTCACTATATTGAATGCATTTTGAAGGAGAAATAAATGATAACTTTCTTATTTTTGTATAAGTTGAAGAAAAGTTGTCTTTTTTAATCCTACTATTTTTGTGCGGATTGGTAGGAATATATTTTCTTCATGAATAACCTTCAAGTTGAACAAAATAGGGTCTAACAAACCATTTCTTCCTTCAAAATGGCTTCAATATAGTGAATCCTCTCTAACAAACGAAGCCTAGTATTAAGTCATGGTGGGGAGAAAATCTGTAACATAACGCGTATATTCATTTATGTTTGGAACACTATCATCAAGTACTGTAGACGAATACAAGAGGGTATATTGTCTGTTGTGAGGCATCTAACTCCAGTGGTAGATAACATGTTATATTCTAACACTTATGACAATAGTTCAATTCTCATACTCATCATTCATCTTAATAATTTAGGAACGGAAAAGAACTTGATACCATCTTTTTTGTCACCCTCCAAAGGCCTGGCCACATTATAGCGGTACGTGATTTGAGAATCTCGAGAATAGAACAATCAATATATAGTCAGAGCATCCTACTCTCAAGTATTCCCGAAATACGTTAAAGTCTTTTTAATTGAGTGAGTTGGGTTGGATCAAAGTTTTAGGCAGTGGAAAAACTAAAACAGAACATTTTAATAAAAATATTAACATAAATACCCCATAAGGTTTCAAAATCTTCAATGGTAACCTTGTAGACGTACAAAAACTCAACCATAATTACAAAAAGATGATTACAGTTTATACAACTCAGACTTTTGTCGTGGTAAATTGTGACATCAACTTGATTAGCTGATGTTGTGACTTGTGAGACCATATAACAATTTTCAACGCGTTTTCAGTGTAAGATTTTCAATTGAATTTATTAATACATTGATTATTGTCTTAGACTTACTCAAATATTAGATATGAACAATCCACCCACCCTCCCCCTTCCCCCCCTTCCATTTTCACTCAATAAATATAAAAAAAAACAACCACCCACAAAAATATATATATATATATATATATATATATATATCAGAATAATTCATTTGATGAAAGGGGTTTGATGTTTATCTGGTAGAAGAAAAAGTAGCTTGCTAGGCGTCCGTTTTTATTGAATGGTAAATTGGTAACAACGGTAAGGGACCAATGCTGACGTTTCTGCAGTTTTCAAACCGATGCTCTTTTTTCTAGTCCAAGGCTTTTAAGCACAGGAGAACAAGTCCGTGGTTGGCCAGGCTTTGGACTTCTAGATCTTGTCTTCCAAAATCCAAAATATTTTTAAAGAATAAAACTTTTCAGATACATATTATTACGATCTAGTAGTATTTTTCTTTAATTGTAAGTGAGAAGTAAGAGATTTTAAATCTCATGAATGGCGAGTTCGAAACCAATTTAATCTCTCCACCACCTCTTAGTATAAATATATCATTTTATAAAAAGAAATAATAAAGAAAACAGATGATGGGGAAACTCGGATGTTGGCTTTTGTAATCTATTTGTTTACGAAGTAAAATGAACACCTATTTTCTTACCTCCAATTCATTCCATTTTTTGTCATTAGAGTTGAGACTCATGGGCAAATTCACATTCACTTGAAAAGGCTTAATATTATACAAATAAGTATCAAATACCTCACATCTCTTCTTGTGACACACAAAAGAAATACAAATGAGTGTTCAAAGTTTAAACTCTAACGTAGATGATGGAGAAATTTGGAAATTTGAATAAAGGTAAAATGCTCTTTAAATAAATGTTGCTAGGGTCAAAAGACACCATTGCCCCCATTTTTGGAGGGCAATCATTGTACAAAGGTAGCACTCTAATAATTTTTTCCATCTACACTTATCACTTTGATTTTGTCTCTTGATCACTCTTTTATTTATTCAATCTAAGGGTTAGAAAATAAAACGTTAGAAAATAAAATGCATGTATATGAAGCAAATGAGATTGTGAAAATCACTTCTCTTATTTTATTTTCCTTTAATCTCAAGTACATATGTCATACAACACAAGTCCTTATGTTTTTCTTTTAAAAGAAGGGATGAGGTGTTTGATGAAATTTCTTTGCGTCAATAAACATTTCGTTAATTTATATGCATCTTGAACTATTACTGTTTGTAAATGACAAGTTAAAAAGACTTGTAACTCAAGTAAATGAAGTATTTATCAGTGTACATGAAGTCTTGTAGTCTATTTTCCTCTTTTAATATTGTTCGTATTAAAAAAAGGGATCCATCATACGAAGAGGAGCCATAGCAATCGATGGTACATCACATTGGTATCTTTGTCATTCACTCACTCTGCACAACGACAATTATAAACCATAAACTAACCAATATGGAGTGAAACTTTCAATGAATTATGCTTGGTGAATTCAAAAGATGAATGGCTGTAGGATGAAAAAACCCAGGGGAGGGATTATGTGGTAGGACTAGGAGGTTCTTGTGACATTGATGTGTCAAATGAGAAGAATGAAAGTATGAGAACGAGATGGTATGGCCAGCATTTGTCTGGTTTGGGGGGAGGTGGCTACTATTTTTATTGCTATTTATTGGATAAATAAATAAACAAAACAGAAAGATGGTGGGCAGTTCCAAGCTTGGAGGAGATCATATTCATTTCCGTGAGTGGCCCGTAGCACGTAGTAATTGGCTACAGATCAGTTGACAGGTCACAGATATGAGACAGACATATGGAATACTTTATAAAATTAGAAAATTAATGAAAATTCCTCATTCAAATAAAATATTAAACATAATAACAATTTATTAATAATAAAGACAACAATCCAAATAATATATTAATCACAAATACCAATTTATTAATAATAATAAGAACAACAAATAAACAAAAAAATAATAATAACAAAAAAAAAACGGTGATATTTTCTTAAATAAGTTGAAATTTGATGGCACTTACTATTTATACATAATTAGGTCCACTATTTATACACAATTAGGTCAACTGTTTACAAGTCACCTGTGTATAAATATTTGACCTAATTGTTTACAAAAATGCCACCGCCTTTTTTTTTAAACTTCAACTTAATTACGATACTGTCACTAACTTCAACTTATTTACAAAAATGTCACTGCCTCTTTTTTTTTTTTTTAATCCTTATTATTAATAAATTGTTATTGAGTGTTTATGATTAATTTTTTTTAATCTCAAGAATTTTTCATTAAAACTCCCTTACAAAATTAAAGTTTATTCTCTCCTATTTTTTTCTAGACAATAAAAAAAAAAGTTTTGTAGTGCATTCTAGCTAGTCCGAATGAGAAATGTTACACTTATCACATTTGTATCACCTCTTTAACACCAACATGGTCTATCAATACAAATAATTTCCACTTTTATTAGAAAGATGGTATAAATTTAGTATACAAAATATAGTAACAATATTAATTTTAGTAAGGAATTCAGATAAACTTCTTATACCTATAATCATCTGCAAGTCACATGTTTTAATTGTGTGTTTGGTTGCTAAATTTTGTTTTAAGAAAAGATCATCTTTTCATTTCTTTTCAGGGTAAAAAAGAATTTGGAAACTTTATGTTTGAGTGAGAGATTTTTAAGTCTCAAGGGATTGAGGTCAAGTCAGAAAAGAATGGATCACAAAATATTAATATAAAGTTGAATTATAAAGGCACCGCATGAGAATTATAAAGATATTTAGAAAAGTTTGCAAATAATGATTTGCAAATTCCTACTGAAAAAAATTATTTACAAAAATGCTTTATTAACACATCCTGAATAGATAATTAAATATGGGTTCCTCAAATTAACCAAAAAGTATACAACTATCCGACAAGGAAATCAAGCCAACGTACGCTGCCACACAATTTATTTGAATGTTTTAAACTTTTTAAGTATTCTTATTCTCCTTTTTGGGCTCATATTCTGATTTTTATTCTCATACAAAGTCAAGCCAACGTACGCTGCCACACAATTTATTTGAAAGTGAGTATTCTTAGGCTTCGTTTGGTACGCCGTATAGCGCACCAGATAGTACTAATAATCTGGTCTCGGGTGTTTGGTGCGCTTCGTACTAAAATAGTCGCTCGACTATTTAAACCGGGCCCACCATTTACCACCTCTCACACCCGACTAATTATACTTCCAAAAACCTCCGTATAATTAGTCGGGTCCGTCCCTCTCTCTCTCTTGGTCTCGCTTGAAGGAAAATATTTGAATTACAAGTTCATTTGAGCAGCACTTAGGCATGCTATTAACAAATTAAAAGCTCTTAGCTAGCATGTTAGTAATCAAAAACAAAACTTTGCTCATGACTTTTGAAGCCTAGATGTTGTGAACCAAGACACAACTCAAAATCACGTTAGTAAGTTGTACCATCCTATACCTTTGTAGAATTTTCTTTGCATGAGCAAAGGCTAAATACCCAAGAGGACCTTCAATCTCATTTTGGATGAACACCTTTGCTTGGAGTTGTGGTTGCACCTTCAATCAAATTGAAGGTTACCTATGTACTTCGTCTCCTACCAAGATCAAACCTTTCGTAGTTCTTGCATTTGATGAGGATTTGAGTGAGTTTGTATAAAGAACAAATTGTGTTCTTCACACACACTCTAGGGTCGGCCAACACAGTATAAATAGTCGATATTAGTTCGATACCGCACCAAACGCTTGACTAATTTAGTCAGTGCTGTCCGATGACAGATTATCCTATCCGACTGAAATAGTCAATCCGGTCAGAGCTGCCAAACGAGGCCTTATTCTCTTTTCTAGGCTCTTATTCTGGTTTTTATTCGTATACAAAATCAGGAAACTAGTTGCACTAGAATTTATTGGTAATTTTCTTTTGTCAGCTATGTATGTAATTTGTAACAGATAAATAATACCACATATCAGCTGATTCTAAAGTTGGAGTTTCCACTATGTACATATAGGTTACATTATACATGGAGGCTTGAGTTTTTGAGAGAGTAAAGTAGCTAGGGTTTAAGGCTACCATGAGAGGTCATGGAGATATTGGGAAGAGATCCCTAAAATGAAGGTGTGGAAATCCTTTTATAGAACAAGGGTTTCCTTTTAGATCTGAAAACAAGTCGGATTCGGATTGGATCAGCCTTGATCCATATCTAGATCCATTTATAATTGGATATTAACGGATTCGGTACCTATTCGGATTATCGAATTCAGATCGAATCGGATCCTTATCGAATTTAATTTAAGTCCTGAAAAATATTAAATTATCATTAGTAGCCTCATTCTTTTATTCTATTTTTTAATTTTTAATTAAAAGTTTCATGTTGAATGATAAGAAAATAGAATATAAGTGTATTTTATTGAATAAAAAACTTGAACTATCACTACTCAAGTATAAATAATATAAAAATAAAATAATATGTAATATTAAGTTGGATCAAATCAGTCTCGATCCATATCCGAATCCATTTAAAATCATATTATCAGATTTGGATTTTATTCGGATAAATCAGATTGCACGTCGCGATCCATATCCTATAAATTACATCGAACGCGGATTAGATCCAGGTCAAAATCCAATCCATTAACAGGTCTATTTCCATCTATTTTTACAATTGTGGGATAGATGTGGAAGAAATGCATAAGGAGAGACACATAGGATAAAAACTAAAAACTATTTTAAGATTGTATTTTCATTCGTTCTTCTTTAATTTTTCTACTCTCTACCATCACTTTTTTTTTTCATCCCTATTTCTCCCATATACTTTTTTAATATCTCAAACACAAAAGGTGAAAATAAAAAACTACGAAATGGTTATCAAACGAGTGCTGAATTATTCAAGTGTCTTGGCATCTCCGTCGGGATGCTTTATTATTTGGTAACTACTTTCAGTTTTCAAAAAAATGAAAACTAAAAACCAAAAAGTGAAAACTCAAGGCCAAATAACTCAAGAACTTAGTTTTCAGTTTTTAGTTTTTTTTTAAACTAAAAACTGAAAGTAGTTACCAACAATGTTTCAGTTTTCAAAAAAGTGAAAACAAAAACTGAAACCTAAAAACGAAATGGTTATAAAACGGCCCCTTAGCTTCTTCAACACTCTTTATTTTAACAAATTTTGAATATTTTATTATTTAACAGCCCCTATTTACGAGATAGATTCCAAAATTATAACTAATATTCATTTTTAAAACTTGTAACATTGAAATTGAAAATGTGTCTACGATTCGATCCGGCCTAGACCCTTTGCTTTATTTACAAGAAGCAAGGATAAAAAAAACAAAAAAAAAGGGATAGTTTTAGTAGGGTTCATCTACACTGGTATGTATCGCTCAATGATACAGGTTTTATGTAAGATTTAATTAGGGCTGAAATTTTTGTAACGAAATCTTGAACCCAACATGAAAATCCCATAACCGAATACCGAAAAATCCTGAAAGTTCGGTAACCAATACCGAAAAAATACCGATAATTCGATACGGGGTTCGAGACCTCCTTGACATATATATATATATTGTGACCTGACACATCCCAACCCGGATGTACACGTGGACACCCAAAGATCGGGTGTGCTGGCCGACACCACGTAGGGTGACGAAAGCCAATTTGAAAGAAATAAGAATTAATTGAATAAAAGAATACCAGAGTGTACACAAATGTACGGGCGGAAGAACTTAAGCAACAACAATCGTACAAGGTACGGGATACAGAGTATATACAATACCAAGGAATTTAAACCTTCGTCATACCACCGCCTCGAACGTAGACAGCTCCAGCCACTAAACCTGGAGGGGCGCAAAACAAAAAGGTGAGTGGGCCAATAATAGTCATTTTTGTAAAAACCTTTGTTTTCTGAAAATAGTAACCCCTCGCCGTCAAAATCAAGTAGTTGGTTTGAAAACCGTTTCAGAAAACGTACTATAATAGTAGGTAGAAAACGAGGTAAGTACGGAAATATACTTACCATCCGAAACGGGCAGAAAGCCACCGTTCGGCAGAAAATACTTTACCCGAAGGTTTGTAAAATAAGGATCTACGGAAAACCCGTAAACCAAATAAATGCCCCCGTGGCATTAGTGAAATTTGGTGATAACACCACAATATAAAACTATAAGATAAACGCTCATATACACAATCACGTGAAGCTGGCGCATATGCGCATCACAACGAGTTCGAGTCGCCCATACGACCTAGAACAGGCTGGCACCTACTATGGATTCATAGTGAGCGTGTTGGTGCGTGTGAACAATCACGTGAAAGTGGTCCTGGCCCCACAATCCAAGACTACAAGATAAATGCTCGTTTAGGTATTGCAAACACACAAGTTCATACAGAGATATTCTGTCATGAACAGGCTGGGTGTATAAGTAACAGTACGCTCGTGTACACAATCACGTGAAGCTGGCGCGTATGCGCATCACAACGAGTTCAAGTCGCCCAGGCGACCTAGAACAGGCTGGCACCTACTATGGGTCCATAGCGAGCGTATCGGTGCGTGTGAACAATCACGTGAAGCTGGTCCTGGCCCCGGACGTACACTAAACACCGTGTAAGCAACCTAGTTGAGCGTATGAAAACATACTACAGAAATACTCTACATAAAGCAATGTGAGGTAATTTCCCGATAAGGGATGCCCTCAAACTAATCAATATACATATGATATTTTCGGGGCCGTACCCGAAATACCAAGCGTATAACTACACTACGTGAAATACCAAGGATACGCCACATGGGTACCAAGGTATAGAAATACCAACTCAATGGCAAACTAGGTGAACCCAAAATACGATAGAAAATTACCATATCCAAGGTTCACCCAAATACGGCTCAAGGCCGTCAGATAGGTATAAAACCATAATCACAAATAGGTACTAGTAGGGAATTAAAATACTTAATTCCCTAAATTCCCTAAAATAGGGCCGGTTCGATACTAGCAACACGCGTATAAATAATACGGAATCACCAATTTAATGGTATAATTCCCAAATGGAAATGTAGGCCCAAAGCCCACTAATTTCCATAGCCTACCGAAATACTGAGCCGAAACTAGTAAACCGAGTAATAAATTAATATACAAGGTCTACCAACAATACGATATAATATCCATTTGAAACCACAATATAATGTAGGCATAAACCAAAATATAATTTCCCAAAATAAAACACATTTAATAGTAGGGAAAGGGCCCACTCACAAATACCGAAGCCGGGAAGTCCAAACGTACGTCCTCCGAGCGCCAAGGGTCGCCAAACCTATTTTGGAACACCCAAGATTAATAACGTAATTGAAAATACGAAGAAAACGGCGTTCGGAAACCCGAAAACGGAGTTTCGGGGTCGGAAACCCCAAAACCGCCGCCGTGGGCCGCCGTGTGCCGTCGCACACGCCGCCACACGCTACCATTTGGACTAACCTATATGAGATATCACCGGTACAGTGATTAAACTCATAAAGGTAACGAATTAACTAATTAATTACACCTATCCCTTGATTTCTCAATTTGGAGGTCCAAAACACCTCAAAAATTAACATGCATACTACCCCGAGGTAGTACACGTCGTCACGAGTCGACCCGTGAAAACAGAATGTAATTTGGACCCTCCACGCGCCCTCACGCGCGGCTTGAAGGTCGGAGCCGACGGCTCCACGCGCAGCTCCACGCGCGGCTCACGCGCGAGCTGATCAGCTGAGCCGGTCAGCCGGTCAACTCGGCTCGGCTCGAGCCGGTCAACACGGCTCGGCTCAAGCCGTCAACACGGCTTGGCTCAAGCCGGTTCGGTCAATGCTGACGTCAGCAAGGCCGGTCCAACCCGGTCCGATGACGTCAGCGCCGGTCAACCCTGGTCTTTTTCCGGTCGCCGGCGCCGGCGCCGGCCGCCGTCGCCGGAAACTGAAAAAATTGGCCGGGAAGCTTCTAAAGCTTGTATCTCACTCATTTCTCAACCAAATTCAACGATTCAAGTGTCAAATTGAAGCTGGAGTTAAGGAGAATCAGAAATTACCAGTTAGGGGCCAAAAATCTGGCCTGAGGTGCTTGGAAAATCGAGAAAAGCTCTCGGGTCCAAAAGAACCGAGTTCCAGAACATCGATCCTCGATCGATCTCGGCCATCCATGGCTCGAGCATGTTTCCAGGGACTTTGGTGAGGTGTTTGGTGGAAGAAACAAGGACCATCGTGGTCGAAATCACCGGCAAAAGGGTCGGGGAAGGCTCGGGTGAAGGTTATGGGTGTCCAGAGTAATTTCTGGAAATTCTGGGCTGGGTTCGTGTAACCAGCAAGGTTTTGATTGCACAGCTAGGGCTCCAACTGAGTTCCAAAGGGAGTTTTGGCCATGGAGGTGGCCAGGTGAAAACTCGGGGAGAGGGGAGAGGAAAGAGCTTTGTTTTGTTGTTTGTGTTGCAGAGAGCCAAGAGAGGGAGAGCACGGGGGAGCCAAAAACAAATGCCCAGACAAATCCCAGGAATCCAGGGATTGCCCACATGGGCCTGCAGACTAATGGGCCCCAGCCCAAACAATTCAAAACAGCCCACACTTGAATTACGGGGAAACGTTGAAAACCAACGCCCCGTAAAATATTCGTTCGGAGTCCGAACGACGTACGGCTCGCGTCTACGCGTTCGTATCGATGAGCACGTCAAGAAAATACAAGTGAATGCGTCGTACGAGTTACGACGCAAAAAGTCAACCGAAAGGTCAACCAAGGGCAAAATCGTCATTTTGCACCTCCGGGAATAAAATAATATTATTTCCGGAACGGGATGTAACAATCTATTTACTAAAGTGAAAGAATAGGGAGAGAGAGTAGGGTCGGCGGCAAGGAGAGAAAGAGTGAACAGAGCTTAGAGAAATTGTATGATGATTTGCCTTATGCAGTGCCTTTATTTATAGTAAACCAGAAGGAGAGAATAACTCGCTATCCAAGTAAATACAAACCTAATAGGATAGAATCACTATATTACATAGGAATCTTAAACCATATCTACCAAGGATTTATACAATAACATAATATCTAGAATATTCACAACACTTCCCCTTGAGTGTGCAAATACTCAAGTAAATGTAGCATCAGATCTTTATGGATGATGTAACAATAGTTGATGAAGTCGTCTCGTAGGCACTGATCGAGAACACTTTAGTCTTTCTTAAGGAAATGCATATAGAAGTAAATCTCACAAAACCTGGCTATGGTAAAATCCAGAGTAGGACAAAACCCATAGTCTAAGGAGAAAAGTGAGTTAGTGCAAAGTCAAAAACTAAACGTCTGTGGGACGTCAGTAGTACACACACAAGGGTATGACCAACCTAGAATAGGTGCCTCATTAAAACCTCACCAGTCAACAAAAACCCAATGGGAAAAATGATCCTGATCGTAGGAAAAAGAGTATATTAAGGTCAAATGAGTATTACTTTAGGATATTCCCCCTGAGTTTAACAAAACTTCCCAAAAAGAAGTAAAAGCGTTGTAAATCAAACAATTTATGCATACCAATTCCTTGGACAAGCTTCTAAAAAGTAGACTTCTACAATGACTTGGTAAAGAGGTCAGCAAGGTTGTCTTGGGAACGGATTTTCTTGACTTCAATCTTTCTGATGCACTTGTTGCTAATGAGAGAAGAAAAACTTCGGTGCAATATGCTTGGTGTTGTCTCTTTTGATGTATCATTTCTTGATCTGGTTGATACAAGCAGTGTTGTCTACAAAGATCTTTGTTGGGATGTCAACAACGGAAGAAATTCCGCTAGTGCTTCGAATATGCTCCACAACAGCTCTCAACCAAAAACACTCACAAGTAACTTCATGGAGGGCGAGAATCTCAACATGGTTCGAAGAAGTCGCAACTAAGGTCTGTTTGGTTGATCTTCAAGATATTGCAGTGTTTCCAAAGGTAAAGACATAACCCGTTTGAGATTGTGCCTTGTGCTGGTTAGATAAATAACCAGTGTCAGCATAACCAACAAGGCAAGTATCATTCCGAAGACCAAGAGGGTGTGATATATTCTGAGATGCATAAGGATAGAATAAGCCCAACTTCTAAGTACCCTTAAGGTAATGAAGGATATCTTTAACACCTGTCTAGCGTCTACGTGTAGGCGTGTTGCTATATCTTGCAAGAAGATTAACGACGAAGGAGATATCTAGCCTAGTCCACTGAGCTAAGTACAATAAAGCACTAATTGCACTCAAATATGGAACTTGAGGCTCTACAACATCTTCTTCATTGTCTTTAGGATGGAAATGGTCTCATTTTGCATCTAGTGTACTGATGATCATAAGAGTACTCAAAGGTTTCATTTTATCCTCATTAAAGTGACATAACTCCTTCTGGGTGTAGTTCGATTGGTGAACCAGAATATCATCTGAACAATGGTCGAGCTCCAGGCCAATGCACTATCGAGTTTTACCTAGATTTTTCATCTCAAATTTTGACTTCAGATGTGAGATAGTTTTCTCAAGCTCTTCAGGAGTCCTAATGAGATTTATGTCATTAACATTAACTGCAACTATCCCAAATCCGGAATGTGACTTCTTGATAAACACGCATGGGCATAGTTCATTGTTCACATATCCCTGACTAATCAAATACCTAGACGGTTATACCACATCCGTCTGGATTGCTTCAATCTGTAGAGTGAACGCCTCAATCTAATCGAGATAGTGTTATGTGGTCTAGAACTATTTGATCCAGTCAATGTAAGTCCTTCAGGAACTTTCATATAGATTTTCGTATCAAGATCCCCATAGAGATATGTGGTAACCACGCCCATAAGCTGCATATTGAATTTTTAGAAAACTACCAAACTGTTATAGAAAACTACCAAATTGTTAAGGTGGCTGAATGTTATGATGTCCATTATGGGAGAATAAGTCTCCTCGCAGTCAATCCCAGAGTGTTGAGAGAAGCCTTGCGCCATGAGGCGTGCCTTATATCGCACTATTTCATTCTTTTCATTACTCTTCCTTACGAAAACCCACTTATAACCAATGAGCTTCATATTTGGAGGTGTAAGAACTACAAGCTCAAACACTTTACGTTTCACAAAGGAATCAAGTTCGACTGGGATTGCTTGTTTCCAGTTTGACCAATCAGTTATTGTTGACATTCATCAACGGAACGAGTGTTACAACCCGTCCCAAAATTTATGTGAAATTACCAATTTACCCCTAAGGTCAAAGTTGACTTTTGTTGACTTTTCGGGACGACTTGTGAAAATTATTTTCTTTACATATTCTTATTGTACTCGTCGACACGAGCGCGTGGGCGCAAGCGGAACTCAATTTGGAGTTCGAATGAACATTTTACGGGACTTTAAAGTGTAGGGGCATTTTGGTAATTTGCCACTCGGAGTTGAAAATTAGGGTTTTGGCATTTTGGGCTGACTGCACAGCAGCCAAACCCCTGTCTCCCAGTTTTCCTGCACGTCCAAATTTTCTTCCCTTCTCTTTCTCTCCTATTCTCTCTCGGCCAAATACCGTCCGAAAGCCACCATTCTTGAACGAATCACAAAACTACCAAACCAACGCCCAAGAATCATACCAGAGTGTTCCTCTCGTCATTTTGGACGAGACTGTGATTTTAGTTTCAAGAAATTCGACCCTGATTGTTCAAACCGACGTCGGAACGGTTTCGGAAACGAAACGTCAATTTCCTTTGCAATTCAGGCCAAGGTAAGCCTCGAGACCATTACCATTGGTTTAGTTGGATTGAGTAGGTTCAAATTGATATAAATAACGTCAATTTTGGTGCAGTTTTGAAGGAGATCGGAATTAGGGTTTCCCGAAGCTTTCCGGCCAATTTCAGGCCATCTCCGGCCATTTTTCCGGCCTCAAATTGGTATGAAAATGTTCTACTCCTCAATACCTTTAATTTGACATATTATGCGCCCAATTTGGCCAAAGAACGAAGAAGATATGGACATTTTAAGTTTAGGGACTTAACGGGTATTTAATTTCCCAGTTTCCGGTGAGACAGACGGCGGCGGGGCTCCGGCGACCGGCAAAAGGAAAAAGGAGAGGGAATATTCCGTTAACGGTAATGGAATATTCCTAACGGCGGGGGAATATTCCTAACGGCGAAGGTATATTCCGTTAAACTTAACGGTGCTGACGTCAGCAGGCGCGTGGGGCGCGTGGCTGACGTCAGCAGCGCGTGGGGTGACGTCAGCAGGGCGCGTGGGCCGCGTGACGCGCGTGGGGGACACGCGCCAGCGCGTGGGACCACGTGCCAGCGCGTGGGACCACGTGCCAGCGCGTGGCGACACGTGCAGGCGCGTGGCGACACGTGCCAGCGCGTGAAGCCACTCGCCGGCGCGTGGCCGGCGCGTGAAATGGTTTTCCGGCGCGTGGGGGCGCGTCCGGGGGTTTCCCGGTGCGTGCCGGCTCGTGCAGGCGCGTGAGGCCACCTCCCGGCGCGTGGCGGCGCGTGCGGCGGCGCCGGCGGCGGTGGACGGCGGCGGTAGGGTTTTCGGGCTCCGGAAATCGTTTTTCGAGCCCGTTTTCGCTACAATAGTATTATTTTTGGGGTATTTTTCTATTGGGCCTAATTTTAATTATTTGTAGAGAAGTTCTAATTTATCCCTTAACTTTAAATAGGTAATTCTGCGGCTCCGCACACCGAGGAGGGCAACACCGGGGGAGATTCCACTCCCGACCACCTATGAGTGGACATTTATTTCAGTAAATGTTTTATATGATTTAAAATGGTTTTATTTTTGGATTGTTTATGGTTTTAATTGGCTTTTAAAGCGTGTTTACTTATATATATATATTTATAAATATATATACTTAATGAATATGATTTGTGCTACCTAAGTGATTTATTTATGGTAAATTTATATTGATAAATGGATTATTTTGGTGATTTGAGATAATTTATCATCTATGATTATATAGTATAAAATGGTTTATACTATGATATTTCTCTTGCATAAATACGAATTGATATTTTATTATATGGTTTTGGGAGAATGATTATTTATGCAATATTTGATATATGGGATTTATAAATGGGATTTTGGTTCCTATTTACATATGAGTATGTATATATGTTTTCAAACACACTTGGTATGCTTTCACTACGTTTTAAGTACCGTTCTCATGGCCATAGGACAGTTCTCACATGTTTGGGTCACACGCACTGTACTCCAGGGGTATTGTCCGGTAAATACCTTAGTGCAAGCTTGTCTTACGATTATTGTTGTTGTTTATGGGGAAAAGGCCCCACTGCGTAAGGACTTGGGTGTGACGCGCTGCGGCGCAAGCTTACATGTGTGTGGTACTAGGAGTACAAATGATTTGGATAACGTATTGAGCTTGTACGGTGATTGAGAGGCGAATTCCTCAACCCGTACTCTGGTGATCGCACATATACCTTGTGATGGTTTTCCTTATATATGATTATATATGTTTTGACTTATGAATTATGTTTTATTGGTTATCTTAACTTTTGATATACTGCAGTATACTTTCAAGGTATCTTTTGAATTATACTATGTTAGTAGTTTCCTACGATTATATTAGTTTTCAAACAGGGGGTTAATACGTTGAAAGAGAAAGGTTTACGAAAACTTTGTTTTTGTCCACTCACATTTTTGTTTTGCGCCCCCTTCAGGTCATAGTGACACTGCTTCTGGCGAGGTCGAGGATACGTGGCAGCTCTGATCGTTCATCCCAACTGTGTAGGGATCTTTCTTTATCTTCAGTTTTCTATAATAATATCCATCCCTGTTATGGATAGAGATTGTAGGAACTCAGTTTACTTTTATTTTCCGCTGTTCAAAATTAGTACGCTCTGAACCATATGCATATTGTCGTTGGATTTTATCTTTTTAATACAAATTATTTCTTCTCCATCAAGTGTTGTCATGCATTTAATGGCTTCGTCACTTACGAGTGTCGGCCAGCACGCTCGCACTCGGTATCCACGTGGGTATCGAGGGTGGGGTGTGTCAACGAGGTTCAATTTCATTAATCAGTATGATATCAATAGCTACTGTATATGTAAATGCATCGTCGGCTATCATCTCATTCTTATTCCAAAGTATATCCAAGCTAGCATAATGGACCGAAATCTCATGATTCTCGAGAGGTGGATTGGTCTCTTCAAGGGCACTTCCGTAATGTAGAACAACCTCATGTGTTGGAATGGATAAGTTGGCGATAGGCAGATCCACACTAGTTCCACTTATTAGTGTCGTGTTTTTCGTCTGCTGGGGTTGTGAATCCTTTGAACCAACAGGTCTGCCACGCTTTTGGGTAAGAGTAGATGATTGGCTAGCCTCCAACGTACTTGGCCGGCCTGATAGTGAGGCGTACCTTCCTTCGAGGGTTACCGGTTTCACACCTGGAGAGGTCAATCATTTAGAGACGATTTTACGACGTACGTCAGGCATGTCTATCTTCGCAGACACATTTGCAGCTGGTATATGTGATCTCGTCACTTTTGCTAGATCAGTAAAAACATTTTGCATGTTTTGAGAAACATTTTGAAGATCTAGAATACCTCGCACTTCAATTTCAGACTGTGTGGTATAGGGATCTAAATGAGACATAGTGGGGTTAGACCACGACAATTTGCATTGTTCTTCAAGAACAATTATTTTCTTATCTCCCCCTAATGACGAGAAGACTGTCTTATTAAAGTGACAATCCACAAGGTGAGCGGTAAAGAGATCACCTTTCAAAGGTTCTAAGTATCGAATAATTGAAGATGAATTATAACCGACATAGATTCCCAATCTTTGCTGAGGACCCATTTTTGTATGTAAGGGTGGCACAATAGGTAGATGAACCGCACTACCAAAAATGGGCAAATGTGAGACGTTAAGCTTGTATCCAGTCACCAACTGTAGCGCAGAATAAGGTTGGACCAACTGTAGCGCATAATAAAGCTGCATTTTCTAAACTCTTAGCACAAATCATTAAGTTAAAGGCTCACCACCCTAATTATCCAATTAAGTCGATTCGACTAGATAATGTTGGAGACTTTACATTAAAAACCTTTTATGACTATTGCATGTCAGTTGGGATTGAAGTTGAACATCATGTACCCCATGTTCACATCCAAAATGTCCTAGCAGAAGCATTCATTAAGTGCTTTAAATTGATCGCTTGGACCTTCGTCATGCGCATCAAGCTTCCGGTTTCTGCTTGGGGATATGCAGTAGTCATCAAAGGTTTTCGATGTAAACCTTCTAGCATTATCCAGTCAAATCGACTTAATCGGATAATCAGGATGGTGAGCCCTTAACTTAATGATTTGTGTTAAGAGTTTAGAAAATGCAACGTTATGAGTAGATAGAAGGTAGACATGTGACTAATGTGTTAAAGCATCAACCAATTCCATAAAGTATTCAAATGGTCTGCAAGGTGGTTAAATAGGTCCACATATATCCTCCTGAATCTGCTGAAGAAAGGTTGGAGGATCTGTTTGGATCTTGTGCATAGATGGGTGAGTAATTAACTTTCCCAAAGAGCAGGCTTGACATGGAATATTGTAATGAACGAGGGCCATACTTCGGGTAAAGGGATGCCCATGAGAACATTTGAGGATGCGTCGCATCATGCCTAGTCCAAGATGTCCCAAACAATCATGCCAAAGCAAAGCTTCCAGTGCAAACCCAGTGTTAGGGTCAGCTATGTAGTTGGCCTCAATCGCTCGGATGGTTGTAATGTACAATCCATTCGAAAGACGTTATATCTTCTCTAGCATATGCTTCTGGCCATATTCATAGGAAGTGATGCAAAAGAATTCAACTCCATTTTCTTTAGAGGTTTCAACGTGATAATTATTATCTCGAATATCTTTAAAGCTCAATAACATTCTTTCGGAACAGAGTGAGTAAAAAGTCTCTTTAATGGTTAATTTAGTAACATTAGACAACATTATACATGCAGTGCCATACCCCTCAATCATGTTGGATTGCCCTGAAAGGGTTGTCAAAGATGATAATTTAGGTATGAAGTTAGTAAAATAGATGCGTTCACGCAAAATAGTGTGTGTGGTTGCACAATCTGCCAAACAACTAACTTCCCCACAAGTCATACCTAGAAATAAATTAATTGAATAGGTCACAAGTATAAGAAAATTTAAATTCATTCATTCGAGAAAATATATCCATAAAATTTAATTATCCTAAAATTTAAACCAAATACCAAACAAATTATACAAATATAAGGAAATAATTATTCAAAACTTAAACCAAAAATAGAGGGGGGGGGGGGGGGGGTTTGGCCACTAGGGTGAACACGGCCATTATAGGCCCATGTCTAAAAATCTAATCTTCCATATGTTCTGATGCCTCTTGAAAATTAAAAATCTCCAAGGTAGTATCTTTAGGATTCTCCACTTGAGCAAAGTTAGTCTCCACATTCTTACGAGGTGGAACCACAACGATAACACATACTGGCTTCTTTAGTGAAGGGTGCCTTGCTCTTATTCTTGAAGTTTGAGGCTTTGAGAGCTAGGTTGTCGTGCTTCAGGGCTTCGTTTCCTCCCTTGGATGGGTCTTTGCTCTATCGAGCTTGGGCCGGTGGCTTAGGGTTTAAGCCCTTGCCGTGCCCACCGTGCTTCTGGCGACGGTTTTGGCCTCGATTTGTGTTGGCATGTGCTTCAGGCATAGTGCTCGAGCTAGTATGTCTAGCTTGATGATTTTTCATCAACAATATAAGGTGTTGGCATGTTGTCAGTCATGTCTTGCTTTAGGCAAGAAAATATCTCTTTGATGATCAAAGTGCTCTTCTAGAGCGAGCCATAAATGACTCATCGAATGGTAACCCTGACGCTAGAATCCACTAGGCAACCCTAGAACCTGCTAGGAAAGAATTGAGAGAAAACTCCAATTATATTTATAAAAGTTCAAGATAACAACTCCAACACTAAAAAGGTGTATTTATACGTCCAAATACAAAACCAAACCCTAGAAGGTCTTTAACGATCAAATAGGAAACAAATAAAGTAATAAACAAAGTTTCAAAAACAACCCCTAAAACTTTAAACGCTGTTTTGGGGAAGCAAACGAAAGAATTTTGCCAAAAATGCTCCTAGGTCACAAGCAAATCTGGTGAATATTGATCCTTTCATCGTTCTCTTCGAAACGACATATTACGGGCCTGATTTTGACACCGACGACCAGACTTGCAACTCGAGAACCTTGTTGCCACTTTTGCGCCTCTCGAGATGATCTTCAATTTGTTCAGACGTTTGTTTTACATCAATAAAGCTTGTGGATCCTCTTCAGCGAGGTACTCAGTTTGCAGTGTGTCGTGCATATGCCTTCGTATGAAGATCATGGCAGTTACTTTGTCAGCTTTTCCAACCGGGTTATTCGTCTTAGCTTCAATGGTGGTCCTAAGACTCTTTGTAATGAGGTGGAGCTTCACATCTTGGACCCACTTGAGGTAGTTTCTTCTAGAGACTTCCAGAGCAGTAAAGTTGAGTTTGTTTAGATTTGACATGTCGCTATAATGAAAAGAACAAGATTGTGGTTCGTACTATGAAAAACGGTCCATAGACAAGGAGTAGAACATTCGGGGTTCTATTAGATATGATTTGGTTTAAATTTTCATGAAAAACTTCGGGTTTCATGGATATATTGTTTTTAAAAAAAATTTGGGTTTCATGAAACTTATTCGAAACTACGGGTTTGAAATTTATGAATTACAGGTTTATGAGTACCTGAAAGCAAACACAATATATAGAACAATAACGTATATATAACACAACATGTAGATGAGCGTAGGTCTGCAGGGCCTATGGTGTGGGTAGGTCATGGTCCAAAAAATTTGGGGTTGACAGAGATTTGGGTCTGTAGGGCCCAACGATAGGTGATGCTAGACTGCATGCCAGTAGATGGAATCGGGTAGAGAAGCCCAAACCCAAATTGGGCTAGTTTTGTTGGTAGAAGGCCAAGCCCACGCAGGGCTGAGAGAAGAAGCAGCAGGGGAAAGCCCATGCTTAAAGTTAAGCTGGGTTTGGTTCGGTTCAAGTGTAGGAGGTGCTCAACAGAGGCTCGAGGGGAACTTGGATCAACCCAACAAAGTTGGGTGAGATTTTTTGCTTTTTGCCGGAAAAACCAGTAGCACCGCTGCTGCCGGTCATGATCTCAGGGCAATGACGGTTGGGGCAAGGTGGGGTTTGAGGTAGAACTCAAAATCATGACGAAGAAGTGATGTTTCTCGACATCAGGGATCCAAAACCATGGAGATCTAAGTTTGAAACTTGAGAAATTCGATGAGATTTCTACTAGAAATCTCGACCCCGTCGTCGGAGATGACTGGGATTCCATCAGGGACGACTACATGTCGTCAGGGATATAAGGTTTCACTCGAAAAACAGTGAACCAAGGGCTAGGTTCGACTGCGGGCGAAGCTCAGGCGTGGGTTCTTGTCCGAGGACAAGGATGACTTAAAATGACATCGTTCTGGGTGGCTCAACTTCAGCGGCTAGAAGTCGTGGCTCGGCGGTGCAGCTCAAATGGCTTCAAACCATGGCTTGCGCGCAGGTCAGGGTGTAAAATTCCTATTTTTTTTTTCTTCTGTCACACAATCATTAATTCGCCATAATATATATAGCATATATAAAATTTAAATACGAACACAATATTGAGTAGAAGATTATAATTCTTTTAAAAGCAAAAAAATTGGGTTCGTGCATCATGGTGAAGACTTCATGCAATCAAGGATGAAAAAATATCCAAATTGAAATCGTGTTTTAGAAGTACTTTGATTGATGATGATGATTGTAGACCGATTTGTAGCAGAGAACGCTCTTTAGGTTCCTTAGCTCAGCAATGGTAGCGTGCTAATAACGTGTTGTGACCTATTTACTAAAGGGAAAGAATAGGGAGACAGAGTTGGGCTGGCGGCAAGGAGAAAAAGAGAGAATAGGGCATAGGGAAATTGTATGATGATTTCCTTTATGCTAGTGCCTTTATTTATACTAAACCACAAGGAGAGAGAAACCTGCTCTCCAAGTAAATACAAACCTAATAAAATAGAATCACTAATTTACATAGGAATTCTAAACCATATCTACCAAGGATTTATACAATCAAAATCTTCGATGCAATGATTATCAAAAATATTTAATGTATGCAATGATATAGAAATCCAATTTGCCCAACGAGCAGGCTTGACAAAGTGTGCTTGTAGGCACAAGATCCTTACTTTAGGTAAGGCGATGCATCATGTAGTACGAGACATCATATTTCAACATAATAAGTATCCCAAATGGTCATGCCAAAGCAAGTAAACTGTTCGAATTACCCAGCTTCTAGTCGACTATGCTACATGGTACGCCCCATTCAGAGGGCCGCCCGTTTGCTCCAAAATATGCATTGAGCAGTATTTCTTAAGAGGTAATGCAAAAATGTTTCACTCTATTTTTTAAGGGGTAAAACTTGGGTTGGGTCAACCCGAATCCACCCATGCCCAACTCGATTTCAAACCCGATCGGGCGGGTTAGAATGAAGTTAAAACCCGCCCAAACCCGTCCAAACCTTAACCCGGTCATTTATTGGGTTGGGTTGGGTTGATGCCTTGCTCGCCCATGTCAACCCAAACTCTCAATATGATTTTGAGCCTGATTTCGCTCATGCACATATTAGTCATCCTACTTCATATTATATAAGTTATGTATAAGTTTTGGAATGACTATACTTGAAGTTTATTGTCGGTTTTCATATTGATAATGAATGACAGTGTTACTTTTACATTTCTTTCGGTTCAAGCTTTGGTATACGTCTTGTCATTTAAGTTCAACTTTGCATGGTTGAAACATTAGAAATACTCTTCAAGTTGTTTACTTTAACTTTTTGTGCGGATAGTGATGTGTAAATGGAATTTTAACTAATATTTGACGTTGTTTGGTTAAAAATTTGAAAAGTCATGCAAAATAAGGTGTTATAAGAAAGAACTCGATAAAGTTGGGCAAACCTTAACCCAACCCGAATAAGCTCAAACCCAATTAAAATCTGAACCTTACTAAACCCGCATGAACCTGAACCCAACCCAAACTCGAATTGTGAAAGTTGGGTTAGGGTTGGGTTGAACATCCAACCCGCCTAACTCGCGGTTTCAATCATGATTATTGTTCTCTCGAATATCCTTAAAATCATCAACATTCTTCCGAAAAGGGAGAATATAAGGCCTCTTAATGATAATTCAGTACCATTAATACAATGAGGGGCAGTGCCAAGGCCCTTAATCAAGTTGGATAGATCTGAATTCGTTGTCAAAATGGTGATTTAGGTATGAAGTTAGTGTGCGTAGTAGCACATTCATCTAGACAACTAACTTTCCAACTTTTATACCTAATCACATGTTAATTGAATTCGGTCACATGTATACAAGAAACATGATTCAATGAACTCATATTTGAGAACAATATCCATAACATTATGCAAAACTAAAACATACACCAAACTCAAATCTGGAAACATAGAAAATTGTTCACAAAGTAAACCAAATTTTGCTAGGGGGATTCGGCCAACATGGCTTTTCCATGTCAAAATTCTGGCCTTCCAAATGTGTTAGGTGGAGCAAAATTAGTTATACATGTTGACTACGAGAATGGTACTCCTCAACAACATTGGTAAGGGCACAAACAAGTGTGTAACCAATAATCTCTTCCATCAAAACAGAAATAGATTCTTCAGGGTTGAGGTTCTGGAATACTATCCCTTATTCATGAAATTTTGGGTATTAGGTTCTAAGGGATCACGCTTTTGGTCGTGATGCTACCCCTTGGTAGGCCTTGATTCTACCACTATCTGCACGCTTAGGTTTCTCACGCTGCCCCCTATGCCAATATTGGCCAATTAGGCTTCGTGAAGTACTTAACATTTGCTTTGGGCAAATGGACTATCTTCGAGTCAGTGGGGGCGCGGCTTGATGATATATTATTAGGGGAAGTATTGTGCTTTTCAGTGAGCAATGTGGTAGTAATCACATCAGAGAATTTGGTGAATTTCCGCTCTCTGCATTGCTACTTCAGGAGCATGTTAAGAGGCATGGAAGGAGGAGAAAAATCTTCTCCAATCAAAATTCAATCGGCTTCTATAAACTTCAAAATTGTACTCATTCAAGGATGTAAAGGTTTCAATCATGTCTTGCTTCAGGCAAGATATGTCGTACTTTGGGCAAGATCATCTTTCATGATTGAAGAGCCATGAAATCCTCTTTACCTAGGTACTTCCATTTGTTGTGCTTCAAGTACAAGTCTTCGAATGAAGATCATGGCGAAGGCTTATTCAGCTCTATCCAAGCCA
This sequence comes from Gillenia trifoliata, assembly GCA_018257905.1. Taxonomy (NCBI): domain Eukaryota; kingdom Viridiplantae; phylum Streptophyta; class Magnoliopsida; order Rosales; family Rosaceae; genus Gillenia; species Gillenia trifoliata. The sequence continues at coordinate 8,462,856 of CM031088.1, read as the reverse complement.
TTGTTGGCTTCAATGGTTTCCCAGCTTCTTGGTAGTCAAGTGGAGGTTCATGTCTTGTACCCAAAGTAGTTTCTTCAACAAACTTCCAAAGTAGTAAAATCGAACTTGTTATGGTTCGACAACCCACTGAATAGAGGGAACAAGATTGTGGTTAGCGGTTACCTTCTCAGCTTCACTTGTTTCATTCTTAGCTTCAATGGTCGCTCATCACGTCTTGTACCCACATTAAGTAGTTTCTCTATGTCAGTGAAATCGAACTTATTACGGTTCAACAATCCACTGAAATAGAGGGAACAAGTCGTGGTTGATGCTATGACAAATAAAACATCCATAAGCATTAAAGTTAGAACATTCGGGTTCTAAGACATGGTTTGGTTTAAATAGATTAATTGTGGAGAACTTCGAGTCTCAACATGAGTGGTGCGATTTTAGGAAACTCAAAAAGGTTTCAATAGCACGCTCGAAACTTCCAGTTCGAGATTTGAATATACATGCATTCTCAATACCAATACAAATATACGATATACATATGCAATTTAATTGACAAACATAAACAATAAAATTGCAAGTTGTAATCCCCAGTTAAAGTCATTAAATTAATTAAGTGGATAACTTCAGATGCCATGGTGTGTGTGAGGAGTCTTTAGGACTCAAGTAACTCATAAAGATTGAGCATGGTTATGGGAATTCGGGCCCATATGGTCTTTGGGACCAAATCGATATGTCAAGTCCAGGTTTGAAACCAAATGGGCTTAGGAGCCCTCAACCCCAATCTCTTCAAGAGATGGGTGTTAATGCTGGTTGTAGAGAAGGGAAGGGGCTTATTTGGCTTACTGTGTTAGCTGCAGACTTATCGACCCAGCAAGCAAGTAGAGGTAGCCAGCCCAAATTGGGCTGGGTTAAAGCCAACTAATGGGTTGACCTGTTTCATGAGGCCAAAAGGCTTGGGTCATTCAGTACACACCAGCCAAAGCTGGGTGTGCCATTTTTTGCCTGAAAAACAAAGCCCCGCTGCTGCAGGCGGTGTCAGAGGTCTCGGGGACCAAGCTCTAGGTTTGAGGTCAACACCTTCATCCTTGATCAACAACGAGGGAGGTGTTTCTAGGCGAGGAAAGGGTCGTTGGCAACCTACGGTTTTATCAACGGAGTAGGATATCGACATTAGTAACCATGGTGGTTGTCGTGGTTTACGTTATCGACTGCAGACGTCGTGCCAAGGTCGGTTTCATCTCTGATAAACTTTATAGGACCAAGCATGGTCCACCACCAATATCACCTATATTGCCCTAACTTAATCACCTATTGTTAGGTGTTGGATTTTATAACAAAAGGCCTTGGTGATATTAGGGGTGGAATATCCCATATATAAGTTGTTTGTCATATGCCCGATGTGGGACTTTATTCTCCAACACGCCTTGACACACCCCACCCTCGATACCCACGTGGATACCGAGTGCGAGCGTGCTGGCCGACACTCGTAAGTGACGAAGCCATTAAATGCATGACAACACTTGTGAACACGAAATTAAATTATATTAAAGTTGCAAAAATCCAATGTCAATATGCATATGGTTCAGAGCGTACTAAATTTGAAACAGCGGAATCAAATAATAAACTGAGTTCCTAGAATCTCTATCCATAACAGGGATGGATATTATTATAGAAACTGAAAGAAAGAAGAATCCCTACATGGTCGGGATGAAAGATCAGAGCTGCCACGTAGAAGTCTCGACCTCGCCAGATGCTATTTCACTATGTCCTGAAGGGGGCGCAAAAACAAAAGTGTGAGTGGACAAAAATCAAAGTTTTCGCAAAACCTTTCTCTTTTCAACATATTAACCCCCTATTTGGAAATCCAGTATAATCATAAAAACATGCTATCATAGTATAGTTCAAAAGGTACTTTATGAGTATACTGAAACATATCAAACGGTATAATATCCATAAATCACAATTTCATAATTCCAATAATATATAATAATCGAAAAACCAACACAGGGTATATGCGCGATCACCCATGTACGGGTTGAGGAACAGCCTCTCAATCACCGTACAAGCACTTTACGTTATCCACTAATTTGTACTCCTAGTACCACACACATGTAAGCACTTGCGCCGCAGCGCGTCACACCCGAGTCCTTACGTAGTGGGGCCTTTTCCCCATAAACAACAATAAACGTAAGACAAGCTTGCACTAAGGTATTTACCGGACAATACCCCTGGAGTACAGTGCGTGTGACCCAAACATGTGAGACTTGTCCTATGGCCATGAGAACGGTACTACAACGTAGTGAAAGCATACCAAGTGTGTTTGAAAACATACATACATACTCATGTGTATAGATATAGGAGCCAAAATCCCATTCATAATTCCCAAATATCAAGTATTGTATGAATAAATATTTCCCTCAAAACCATATAATAAAACATCATTTAATATTTATGCAAAAGCAATATCAAAGTATAACCCATTTCATAACATATTATCATACTTGATAAATAATCCCAAATCACCAAATCAAACCATTTTCCAATATATATACCATAAATTAAACAATTATGGTTGCACAAATAATAAACAATAAGTATATATATTTATAAATAAATATATATAAGTAGACATGCTTTAAAAGCCACTTTAAAACCATATAAAATCAAAATCATAAGCATTTTAAATCATAGAAACCATTTAATAAAATAAATGTCCACTCACAGGTGATCGGGAGTGAAATCTCCCTCGGTGTTGCCCTCCTGGGTGTGCGGAGCCGAAGAATTACCTATTTAAAGTTAGGGAATAAATTAGAACATCCCTAAAAATAATTAAAAAATAGGCCTTAAAAGAATCCCCCCAAAAATATGAATATTGTAGCGAAAACGGGCTCGAAAAACGATTTCCGGAGCCCGAAAACCCTACCGCCGCCGTCCACCGCCGCCGGCGCCGCCGTGCGCCGCCGCACGCGCCGCCACGCGCCTGCACGCGCCGGCACGCGCCGGGAAACCCCCGGACGCGCCCCCACGCGCCGGAAAACCATCCCACGCGCCGGCCACGCGCCTTGCTGACGTCACCCCACGCGCTGCTGACGTCAGCCACGCGCCCCACGCGCCTGCTGACGTCAGCACCGTTAAAGTTAACGGAATATACCTTCGCCGTTAGGAATATTCCCCTGCCGTTAGGAATATTCCGTTACCGTTAACGGAATATTCCCTCTCCTCCTTCCTCTCGCCGGTCGCCGGAGCTCCGCCGCCAGCCGCCGTCCGCCGCCGTCTGGTTCGCCGGAATTTCTGGGAATTTTCCGAAATTAATCCAAAACTTCAAAAATTCGTATCTTCTTCATTCTTTGTCCAAAATTGACGTGCCATATATCAAATTGAAGGTATTGAGGAGTAGAATATTTTTATACCTATTTGAGGCCGGAAAAGTGGCCGGAGATGGCCTGAAATTGGCCGGAAAGCTTCGGGAAACCCTAATTCCGTTCTCCTTCGATACTGCACCAAAATTTACGTACTTTATATGAAATTGAACCTACTCAATCCAACAAAGCCAATGGTAATGGTCTCGGGGCTTACCTTGGTCCGGATTGTACAGAAAGTCGATGAACAGTTCGCCTATTCCGTTCCGACTTCGGTTTGAACGAACGGGTTCGAGTTTGAAGATTCAAAGATCACAGTCCCGTCCAAAATGACGAGAGGATCACGTTGGTATGAATTTTGGGTGTTGGTTTGGTGGTTTTGTGATTCAACAAGGATTAGGGTTCGTCGGTTCGTGGTTTGGCTTAGAGAGAAAATGGGAGAGAAAAGAGAGAAAACGTGCAGAAAAATGTGGGGAGGGTTGGCTGCTGTGCAGTCAGCCCAAAACCCTAATTCCCATACACGGAGTGGAAAATTACCAAAATGCCCCTACACTTTAAAGCTTCGTAAAACGTTCGTTTGAACTCCGAATTGAGTTCCGCTTGCGCCCACGCGTTCGTATCGACGAGTACTTCGAGAATATGTAAAGAAAATAATTTTCACAAGTCGTCCCGAAAAAGTCAACAAAAGTCAACTTTGACTTTAGGGGTAAATTGGTCATTTCACAAAAATTTTGGGACGGGTTGTAACACGCCTCCTCACTAGTGACCCCACACAGGGTCGCAAGGGAAACTAATTCCCACATCAGGAACTGGTCAAGTCATTATATTGGAGCTAACACCAATTTTTTCGAGAGCTCGGTTGATCGGTCGGTGTTCAGTCTCTGGAGCCAACGCCAATCTTTTCTAAGGCCCAGTCATTCAGTAGCATCTTAAGTTTGAGCTAGCGCATCTTTTTGGAAGCCTAACTTCATGAAGCATGTTCGAGCCCAATAAATCGAGCCTATGATGTGTTGAGAGAATAACCAGCTATGATACCATGAAAAACTTTGTAGGCCCATGAATGGTCCACCACCAATATCACTGATATTGTCCCAACTTAACCACCTATTGCTAGGTGTTGGGTTTTATCACAAAAGGCCTCGATGATATTAGGGGTGGGATATCCCATATATATAAGTTGTATTGTATTGTATTTTGTCATATGCCTGATGTGGGACTCTATTCTCCAACACGCCCCCTCAAGTTGGTGCATAGATGTCGTTAATGCCTAACTTGACAAGTGAGTTGTAGAATGCTTGATTTGAAACTGCCTTTGTCAAAATATCCGTAGTTGATCCTTTAATTTCACAAATGAGAATTGAATAATATTCACATCCAATTTTTCCTTAATAAAGTGTCTGTCAACTTCAACATGTTTTATAATCATGTTGTATGAGAGATATCAATGGCAGCTTTGTTGTCACAAAATAAATATGTTACTGACATAGGTGGATGCCCAAGCTCCTTGAGCGCCCTCCGAAGCCAAAGTAACTCACACACTTATTTTGCCATTCCTCTGTATTCTGCTTCCGCACTTGATAGAGCTACTACTTTTTGTTTCTTACTCTGCCAAGTAACCAAGTTACCTCCCACAAACGTAAAGTAACCAGAAGTAGATCGCCTATTGGTAATTTCCTGCCCATTCTGCATGGATGTATCCTTCTATCTTCAAGTGTCCACTCTTGGACAACATAATACCTTGACCTGGTGCTGACTTTAAGTATCGAAGTATCTTGACAACAACATTCATGTGATCTTCACTTGGTGATAGGAGCATATTTATGCGACTTAGTTAGCTTGTTTTCTTGCATTTACTTAGTGAGTTATTGTTTATTATAGTGATTTAAGCTATTTTCGTGTGTTTGTAGGTTCAAATGGCAAGTGAATCAAGAAAGTGCATTTTGGTGCATTTTAGAGCAAAATGGAGCTTAAATGGAGTGCATGTATATGGAGCCCAGGGAATGGACGAATTGGGAGCTTAAATGAGGCTAGGAATCTGTTTTGAAGAAGAAGAAATAAGTTAAGACAAAGAAGATAAGGGAAGAGCAGAAAACATGGAACATTATCTGGAACATTATCCTTATCTTATCTTATCTTATCCTAACCTTATCATCACCATTTTCTACCTAATTCTATCTGCAAAGGGAGATTTATTTTCATATGAAGACATTGGATAATCTGACTGTTTGAGGACTTCAATTCATCCTAAAGAGTCACTATAGAAGTTTGGAAGACAAGTACATTGCAAAAGCAGAATCCGAGTGAAAATTGGACAGTGCTGCGCATAACTGCCAACTTCTACATAGCACCCAGAATTCCTCAGAATGAATTACGTGTCGTGCCATATATGGTTGGAAATATCTAGAAGTCTAGTTTCCATAGGATTTTACAGATTGTCATTCGGATACGTATTGCAGAATTTATAGCTGTTTTGGTGACTGAAGGTCAAAACAGGAAAAAGAGTCCTACTCGGATTGGGTTTCAAGGAAGATAATGTGGCAGCTGTTTGTGCGTGTCTTTGGACTTAATTCAGAGTGATGTAGGAGTTCTAATGAGGCCTAAACTCTTTAGAAAACCATGCTTGAGAGTATTTGAGGATGCAATTTAATTAGAATAGAGAAGAAGACAACGGGGAGAGCACACAAGAGCAAAAAGTCAGAATCCCAAATTGTGACTTAGGGTTTTAGGTGTATTCTATCTATGTTTAAATTTATTTGTTTTTGTTTCATTGTAATTATGAGTAACTAAGTTCTTTTTAGCTAGAGGCGAATTCAAAGCCATGACATATATGTGATATGAATTGATTACATCCAGTTATTATTTCATAAATCGTGAATGCAATTTGCTTAACTGAGTTATCAAAACTTATTCTTGTATGTGGGTTGAGGGTGCACACTTAATTTGCTTGCATGAATTTGATGCTAGAGTATAAGGGACTTTCACCTAATAGTTAGAAACTTATATTCACAAGTAGTGGAGGTTGTTGGTCATGATCGCGTTAAGTGAATTCCTGGTAGGAGTGTCATGCTATCATAGTCACAAATACCTTGTCAACGCTTATGGTTTTCATAGAACTTAATGATCTTTGAGATGTATCTCTAGTATGCTGTCATATAGGAAACTTGATAAGAATAATTTGGTTGTGGGGCTACGTCCAATTCAATGAGTCTAGGAAAATCTGAAGGTTAATTTAAGCGTACCTAATTACCTTGGGGTGTTGAGATTCATGGTTTAATGAAAGAATAACTGGAGATTGATTTATGTTACATATGTGTCATGTGTGGAGAAGGACCTTCTAGCTAGCCATTCACCCATTCAATTCATTCAAATTCGTTTTCCATAAAGTTTGTTTTCTAAGTTTCTGTTTTAAATTTTAATTTCGTCAAAACAAATCCCCTTTTTCTTAAGTCTTGTTTATTGAGTCAAAACCTGTTTTCTCTTAGTCTTTTGAGTCTTTTAAGTATTATTTTCGTCAAAACCAATTGTTAGGTCTAGAGTTGAGTCTATTTTATTGTTTCTTACTGTTTTTAGTGTCTTAAGTTAGTCTTGAGTCTATAGAGTCTAGTTTAGTGTTTTTGAGTCTTATTTTAGTTGATTAGCATCCCTAGTTAATCCCCGGCTTAGAACGATCCCTACTATCACGTATACTACAATTGTCAACAATAGGGTTTAATTTGTGTGCCAAGTTAATTTTCACATCAAATTTTGGCGCCGTTGCCGGGGATTAGTAAATTTGCTAATCCCTTTGTTTCTGTTCGTGTCTTTTACTTTTGATATTTGATTTAGTTTTCTTTCTTTTATTTTAGGTACTAGAGATGCAAGACATGGATATTGCTAACATTCAAGCTCAATTGGCGAATCTTACTTCTCAGTTGTCGCAGTTTGCCGAAATGACCACACTGCAAAGTGTCCTTACATTTGGTGCGTCTCATAGGCAAGAATATCAAGCAAATCAATGTTCACAAAGAGGTTGGGAGAGTGTCAATACTTGGGGTTATCATGATCATAATCAATCAGGGAACACTTTATTTTCCAACATGTACAATTCAGATTGGAGTGATCATTCAAACTCTATGTGGTGGGAACCTCAACCAGTTCAACAAGGAGGATATTGGCAGCCATATGAGGAGAGCTATTCAAGACCTGCGTATCCACCACAGCCTCATATACAATATGCCCAACAAAACTCAGGTTCGTCAATAGATGATGCTCAAATTCGTGATGTACTAACTTCTTTGACGCTGCAGTTGGGTGAATTGAAGAATCAAATGGGAGAGATCGTAGAATTCATAGGACAAATTCAAGAACAAGAGGAACTCTCTAACTCACCAATTGAAAATTCAGAGGAAGAGTTTGAAATGGTTGAAGCTATCACCTTGGAAAGTGGCATGGAGGTTGGAGATGTCACAACCCGTCCCAAAATTTATGTGAAATGACCAAAATACCCCTAGGGTCAATGTTGACTTTTGTTGACTTTTCGTGACGACTTGTGAAAAATTATTTCTTTACATATTCTTGATGTACTCGTCGATACGAACGCGTGGACGCAAACGGAACTCAATTCGGAGTTAAAACGAACATTTTACGAAGCTTTAAAGTGTAGGGGCATTTTGGTAATTTTCCACTCCGTGTGTGGGAATTAGGGTTTTTGGCTGACTGCACAGCATCCAACCCACCCCAATCATTCTGCACGTTTTTCCTTTCCCTCTCTCTCTCTTTCTCTCCCATTTTCTCTCTCGGCCAAAACTACACCGATAAACCCTAATCTTGGTTGAATCACAAAATCACCAAACCGTCGCCCAAAATTCATACGAACGTGATCCTCTCGTCATTCTGGACGAGGCTGTGATTTCAGATTCTTCAAACTCGAACCCGATCGTTCAAACCGACGTCAGAACGGTTTAGGCAAACTGTCCGTCCATTTTCTGTGCAAACCAGACCAAGGTAAGCCTCGAGACCATTACCATTGGTTTTATTGGATTGAGTAGGTTCAATTTGATATAAAGAACGTCCCATTTGGTGCAGTTTTGAAGGAGAACGGAATTAGGGTTTCCCGAATCTTTCCGGCCAATTTCAGGCCATCTCCGGCCACTTTTCCGGCCTCAAATAGGTATAAAAATATTCTACTCCTCAATACCTTCAATTTGATATATGGCACGTCAATTTTGGACAAAGAATGAAGAAGATATGAATTTTTGAAGTTTTGGGACATAATCGGTATTTAATTTCCCAGATTCCGGCGAACCAGCGGCGGCAGACGGCGGCGCCAGCGTGAGGAAGAAGGAGACAGAATATTCCGTTAACGGAAACGGAATATTCCTAACGGTGTCAGAATATTCCGTCCAGAAAAGGTATATTCCGTTAACTTTAACGGCGCTGACGTCAGCAGGCGCGTGGCTGACGTCAGCCGCGCGTGGGACGGCGCGTACAGGCGCGTGGGGCGCGTGGGTGACACGTGCCGTGTTACAACCCGTCCCAAAATTTATGTGAAATTACCAAAATACCCTTAGGGGCAATGTTGACTTTTGTTGACTTTTCCGTAACGACATGTGAAAGTTATTTTCTTTACATATTCTTGTTGTACTTGTCGACACGAGCGCGTGGGCGCAAGCGGAACTCAATTCGGAGTTAAAACGAACGTTTTACGAAGCTTTAAAGTGTACGGGCATTTTGGTAATTTTCCACCCGTGTGTGGGAATTAGGGTTTTGGCTGACTGCACAGCAGCCAACCCTTCCCCTCATTTTCCTGCACGACATTCTCTCTCTCTCCCTCTCTTTCTCTCCTTTTCTCTCTCGGCCATTTACGAACCGAAAGCCACCAAACTTGAACGGATCACGAAACCGCAAATTCAACGCCCAAAAATCATACCAGAGTGTTCCTCTCGTCATTGTGGACGAGACTGTGTTTTTAGTTTCGTCAAATTCGACCCCGATTGTTCAAACCGACGTCGGAACGGTTTCGGAAACTAACCGTCGATTTTCTGTGCAATTCAGGCCAAGGTAATCCTCGAGACCATTACCATTGGCTTAGTTGGGTTGAGTAGGTTCTTTTTGATATAAAGTACGTCAATTTTGGTGCAGTATTGAAGGAGAACGGAATTAGGGTTTCCCGAAGCTTTCCGGCCAATTTCAGGCCATCTGCGGCCATTTTTCCGGCCTCAAATTGGTATGAAAATGTTCTACTCCTCAATACCTTTAATTTGACATATTATACGTCCAATTTGGCCAAAGAACGAAGAAGATATGGACATTTTAAGTTTAGGGACATAATCGGCATTATTTTCCCAGATTCCGGCGAACCAGACGGCGGCGGCGGCGCCGGCGGAGCTCCGGCGACCGGCGAGAGGAAGGGGGAGAGGGAATATTCCGTTAACGGTAACAGAATATTCCTAACGGCAGGGGAATATTCCTAACGGCGAAGGTATATTCCGTTAAACTTAACGGTGCTGACGTCAGCAGGCGCGTGGGGCGCGTGGCTGACGTCAGCAGCGCGTGGGGTGACGTCAGCAGGGCGCGTGGGGCGCGTGACGCGCGTGGGGGACACGCGCCAGGGCGTGGGACCACGTGCCAGCGCGTGGCGACACGTGCCAGCGCGTGAAGCCACTCGCCGGCGCGTGAAATGGTTTTCCGGCGCGTGGGGGCGCGTCCGGGGGTTTCCCGGTGCGTGCCGGCGCGTGCAGGCGCGTGAGGCCACCTCCCGGCGCGTGGCGGCGCGTGCGGCGGCGCCGGCGGCGGTGGACGGCGGCGGTAGGGTTTTCGGGCTCCTATTGGGCCTAATTTTAATTATTTGTAGAGAAGTTCTAATTTATCCCTTAACTTTAAATAGGTAATTCTGCGGCTCCGCACACCGAGGAGGGCAACACCGGGGGAGATTCCACTCCCGACCACCTATGAGTGGACATTTATTTCAGTAAATGTTTTATATGATTTAAAATGGTTTTATTTTTGGATTGTTTATGGTTTTAATTGGCTTTTAAAGCGTGTTTACTTATATATATATATTTATAAATATATATACTTAATGAATATGATTTGTGCTACCTAAGTGATTTATTTATGGTAAATTTATATTGATAAATGGATTATTTTGGTGATTTGAGATAATTTATCATCTATGATTATATAGTATAAAATGGTTTATACTATGATATTTCTCTTGCATAAATACGAATTGATATTTTATTATATGGTTTTGGGAGAATGATTATTTATGCAATATTTGATATATGGGATTTATAAATGGGATTTTGGTTCCTATTTACATATGAGTATGTATATATGTTTTCAAACACACTTGGTATGCTTTCACTACGTTTTAAGTACCGTTCTCATGGCCATAGGACAGTTCTCACATGTTTGGGTCACACGCACTGTACTCCAGGGGTATTGTCCGGTAAATACCTTAGTGCAAGCTTGTCTTACGATTATTGTTGTTTATGGGGAAAAGGCCCCACTACGTAAGGACTTGGGTGTGACGCGCTGCGGCGTAAGCTTACATGTGTGTGGTACTAGGAGTACAAATGATTGAATAACGTATTGAGCTTGTACGGTGATTGAGAGGCGAATTCCTCAACCCGTACTCTGGTGATCGCACATATACCTTGTGATGGTTTTCCTTATATATGATTATATATGTTTTGACTTATGAATTATGTTTTATTGGTTATCTTAACTTTTGATATACTGCAGTATACTTTCAAGGTATCTTTTGAATTATACTATGTTAGTAGTTTCCTACGATTATATTAGTTTTCAAACAGGGGGTTAATACGTTGAAAGAGAAAGGTTTACGAAAACTTTGTTTTTGTCCACTCACATTTTTGTTTTGCGCCCCCTTCAGGTCATAGTGACACTGCTTCTGGCGAGGTCGAGGATACGTGGCAGCTCTGATCGTTCATCCCAACTGTGTAGGGATCTTTCTTTATCTTCAGTTTTCTATAATAATATCCATCCCTGTTATGGATAGAGATTGTAGGAACTCAGTTTACTTTTATTTTCCGCTGTTCAAAATTAGTACGCTCTGAACCATATGCATATTGTCGTTGGATTTTATCTTTTTAATACAAATTATTTCTTCTCCATCAAGTGTTGTCATGCATTTAATGGCTTCGTCACTTACGAGTGTCGGCCAGCACGCTCGCACTCGGTATCCACGTGGGTATCGAGGGTGGGGTGTGTCAACGAGGTTCAATTTCATTAATCAGTATGATATCAATAGCTACTGTATATGTAAATGCATCGTCGGCTATCATCTCATTCTTATTCCAAAGTATATCCAAGCTAAAGTATAATGGACCGAAATCTCATGATTCTCGAGAGGTGGATTGGTCCTTCAAGGGCACTTCCGTAATGTAGAACAACCTCATGTGTTGGAATGGATAAGTTGGCGATAGGCAGATCCACACTAGTTCCAATTTATTAGTGTCGTGTTTTTCGTCTGCTGGGGTTAGAATCCTTTGAACCAACAGTCTGCCACGCGGGGTAAGAGTAGATGATTGGCTAGCCTCCAACGTGTACTTGGCCGGCCTGATAGTGAGGCGTACCTTCCTTCGAGGGTTACCGGTTTCACACCTGAGAGGTCAATCATTTAGAGACGATTTTACGACGTACGCCAGGCATGTCTATCTTCTGTACACATTTAAATGGGGTATATGTGATCTCGTCACTTTTGCTAGATCAGTAAAAAACATTTTTGCATGTTTTGAGAAACATTTGAAGATCTAGAATACCTCGCACTTCAATTTCAGACTGTGTGGTATAGGGATCTAAATGAGACATAGTGGGGTTAGGACCACGACAATTTGCATTGTTCTTCAAGAACAATTATTTTCTTATCTCCCCCTAATGACGAGAAGATCAGCCTTATTAAAAGTGACAATCCACAAGGTGAGCGGTAAAGAGATCACCTTCAAAGGTTCAAGTATCGAATAATTGAAGATGAATTATAACCGATGTTAGATTCCCAATCTTTTGCCGAGGACCCATTTTGTATGTAAGGGTGGCACAATAGGTAGATGAACCGCACTACCAAAAATGGGCAAATGTGAGACGTTAAGCTTGTATCCAGTCACCAACTGTAGCGCAGAATAAGGTTGGACCAACTGTAAGGTATATTAAAGCTGCATTTTCTAGTCTTAATAAATCACAGTTAAAGGCTCACCACTTACTATTCAATTAAAGTCGATTCGACTAGATAATGTTGGAGACTTACATTAAAAACCTTTTATGACTATTGCATGTCAGTTGGGATTGAAGTTGAACATCATGTACCCATGTTCACATCCAAAATGTCCTGTGCGTAAGCATTCATTAAGTGCTTTAAATTGGATCGCTTGACCTTCGTCATGCGCATCAAGCTTCCGGTTTCTGCTTGGGGATATGTTGTAGTCATCAAAGGTTTTCGATGTAAACCTTCTAGCATTATCCAAATAAATCGACTTAATCGGATAATCAGGATGGTGAGCCCTTAACTTACCGATTTGTGTTAAGAGTTTAGAAAATGCAACGTTATGAGTAGATAGAAGGTAGACATGTGACTAATGTTAAAGCATCAACCAATTCCATAAAGTATTCAAATGGTCTGCAAGGTGGTTAAATAGGTCCACATATATCCTCCCGAATCTGTCAAGAAAGGCTGGAGGATCTGTTTGGATCTTGCATAGATGGGTGAGTAATTAACTTTCCCAAAGAGCAGGCTTGACATGGAATATTGTAAATGAACGAGGGCCATACTCGGGTAAAGGGATGCCCATGAGAACATTTGAGGATGCGCTGCATCATGCCTAGTCCAAGATGTCCCAAACAATCATGCCAAAGCAAAGCTTCCAGTGCAAACCCAGTGTTAGGGTCAGCTATGTAGTTGGCCTCAATCGTCTGGATGGTTGTAATGTACAATCCATTCCGAAAGACGTTATATCTTCTCTCTAGCATATGCTTGGCCATATTCATAGAAGTGATGCAAAAGAATTCAACTCCATTTTCTTTTTAGAGGTTTCAACGTGATAATTATTATCTCGAATATCTTTAAAGCTCAATAACATTCTTTTTCTGAACAGAGTGAGTAAAAAGTCTCTTTAATGGTTAATTTAGTAACATTAGACAACATTATACATGCAGTGCCATACCTCAATCATGTTGGATTGCCCTTGAAAGGGTTGTCAAAGATGACAATTTAGGTATGAAGCTAGTAGCCAGTGATGCGTTCACGCAAAATAGTGTGTGTGGTTGCACACCCGCCAAAACAACTAACTTCCCCACAAGTCATACCTAGAAATAAATTAATTGGAATAGGTCACAAGTATAAGAAAATTTAAATTCATTCATTCGAGAAAATATATCCATAAAATTTAATTATCCTAAATTTAAAACCAAATACCAACAAATTATACAAATATAAGGAAAATAATTATTCAAAACTTAAACCAAAAATAGAGGGGGGGGTGGTTTGGCCACTAGGGTGAACACGGCCATTATAGGCCCATGTCTAAAAAATCTAATCTTCCATATGTTCTGATGCCTCTTGAAAATTAAAAAATCTCCAAGGTAGTATCTTTAGATTCTCCACTTGAGCAAAGTTAGTCTCCACATTCTTACGAGGTGGAACCACAACGATAACACATACCGGCTTCTTTAGTGAAGGGTGCCTTGCTCTTATTCTTGAAGTTTGAGGCTTTGAGAGCCAGGTTGTCGCTTCAGGGCTTGCCTCTCCCCTTGGATGGGTCTTTGCTCTTATCGAGTTTGGGCCGGTGGTTTAGGTTTAAGCTCCTTGCCGTGCTCCACCGTGCTCGCGACGGTTTTTGCCTCGATTTGTGTTGGCATGTGCTTCAGGCATAGTGCTCGAGCTAGTATGTCTAGCTTGATGATTTTTCATCAACAATATAAGGTGTTGGCATGTTGTCAGTCATGTCTTGCTTTAGGGCAAGAAAATATCTCTTTGATGATCAAAGTGTTTCTTCTAGAGCGAGCCATAAATGACTCATCACGGTAACCCTGACGCTAGAACGCACTAGGCAACCCTAGAAACCTGCTAGGAAAGAATTGAGAGAAAACTCCACTATATTTATAAAAGTTCAAGATAACAACCCAACACTAAAAAGGTGTATTTATACGTCCAAATACAAAACCAAACCCTAGAAGGTCTTTAACGATCAAATAGGAAACAAATAAAAAGTAATAAACAAAGTTTCAAAAACAACCCCTAAAACTTTAAACTGTTTTGGGGAAGCAAACGAAAGAATTTTGCCAAAATGCTCCTAGGTCACAAGCAAATCTGGTGAATATTGATCCTTTCATCGTTCTCTTCGAAACGACATTACAGTCTGATTTGACACCGATGACCAGACTTGCAACTCGAGAACCTTGTTGCCACTTTTGCGCCTCTCGAGATGATCTTCAATTTGTTCAGACGTTTGTTTTACATCAATAAAGCTTGTGGATCCTCTTTCAGCGAGGTACCTCAGTTTGCAGTGTGTCGTGCATATGCCTTCGTATGAAGATCATGGCAGTTACTTTGTCAGCTTTTCCAACCGGGTTATTCGTCTTAGCTTCAATGGTGGTCCTAAGACTCTTTGTAATGAGGTGGAGCTTCACATCTTGGACCCACTTGAGGTAGTTTCCTTCAGAGACTTCCGCAGCAGTAAAGTTGAGTTTGTTTAGATTTGACATGTCGCTATAATGAAAAGAACAAGATTGTGGTTCGTACTATGAAAAACGGTCCATAGACAAGGAGTAGAACATCTGGGGTTCTATTAGATATGATTTGGTTTAAATTTTCATGAAAAACTTCGGGTTTCATGGATATATTGTTTTTAAAAAAAATTTGGTTCTGCGAAACTTATTCGAAACTACGGGTTTGAAATTCTTATGAATTACAGGTTTATGAGTACCTTGAAAGCAAACACAATATATAGAACAATAACGTATATATAAACACAACATGTAGATGAGCGTAGGTCTGCAGGGCCTATGGTGTGGGTAGGTCATGGTCCAAAAATTTGGGGTTGGATGTAGAGATTTGGGTCCGTAGGGGCCCAACGATAGGTGATGCTAGACCTGCATGCCAAGAGATGGAATCGGGTAGAGAAGCCC
The DNA here is from genome assembly GCA_018257905.1 of Gillenia trifoliata. Taxonomy (NCBI): domain Eukaryota; kingdom Viridiplantae; phylum Streptophyta; class Magnoliopsida; order Rosales; family Rosaceae; genus Gillenia; species Gillenia trifoliata. The sequence continues at coordinate 8,447,380 of CM031088.1, read as the reverse complement.
AAACCCAAATTGGGCTAGTTTTGTTGGTAGAAGTAAGCCCACGCAGGGCTGAGAGAAGAAGCAGCAGGGGGAAAGCCCATGCTTAAAGCTGGGTTTGGTCTTGCCTAAGTGGAGGTGCCTACCAGAGGCTCGAGGGGAACTTGGATCAACCCAACAAAGTTGGGTGAGATTTTTGCTTTGCCGGAAAACCAGTAGCACCGCTGCTGCCATCATGATCTCAGGGCAATGACGGTTGGGGCAAGGTGGGGTTTGAGGTAGAACTCAAAATCAAGGACGAAGAAGTGATGTTTCTATTGATCGGGATCCAAAACCATGGAGATCTAAGTTTGAAACTTGAGAAATTGATGAGATTTCTACTAGAAATCTCGACCCTGTCGTCGGAGATGACTGGGATCTCCATCAGGGACGACTACATGTCGTCAGGGATATAAGGTTTCACTCGAAAACAGTGAACCAAGGGTTAGGCCCGACCAAGGCGGGCGAAGTGTGCGTGGGTTCTGTCCGAGGACAAGGATGACTTAAAATGACATCGCCTGGGTGGCCCAACTTCAGCGGCTAGAAGTCGTGGCTCGGCGGTGCAGCCTGCTAAATGGCTTCAAACCATGGCTTGCGCAGTCAGGGTGTAAAATTCCTATTTTTTTTTTTTCTTCTGTCACACAATCATTAATTCGCCATAATATATATAGCATATATAAAATTTAAATACGAACACAATATTGAGTAGAAGATTATAATTCTTTTAAAGCAAAAATTGGGTCTGTGCATCATGGTGAAGACTTCATGCAATCAAGGATGAAAAACATCCAAATTGAAATCGTGTTTGAAGTACTTTGATTGATGATGATGATTGTAGACCGATTTGTAAAGTGTAGAACGCTCTTAGGTTCCTTAGCTCAAGAATGGTAGCGTGCTAATAACGTGTTGTGACCTATTTACTAAAGGGAAAGAATAGGAGACAGAGTTGGGCTGGCGGCAAGGAGAAAGAGAGAATAGGGCATAGGGAAATTGTATGATGATTTCCTTTATGCTAGTGCCTTTATTTATACTAAAACCACAAGGGAGAGAGAAACCTGCTCTCCAAGTAAATACAAACCTAATAAAATAGAATCACTAATTTACATAGGAATTCTAAACCATATCTACTGTTGATTTATACAATCAAAATCTTCGATGCAATGATTATCAAAAATATTTAATGTATGCAATGATATAGAAACTAATTTGCCCAACGAGCAGGCTTGACAAAGTGTGCTTGTAGGGCACAAGATCCTTACTTTAGGTAAGGCGATGCATCATGTAGTACGAGACATCATATTTCAACATAATAAGTATCCCAAATGGTCATGCCAAAGCAAGTAAACTGTTCGAATTACCCAGCTTCTAGTCGACTATGCTACATGGTACTGCCCCATTCAGAGGGCCGCCCGTTTGCTCCAAAATATGCATTGAGCAACATTTTAAGAGGTAATGCAAAATGTTTCACTCTATTTTTTATGGGTAAAACTTGGGTTGGGTCAACCTGAATCCACCCATGCCCAACTTCGATTTCAAACCCGATCGGGCGGGTTAGAAATGAAGTTAAAACCCGCCCAAACCCGTCCAAACCTTAACCCGGTCATTTATTGGGTTGGGTTGATGCCTTGCTCGCCCATGTCAACCCAAACTCTCAATAAGGATTTTGAGCCTGATTTCGCTTCATGCACATATTAGTCATCCTACTTCATATTATATGTTATGTATAAGTTTTGGAATGACTATACTTGAAGTTTATTGTCGGTTTTCATATTGATAATGAATGACGTTGTTACTTTTACATTTCTTTCGGTTCAAGCTTTGGTATAATGCCTTGTCATTTAAGTTCAACTTGCATGGTTGAAACATTAGAAATACTCTTCAAGTTGTTTACTTAACTTTTTGTGTGGATAGTGATGTGTAAATGGAATTTTAACTAATATTTGACGTTGTTTGGTTAAAAATTTGAAAAGTCATGCAAAATAAGGTGTTATAAGAAAGAATCCTGATAAAGTTGGGCAAACCTTAACCCAACCCGAATAAGCTCAAACCCAATTAAAATCTGAACCTTACTAAACCCGCATGAACCTGAACCCAACCCAAACTCGAATTGTGAAAGTTGGGTTAGGGTTGGGTTGAACATCCAACCCGCCTAACTCGCGGTTTCAATCATGATTATTGTTCTCTCGAATATCCTTAAAATCATCAACATCTTCCGAAAAGGGAGAATATAAGGCCTCTTAATGATAATTCAGTACCATTAATACAATGAGGGCAGTGCTAAGGCCCTTTAATCAAGTTGGATAGATCTTGAATTGTTGTCAAAATGGCGATTTAGGTATGAAGTTAGTGTGCGTAGTAGCACATTCATCTAGACAACTAATCCTTCCAACTTTTATACCTAATCACATGTTAATTGAATTCGGTCACATGTATACAAGAAACATGATTCAATGAACTCATATTTGAGAACAATATCCATAACATTATGCAAAACTAAAACATACACCAAACTCAAATCTGGAAACATAGAAAATTGTTCACAAAGTAAACCAAATTTTGCTAGGATTCGGCCAACATGGCTTTTCCATGTCAAAATTCTCGCCTTCCAAATGTGTTAGGTGGAGCAAAATTAGTTATACATGTTGACTACGAGAATGGTACTCCTCAACAACATTGGTAAGGGCACAAAACAAGTGTGTAACCAATAATCTCTTCCATCAAAACAGAAATAGATTCTTCAGGGTTGAGGTTCCTCGGGAATACTATCCCTTATTCATGAAATTTTGGGTATTAGGTTCTGCGACTACGCTTTTGGTCGTGATGCTACCCCTTGGTAGGCCTTGATTCTACCACTATCTGCACGCTTAGGTTTCTCACGCTGCCCTGCGCCAATACAATTAGGCTTCGTGAAGTACTTAACATTTGCTTTGGGCAGTAATATCTTCGAGTCATGGGGGCGCGGCTTGATGATATATTATTAGGGAAGTATTGTGCTTTTCAGTGAGCAATGCGGTAGTAATCACATCAGAGAATTGGTGAATTTCCGCTCTCTGCATTGAAGTTACCAGGAGCATGTTAAGAGGCATGGAAGGAGGAGAAAAATCTTCTCCAATCAAAATTCAATCGGCTTCTATAAACTTCAAAATTGTACTCATTCAAGGATGTAAAGGTTTCAATCATGTCTTGCTTCAGGCAAGATATGTCGTACTTTTGGGCAAGATCATCTTTCATGATTGAAGAGCCATGAAATCCTCTTTACCTAGGTACTTCCATTTGTTGTGCTTCAAGTACAAGTCTGAATGAAGATCATGGCGAAGGCTTATTCAGCTCTATCCAAGCCATTGTTGGCTTCAATGGTTTCCAGTTTGGTAGTCATGGAGGTTCATGTCTTGTACCCAAAGTAGTTTCTTCAACAAATTAAAGTAGTAAAATCGAACTTGTTATGGTTCGACAACCCACTGAATAGAGGGAAACAAGATTGTGGTTAGCGGTTACCTTCTCAGCTTCACTTGTTTCATTCTTAGCTTCAATGGTCGCTCATCACGCCTTGTACCCGCACATTATAGTTTCTCTATGTCATGAAATCGAACTATTACGGTTCATTAACCACTGAAATAGAGGGAACAAGTCGTGGTTGATGCTATGACAAATAAAACATCCATAAGCATTAAAGTTAGAACATTCGGGTTCTAAGACATGGTTTGGTTTAAATAGATTAATTGTGGAGAACTCGAGTCTCAACATGAGTGGTGCGATTTTAGGAAACTCAAAAAAGGTTTCACAGCACGCTCGAAACTTCCAGTTCGAGATTTGAATATACATGCATTCTCAATACCAATACAAATATACGATATACATATGCAATTTAATTGACAAACATAAACAATAAAATTGCAAGTTGTAATCCCCGCTTAAAGTCATTAAATTAATTATGGATAACTTCAGATGCCATGGTGTGTGTGAGGAGTCTTTAGGACTCAAGTAACTCATAAAAGATTGAGCATGGTTATGGGAATTCGGGCCCATATGGTCTTTGGGACCAAATCGATATGTCAAGTCCAGTTTGAAACCAAATGGGCTTAGGGGAGCCCTCAACCCCAATCTCTTCAAGAGATGGGTGTTAATGCTGGTTGTAGAGAAGGGAAGGCTTATTTGGCTTACTGTGTTAGCTGCAGACTTATCGACCCAGCAAGCAAGTAGAGGTAGCCAGCCCAAATTGGGCCGGGTTAAAGCCAACTAATGGGTTGACCTGTTTTCATGAGGCCAAAAAGGCTTGGGTTACGTTCAGTACACACCAGCCAAAGCTGGGTGTGCCATTTTTTGCCTGAAAAACAAAGCCCCGCTGCTGCAGGCGGTGTCAGAGGTCTCGGGGACCAAGCTCTAGGCTTGAGGTCAACACCTTCATCCTTGATCAACAACGAGGGAGGTGTTTTGTATGAGAAAGGGTCGTTGGCAACCTTACGGTTTTATCAACGGAGAGGATATCGACATTAGTAACCATAGGTATTGTCGTGGCTTACGTTATCGACTGCAGACGTCGTGCTAAGGTCGGTTTCATCTCTGATAAACTTTATAGGACCAGCATGGTCCACCACCAATATCACCTATATTGCTCCCAACTTAATCACCTATTGTTAGGTGTTGATTTGGCAATTAAAGGCCTTGGTGATATTAGGTGGAATATCCCATATATAAGTTGTTTGTCATATGCCCGATGTGGGACTTTATTCTCCAACACGCCTTGGACACACCCCACCCTCGATACCCACGTGGATACCGAAAAGGAAGGCGTGCTGGGCCGACACTGTAAGTGACGAAGCCATTAAATGCATGACAACACTTGTGAACACGAAATTAAATTATATTAAAGTTGCAAAAATCCAATGTCAATATGCATATGGTTCAGAGCGTACTAAATTTGAAACAAATGAATCAACACAAACCGAGTTCCTAGGAATCTCTATCCATAACAAAGGGATGGATATTATTATAGAAACTGAAAGAAAGAAGAACTCATCCACAGGTCGGGATGAAAGATCAGAGCTGCCACGTAGAAGTCTCGACTCGCCAGATGCTATTTCACTATGTCCCGAAGGGGGCGCAAAACAAAAGTGTGAGTGGACAAAAATCAAAGTTTTCGCAAACCTTCTCTTTCAACATATTAACCCCTATTTGGAAACCAAAGATAATCATAAAAACATGCTATCATAGTATAGTTCAAAAGGTACTTTATGAGTATACTGAAACATATCAAACGGTATAATATCCATAAATCACAATTTCATAATTCCAATAATATAATAATCGAAAAACCAACACAGTATATGCGTTGATCACCCATGTACGGTTGAGGAACAGCCTCAATCACTGTACAAGAACAATTTACGTTATCCACTAATTTGTACTCCTAGTACCACACACATAAGCACCCAGGCCGCCAGCCGCTGTCACACCCGAGTCCTTACGTAGTGGGGCCTTTTCCCCCATAAACAACAATAAACGTAAGACAAGCTTGCACTAAGGTATTTACCGGACAATACCCCTGGAGTACAGTGCGTGTGACCCAAACATGTGAGACTTGTCCTATGGCCATGAGAACGGTACTACAACGAGTGAAAGCATACCAAGTGTGTTTGAAAACATACATACATATTACTCATGTGTATAGATATAGGAGCCAAAATCCCATTCATAATTCCCAAATATCAAGTATTGTATGAATAAATATTTCCCTCAAAACCATATAATAAAAACATCATTTAATATTTATAAAAGCAATATCAAAGTATAACCCATTTCATAACATATTATCATACTTGATAAATAATCCCAAATCACCAAATCAAACCATTTTCCAATATATATACCATAAATTAAACAATTATGGTTGTAATAAATAATAAACAATAAGTATATATATTTATAAATAAATATATATAAGTAGACATGCTTTAAAAGCCACTTTAAAACCATATAAAATCAAAATCATAAGCATTTTAAATCATAGAAACCATTTAATAAAATAAATGTCCACTCACAGGTGATCGGGAGTGAAATCTCCCTCGGTGTTGCCCTCCTGGGTGTGCTGAGCCAAGAATTACCTATTTAAAGTTAGGGAATAAATTAGAACATCCCTAAAAATAATTAAAAATAGGGCCTTAAAAGAATCCCCCCAAAATATGAATAGACAGGGAAGGAAACGGGCTCGAAAAAAACGCATTTCCGGAGCCCGAAACCCTACTCGCTGCTGTCCACTGCCGCTGGCGCGCTGCAGGCTGGCCGCGTGCCGCACGTGCCTGTGACGCTGCACGCGCCGGGAAACCCCCGACGCGCCCACGCGGCCGGAAAACCATCCCACGCGCCGGCCTCACGCGCCGCGAGTGGCTTCACGCGCTGGCACGTGGTCCCACGCTGGCACGTGTCGCCACGCTGGCACGTGGTCCCACGCGCTGGCGCGTGTCCCCCACGCGCGTCACGCGCCTTGCTGACGTCACCTCACGCGGCAAGCGGGACGTCAGCCACGCGCCCCACGCGCCTGCTGACGTCGCACCTTAAAGTTAACGGAATATACTCGCTGCTAGGAATATTCCCGCCGTTAGGAATATTCCGCTTACCGTTAACGGAATATTCCCTCCTTCCTCGCCGGTCGCCGGAGCTCCGCCGCCAGCCGCCACCCGCCGCCGTCCGTTCTCGCCGGAATTTCTGGAATTTTCCGAAATTAATCCAAAACTCTCAAAAATTGTATCTTCTTCATTCTTTGTCCAAATTGACGTGCCATATATCAAATTGAAGGTATTGAGGAGTAGAATATTTTTATACCTATTTGAGGCCGGAAAAGTGGCCGGAGATGGCCTGAAATTGGCCGGAAAGCCTGGGAAACCCTAATTCCGTTCTCCTTCTGAGCACGCACCAAAATTTACGTACTTTATATGAAATTGAACCTACTCAATCCAACAAAGCCAATGGTACGGTCTCGGGGCTTACCTTGGTCCGGATTGTACAGAAAGTCGATGACCAGCTTGCCTATTCCGTTCCGACTCGGGTTTGAACGAACGGTTCGAGTTTGAAGATTCAAAGATCACAAAGCCTCCATTCAAAATGACGAGAGGATCACGTTGGTATGAATTTTGGGTGTTGGTTTGGTGGTTTTGTGATTCAACAAGGATTAGGGTTCGTCGGTTCGTGGTTTGGCTTAGAGAGAAAATGGGAGAGAAAAGAGAGAAACGTGCAGAAATGTGGGGAGGGTTGGCTGCTGTGCAGTCAGCCCAAAACCCTAATTCCCATACACGGAGTGGAAAATTACCAAAATGCCCCTACACTTTAAAAGCTTCGTAAAACGTTCGCTCTGAACTCCGAATTGAGTTCCGCTTGCGCCCACGCGTTCGTATCGACGAGTACTTGAGAATATGTAAAGAAAATAATTTTCACAAGTCGTCCCGAAAGTCAACAAAAGTCAACTTTGACTTTAGGGGTAAATTGGTCATTTCACAAAAATTTTGGGACGGGTTGTAACACGCCTCCTCACTCAGTGACCCCACACAGGTCGCAAGGGAAACTAATTCCCACATCAGAACTGGTCAAGTCATTATATTGGAGCTAACACCACTTTTTCGAGAGCCTGGTTGATCGGTCGGTGTTCAGTCTCTTGAGCCAACGCCAATCTTTTCTAAGGCCCAGTCATTCAGTAGCATCTTTAAGTTTGAGCTAGCGCATCTTTGGAAGCCTAACTTCATGAAGCATGTTCGAGCCCACAAATCGAGCCTATGATGTGTTGAGAGAATAACCAGCTATGATACCATGAAAAACTTTGTAGGCCCATGAATGGTCCACTACCAATATCACTGATATTGTCCCAACTTAACCACCTATTGCTAGGTGTTGGGTTTTATCACAAAGGCCCGATGATATTAGGGGTGGGATATCCCATATATATGTTGTATTGTATTGTATTTTGTCATATGCCTGATGTGGGGACTCTATTCTCCAACACGCCCCCCTGGGCTGGTGCATAGATGTCGTTAATGCCTAACTTGACAAGTGAGTTGTAGAATGCTTGATTTGAAACTGCCTTTGTCAAAATATCCGTAGTTGATCCTTTAATTTCACAAATGAGAATTGAATAATATTCATCCAATTTTTCCTTAATAAAGTGTCTGGTCAACTTCCAACATGTTTTATAATCATGCTGTATGAGAGATATCAATGGCAGCTTTGTTGTCACAAAATAAATATGTTACCGATATAGGTGGATGCCCAAGCTCCTTGAGCGCCCTCCGAAGCCAAAGTAACTCACACAATTTATTTTGCCATTCTCTGCATTCAGCTCTGCCCTGAGCAGAGCCACTTTTGTTTCTACCTGCCAGGTGGTCAGCTACTCCCACACAAACGTAAAAGTAACCGTAAGTAGATCGCCTATTGGTAATTTCCTGCCCATTCTGCATGGATGTATCCTTCTATCTTCAAGTGTCCACTCTTGGACAACATAATACCTTGACCTATGCTGACTTTAAGTATCGAAGTATCTTGACAACAACATTCATGTGATCTTCTACTTGGTGATAGGAGCATATTTATGCGAATTTAGTTAGCTTGTTTTCTCTTGCATTTACTTAGTGAGTTGTTTATTATAGTGATTTAAGTTATTTTCGTGTGTTTGTAGGTTCAAATGGCAAGTGAATCAAGAAAGTGCATTTTGGTGCATTTTAGAGCAAAATGGAGCTTAAATGGAGGCATGTATATGGAGCCCAGGGAATGGACGAATTGGGAGCTTAAATGAGGCTAGGAATCTGTTTTGAAGAAGAAGAAATAAGTTAAGACAAAGAAGATAAGGGAAGAGCAGAAAACATGGAACATTATCTGGAACATTATCCTTATCTTATCTTATCTTATCCTAACCTTATCATCACCATTTTCTACCTAATTCTATCTGCAAAGGGAGGGGAGATTTATTTTCATATGAAGACATTGGATAATCTGACTGTTTGAGGACTTCCAATTCATCCTAAAGAGTCACTATAGAAGTTTGGAAGACAAGTACATTGCAAAAGCAGAATCCGAGTGAAAATTGGACAGTGCTGCGCATAACTGCCAACTTCTACATAGCACCCAGAATTCCTCAGAATGAATTACGTGTCGTGCCATATATGGTTGGAATATCTAGAAGTCTAGTTTCCATAGGATTTTGCCAGATTGTCATTCGGATACGTATTGGGTAGAATTTATAGCTGTTTTGGTGACTGAAGGTCAAAACAGGGAAAAAGAGTCCTACTGATTGGGTTTCAAGGAAGATAATGTGGCAGCTGTTTGTGCGTGTCTTTGGACTTAATTCAGAGTGATGTAGGAGTTCTAATGAGGCCTAAACTTTAGAAAACCATGCTTGAGAGTATTTGAGGATGCAATTTGTCTAGAATAGAGAAGAAGACAACGGGGAGAGCACACAAGAGCAAAAAGTAAGAATCCCAGATTGTGCCTTAGGTTTTAGGTGTATTCTATTTATGTTTAAATTTATTTGTTTTTGTTTCATTGTAATTATGAGTAACTAAGTTCTTTTAGCTAGAGGCGAATTCAAAGCCATGACATATATGTGATATGAATTGATTACATCCAGTTATTATTTCATAAATCGTGAATGCAATTTGCTTAACTGAGTTATCAAAACTTATTCTTGTATGTGGGTTGAGGGTGCACACTTAATTTGCTGCATGAATTTGATGCTAGAGTATAAGGGACTTTCACCTAATAGTTAGAAACTTATATTCACAAGTAGTGGAGGTTGCTGGTCATGATCGCGTTAAGTGAATTCCTGGTAGGAGTGTCATGCCATCATAGTCACAAATACCTTGTCAACGCTTATGGTTTTCATAGAACTTAATGATCTTTGAGATGTATCTCTAGTATGTCGTCATATAGAAACTTGATAAGAATAATTTGGTTGTGGGGCTACGTCCAATTCAATGAGTCTAGGAAAATCTGAAGGTTAATTTAAGCGTACCTAATTACCTTGGGGTGTTGAGATTCATGGTTTAATGAAAAGAATAACTGGAGATTGATTTATGTTACATATGTGTCATGTGTGGAGAAGGACTTTCTAGCTAGTCATTCACCCATTCAATTCATTCAAATTCGTTTTCCATAAAGTTTGTTTTCTAAGTTTCTGTTTTAAATTTTAATTTCGTCAAAACAAATCCCCTTTTTCTTAAGTCTTGTTTATTGAGTCAAAACCTGTTTTCTCTTAGTCTTTTGAGTCTTTTAAGTATTATTTTCGTCAAAACCAATTGTTAGGTCTAGAGTTGAGTCTATTTTATTGTTTCTTGCTGTTTTTAGTGTCTTAAGTTAGTCTTGAGTCTATAGAGTCTAGTTTAGTGTTTTTGAGTCTTATTTTAGTTGATTAGCATCCCTAGTTAATCCCCGGCTTAGAACGATCCCTACTATCACGTATACTACAATTGTCAACAATAGGGTTTAATTTGTGTGTCAAGTTAATTTTCACATCAAATTTTGGCGCCGTTGCCGGGGATTAGTAAATTTGCTAATCCCTTTGTTTCTGTTCGTGTCTTTTACTTTTGATATTTGATTTAGTTTTCTTTCTTTTATTTTAGGTACTAGAGATGCAAGACATGGATATTGCTAACATTCAAGCTCAATTGGCGAATCTTACTTCTCAGTTGTCGCAGTTTGCCGAAAGGACCACACTGCAAAGTGTCCTTACATTTGGTGCGTCTCATAGGCAAGAATATCAAGCAAATCAATGTTCACAAAGAGGTTGGGAGAGTGTCAATACTTGGGGTTATCATGATCATTATCAATCAGGGAACACTTTATTTTCCAACATGTACAATTCAGATTGGAGTGATCATTCAAACTCTATGTGGTGGGAACCTCAACCAGTTCAACAAGGAGGATATTGGCAGCCATATGAGGAGAGCTATTCAAGACCTGCGTATCCACCACAGCCTCATATACAATATGCCCAACAAAACTCAGGTTCGTCAATAGATAATGCTCAAATTCGTGATGTACTAACTTCTTTGACGCTCTTGGGTGAACAAAGAATCAAATGGGAGAGATCGTAGAATTCATAGGATAAATTCAAGAACAGCAGGAACTCTCTAACTCACCAATTGAAAATTCAGAGGAAGAGTTTGAAATGCTTGAAGCTATCACCTTTGGAAAGTGGCATGGAGGTTGGAGATGTCACAACCCGTCCCAAAATTTACAGGAAATGACCAAAATACCCCAGTCAATGTTGACTTTGTTGACTTTTCGTGATCGACTCCAGAAAATTATTTCTTACATATTCTTGATGTACTGCTGACATTTTAACGCTGCGGACGCAAACGGAACTCAATTCGGAGTTAAAACGAACATTTTACGGCTTTCTTAAAGTGTAGGGGCATTTGGTAATTTTCTACCCGTGTGGGAATTGCTTGCCGATCGCACGTTGTGCCCAACCCACCCCAATCATTCTCAGTGACGTTTTTCCTTTCCTCTCTCTCTCTCTCTTTCTCTCTCCCATTTTTCCTCTCGCCAAACTACACCGAGCAACCCTAATCTTGGTTGGAATCACAAAATCACCAAACCGTCGCCAAAATTCATAATGGAACGTGATCTCGCTGATTCTCGACGAGGTCGGGTGATTTCTGCATTCTTCAAATCAACCCGATCGCTCAAACCGACGCCGTATTCAAGCAGGGGCAAATCGTCCGGCCCATTTTCTCGTGTAACCGTGACTCACGAAGTTCTCTTTGCACCATTACCATTGGTTTTATTGATTGAGTAGGTTCAATTTGATATAAAAGAACGCCCCATTTGCGCTTTTGAAGGAGAATCGAATTAGGGTTTCCTGAATCTTTCCGGTTAATTTCAGGCGCCATCTCCGGCCACTTTTCCGGCCTCAAATAGAGGTATAAAATATTCTTACTCCTCAATACCTTCAATTTGATATATAAGTACGCCAATTCTGGGATGTTAATGGAAGAAGATAGTGAATTTTTGAAGTTTTAGGACATAATCGGTATTTAATTTCCTAGGATTCCGCTGCAATACTATCAAGTAAGTGGCATTTGCTGCGCCAAATAAGAGGAAAGGAGACGGAATATTTCGTTAACTGGAACGGAATATTTTGAATTCGTGTCGGAATATTCCGCTCCGTGAAAAGTGTATATTCGTTAATCTTAATCTGCCACGACGCCAAGAAAGGTAAGTCGACGTCACCACATATGGGACGGCAAAGGCGGCAGTAAGGCTGCAGCGTGGCGCGTGTGGTGACACGTGCCGTGTTGCAACCCGTCCCAAAAATTTATGTGAAATTACCAAAATACCGTTAGGGGGCAATGTTGACTTTGTTGACTTTTCCGTAATCGACATGTGAAAGCATTTTCTTTACATATTCTTGTTGTATTTGTTCTACACGAGCGTGCGCAAGCGGAATCACCCGGAGTTAAAACGAACGTTACGGCTTTAAAGTGTACGGGCATTTTGGTAATTTTCCACCCGTGTGGGAATTAGGTTTGGCCGACCGCACGCCACCCAACCCTTCCTCATTTTCCCGCACTACATTCTTCTCTCTCTCCTCTCTTTCTCCTTTTCTCTTCTCGGCCATTTACGAACTAAAGCCACCAAACTTGAACTAGATCACTTAAACCGTTGAAATTCAACGCCAAAATCATATCAGAGTGTTCCTCTCATTATTGTATCTAGATCAAGAGCTTTAGTTTGCCACCTGACTTCATTGTTCAAACCGACGCTCTAACGGTTCTCTGAAAACTAACCGCCGATTTTCTCAGTGGTACTCCAAAGCAAGGTAAGCTTGAGACCATTACCATTGGCTTAGTTGGCCGAGTAGGTTCTTTTTGATATAAAGTACGCCAATTTTGGTGCGTGATTGGAAGAGAACGGAATTAGGGTTTCCTGAAGTCACAATTTCGTGCCATCTCCGGCCATTTTTCCGCCTTAAATTGGTATGAAAATGTTCATTCAATACCTTTTTAATTTGACATATTATACGTCCAATTCTGGCCAAAAACGAAGAAGATATGGACATTTTTTGCTTTAGTGGACATAATCGGCATTATATTCCGCATTCAAGCGAACTGTATTTACAAGTAAGGGCAAGTGAGTTCTACGACCTACGTAGAGGAAGGGGGAGAGGGAATATTCCGTTAACGGTAACGGAATATTCCTAACGGGCAGGGGAACAGTTCAACGAAGCGGTATATTCGCTACAAACTTAATCTGCCGACGCCAAGAAAGCTGCCAGCGCTGCGGTTTATCGCCGCTAGCCACAGGTGACGCTGCCGCCAGGGCGCTGGGGCGCCGCGATTTAGCGCGTGGGACACGCCGCTGCGTAGACCACGCGGCGGCCGCTGGGTGACCACGTGCCGCGTGGGACCACGTGCCGTGCGGGCGACACGTGCTGGGCCACAGGTGACACGTGCTGGGCCACAAGTAGCTACACTTCGCCGCTGCGGAAATGGTTTTCCGGCGCTGGGGCGCGTCCGGTTTCCGCCAGCCGCGTGCTCGTGGAGGGGGTTTCCCCCCGCGCTGCGGAGCGGGCTTCTTCCGACTGCTTCCTGCACACAGTATACACATATAAGGGCTACTAAGATGATGGCGCTATGGCGGTGGGCTTTTCTGGTCTCTGGACTGCTGAGTCACAGAAATAATATTATTTTTGGGGGTTATTCCTTAGGGCTTAATTTTAATTCTTTTTAGGATGTTTCAATTTATTCCCAACTTTAAATAGGTAATTCGCTGGCCCGCACACCCAGGAGGACAACACCGAGGGAGATTTCACTCCGATCACCTGTGGAGTGGACATTTACTTTATAAAATGGTTTCTATGATTATAAAATGTTTATGATTTTGTTTATATATGGTTTTAAATGGCTTTTACATTAGCTTACTTATATATATTTATTTATGTTATATATACTTGTTGATTAGTTTTTGTACAACCATAATTGTTTTATTTATGGTATATACATATTGGAAAATGGTTTGTGTCAGATTATTTATCAAAGCATGATTATATGTTTTGAAATGGGTTATACTATGAATTTATTTTGCACAAGTATGAAATGGTATATGACATATGTTTTGAGGGAAGTTATTATTTATGCCATATAAATTATTTTGGGAATTTTGAATGGGATTTTGACTTATATTTCATACACACGAGTATGTATGTATGTTTTCAAACACACTAGTAAGCCACCACGCTTGTAGTACCGCTCACATAGGACAAGTCTCACATGTTTGGGTCACACGCATCTACTCCGTAGGTATTGTCCGGTAAATACCTTAGTGCAAGCTTGTCTTACGTTTATTGTTGTTTAAGGGGAAAAGGCCCCACTCACGTAGTGATTCCTGGTGTGACGTCAGCGCGCAAGTGCTTATACGTGTGGTACCAGGAGTACACAAATTAGTGGATAACGAAAGTGCTTGTGTAACGCGTGATTGAGAGGCTGCTTCCTCAACCCATGGGTGATCGCGCATATACCTTACTGGTTGGTTTCGATTATTATATATTATTGGAATTATGAAATGGCGATTTATGATTATTACACTCTGATATGTTTCAAAGATATTCATAAATACCTTTGAACTATACTATGATAGTATGTTTTTACGATTATACCTGATTTCCAAATATGGGGTTACTATGTTGAAAAGAGAAAGGTTTTGCTAAAACTTTGATTTTTGTCCACTCACACTTTTGTTTTTGCGCCCCTTCAGACATACACAGGAGACAAGATCTCGGCGAGGTCGAGACTTCTACGTACAGCCTTCCGATCTTTCATCCCGACCATGTAGGGATTCTTCTTTCTTCCAGCTTATAATAATATCCATCCTACATGGATAGATTCTAGGAACTCACTTTTATTATTTGTTTCCATGCTTCAAATTTAGTACGCTCCGAACCATGCATATTGGACATTGTTTTCCGCAAAACTTTATTATAAATTAATTACACAAGTGTTGTCATGCATTTAATGGCTTCGTCACTTACGAGTGTCGGCTAGCACGCTTTGCACTCGGTATCCACGTGCATCGAGGTGTGTCGCTTGCATCGTGAGCATAAGGTTCGTAGAATTCTTATGACAAACACTTGTAGCGCTTATTCTCAGGCTTTCAGTATATCAAGAGCCTTCTCACACAGCTATGCCACCCTCGATTTAATGGGATGACCGACTTCTCTAGCTCACTGGGTAAGTCATTAACGCAGCTTAGGCGGCAGAGGCCGACTTTCCCCGAGATTGCTCGTGGGTTAGGTATGGGAGCTGAGGGTGTCAAGACGGGCGAGATCGGCCGAGCTATGCCTCGAAAGGGCAGAGAAAGATTCCTCCGGGCAAGATGAATTGTCCTGAGGATCACAGTTACTACAAACGCTTCTCTTCCCTCACCTGGAGTGCTAGTTAGGACACCGAGAAAGTACTTTTCCTGTGTAAGTACTCATGTTACTAGAGCGCTTAAACAGAGACCTCAGAGGCGATTTTTCACTTTGTATCGAGTCAGTAAAAGAGTAAGTAGAGTATTTGGATCTCGAAACAGTGGCACCATGAGACAAAGATCCAGCATGGGACATAGCCTCGTGAGCTTATGAGGTATTGCCCAAACATGGCGAATAATGCAAAATGAGTTGCGTACTCGGGGCCACGTAGGTCGAGGCGTGACATCGTGATCACACCGCTCACCGATGTACGACTCATCGATGGAGTCGGAGTTAGCTTTGGACATCGAGCAACATGATTAGTGACTATGCCGGGGCACTGTAAGGTGGTGACAGGACGTAAGAAGGGAAATTCTTTCACATGTGTCCGAGAAAGCAAACAGGGCTTCAAGAAGAGCGGTCGAGCTCAGTTTTTCTGGTGTTCTAGCTCAAAGTTCTCGATCCGTGGAGGACGATGGGTAACTCCACAAGATTCTCACGTTCGCACCGACTCCGACGATCTTTTGTGGACGCCGTAATCGACGACATTTCGGTCCTGGTCTCGTATTCAGTCTATCGGTTGCCATAATGCAGCTGCCCGAATACATGCCGTGAGTGTCCCTTACTACGCACAGGTATAAAGTGTGGAGCCAGACCTCTACGTAGGATCGATCGTGAGTGGTGGTGGTCGCTGAAAGTGGGATGTAATCGTGTGGTCGAATGCTGGTGTTGTGTCTAGCTGGGCATCAGACCCAGCTCGTGGAACCGCGGTGGTCCGTTGCAGGACGCTGCAGATGATTTCAGCCGTAATGATGCTGCATGCGCAGTCTACAATCTTTTCAGGATGTCGAGCGAGTCCAGAAAGCACATGGGTACGTTAAAAGTTTTCACTATCATGCTAGAATTTTAATTGATCCGGGTGCTACCTATTCAAGTATCTCCTTATGTTCGCTAAGAAAGTAATCCCCAACCCTCACCTCTGTGAGTTAGTTATTGCTCACCCTACGCGATTTAGTGTCGCTCAATGGGAATTTAGGGATTGTCCAGCTTTTGTTAAGTACTAACTCATGGAGGCGTAATCTCATTCCCTTAAACATCGTTGACTTTGATATTATTCCGGTATGGATTGGTTGTCCAAGCATCATGCCATCGCGGATTGTCGTATCAGCGGTAACATTCCAAACACCGGCACCGTGTTGTTTTCCGGGCGGCGAGAGAAGAGGCTGCGTGATCCGCTGATTTCACCAGGGGCTTAAGAAGTTGTTGCAAAGCGTTGTCAGGTACTTGGCCCATGGGTGATGAAGGAAGTAAGAAATATGCCCAAAGTCGACCTTTAAGAAACTTTTTCGTGACATTGATCGTATATATGGATAACCCTAAATACGCAAATGCAAGTCATTTGTTACAGACAACTCAAGTCGATATAATATCCAAATATATCCATGCAGAAGCACTTGGATTACGTAGTTGAAGCAACGAAGATAATAGCTGAGACTTTCTTCATAATCATGATACCAAACAGCTGGCTAAGGTGGATGTACCAGTGATACCACATCCAGACCACACACAGCCGCCAACAACATGCAGCCTGCCATTGCAAAAGCGGCTTTCACATGGAGGCATAGGAAAACAACAGGGAAGAGTCATCATGGCAACTGGTAGCATTGCAGGAGGCCTATCAGCGGCGTCATGTAATCTGCTTTGATCAACATGCAAAGCAATCCTTCGACCATCAGCCGGGCCTGTGCCAGGCCTGATCTCTTTCGACGGTGTCAAAGTCACCCTAATCTATAGTCCACTGAGCGCATCAGGCTGGCTACCAGCCATGACGCGGCGTGAATGGTCAACATGACTTAACCTCTATCAATGGGGGGGAATACTTAAGATATATTCAGTTCCTTCGGCCACAGTAAGCTTAGCGACAGAAAAACTACAAGGCACCCCACTCTGTGAACTGATGGTTATGAGTGGTGGTTCTGCACAAATACACAGGCATCTGCTCCCAGTAAGCTGTGATTGCAGGCCAAAGTGAAGAGCCTGCTCATATTGTAATTCAATCAGTTAGTGTTCTCCCAAACAAATTCAAGAGCTTGTTTAGTAAATGATGTATGCTTAGATCACTCTGCTACTTCTGTGTTCTTCTAGATATTTGAAAGGCGGTCATCAAAGAAAGAAAGAGAATTGTAAAGTTTTAATTCTACTGATGAGCCTTGATTTGAAACCTGTTCAATTTGGATTGAGCAAACAATCACCTCCATCGTTTACAATAAACTTTAAATAATAAAATTTAATATTCTTGTATAATAATATATTGGTTGAAGGAAATAATGTTTGAGATTAATTTATGTTGTGACAATAAAAGCCCACAGTTCATATGCCACATGTGGAAGACTCTTGTCAATATCGTTTCAGCTTATTCACCCATTGCCTCAAAACCGATTGGGGCTTTTGTCTGGTTACAAGATCATCAGCCACAAATGTGCCTGCAAAGGCCAAACACTGGCAGGGGCTTACTCCAAAGAGAGCAGAGTAAAAAGAGTCAAAAGGATCATTTCCTTCTGGTCTTTTTATGGTGTGTTAATGAAACTTTCATCATGAGCCTTAGTGAGTTGTTTCACCTAAAAAGAGCAGTGCCCTCTTCCTCCTTTCTTTCTATGAGCAGCTGCCAATTCAGACAAGAGAAGGGCTCTTTGTCTTCTTCTCTTTATTACCCTATCATCCATTCACTACTGTGGTGTGGATCTTTTTAGAGGGTGTCTTCAATCTGGAAAGTCTGGGGAGAAACCTGTTTAAAGGCAATCATTCCAGGTGGAGTGGACCAAGAGGAACAACAAGAGCTCCAAGACCAGCAAGCTTGGTGTAACTATCCTTGTTCAAAGAGTAGGAACATAGGAAAGCAACTCTCATAATTTTCTACTTGCTCTTTAGCTTGAGATGTTACTGGAATATAACCTGCGCTTAGTTTCTGACTGCGACTGACTGTTGTTTGAGCAAATGTTTCATACAATGCATACAATTCTTAAACTGTTGGTATGGTTATAGAAACCTACAAACCTATTCTTCCAGCATCATCTGCTGCCCATATTCAGACTTTAATCTTGGATTTTATGCATACATATGATTTTACGTTTGACATAATATTTCTTCATTCTAAATAAGTAAGTTTATCTTTTGTTTTTCAATTGTTGAGAAATATGTTTCAAGAGTTGAAAAGATATGCATACAAAAGTGTTTGATGCATGAATGAATATGAGTTTTTGAACAAAAATTAGGCCTTTGATCTTTGGGAAGGCACGGTTTTTTGGGGATATTTTGGCATGTGTTTGTTTATTTTGATATATACTTACACACTTTTATGCTAGAAAAAGTCTAGCCCTTGTCACTTTTGTTTTTGTTTTGAAAACCACCAAGAAAGTGCAAATCTTGAAAATTGTTTTCATGGTTTTGTTCTTGGTGTTCATGTCTTTGTTCTACTTTTATTTTCTGTTTTGGGTATGTTTTTTATCTATCAAAATTGTTTGTAGATTTTAAACATCATAGATTTGACTAGAAGCCATCCTCACCCATACCCAAACCATACTTCGAAGTCAACATGACATGTTTATGACAAGGAAAGTATGGCTTCATCGTTTGTTTGAAAAATGTTTGACATTTTTTCCTCTCTCCCATACCACAACCGGCCATGCCCAATGATGGGTCCTTTAGGGCTCTTTGCAAATTTAAATAAGTTGTATTTACTTTTAAGTATTTGCGGCTTGACCCATAACTTTTATATTTGCATTTTGGCCCCACCTTCTAGTGACAAAATATTGATATTTTTATTTTTGTTTGTAGATTAAACTTTCATCATACAATTATTATGCCCATATGTACTAAATCTAATTGATAATTGGTGCTGTATTTAACTAATTATTTAATGTGATTAACAGTTGAATAATGGTTGACTATGGGACATACGCCTTAAACTATAATTGAGCTTCAAGGTAAGGCTTTACAAATTCAATTGTTTGAACCCTTGGGAATGTATTTTAATTGTATTTCAATTGGACCAATAAACACGCTAGACGTTAATCTTTTCTCCTCTTAGTATATGTAATTTGTTGAATTTGTACAAATCGGTTTGTACTTATTACTTTTAATTAGTTGATTCCTCTAGTACTAGAATTAGAGTTTTTAACTATTGGTAAAGATTGATATTGCGCGGGTTTTCATGAGACAAAGATTTGTTGTCCAACGCCTAATTAGCAATGAATGATTGTCTTTCGCTTTCTAATGGCTCACCTAAAATGTTTTAATTGGATTGAGAGCACGTAATTAAAGCGATACCTTTTCCCCAGATCTTATTCAACAATGTTGGCTCGTTGTTTAACCAACTTCCACAATGTCCATAGCTTCAAAGTGCCTATAAATAACTAGTATTTTGTAAAGGACACAATTTATTGTAATATGATTAAATAAATTCAATGATGAGACTTAAAATCCTCAATCAATATCCAATATTAAGTTGAAAGCTAGAGGTGTTTTTGGTCACTTTTCTGTGGCCTCCCACCCTTCTTGTGGCTCCAAGCGTTTATGACTCATACAATCGGCTTCACCCTATCATTGGGGGAGTACAGTATGTGCTTATACCGTGAGGGCTCATTTCAACATTTGATGTGGTAAGGTAGGGCAACACGACATGGCCAACATCATATCATTGGGTGTAGGCTATTCTTGAAACCACACGTAACTAGCATGGTGGGGAATAACTTAACTAAGAAGAATGGTGCCAACATCATATCATTGTGAGACATTAGACTCTAGCTATTGACGGGTAATCACAAGAGGTTGTTGTAATGGGTAACCGTATTCTCCTCACATACTGTCGCTAGCCAACATCATATCATTGTGAAGGGTCTTGGTAATATGAGTCTCCCATAACCTACTATTAGGTATTTTACTTGAAATCTCCCGGATTCCATTTGAGGGATATTATGGAATTTGACTAAAATAAGGTAGGTGTCATACAAGGTTTAAAGACCTAAATCATTTGACTTAACAATCAAATCAATTTATTTATTTTATGTTTATGTATTTGATATATTTAACCCGACCATCAAAACATAATCTGATAAAGTATCATCTTCGAAAGTAATACTTCTGTCTTGTAATCGTAATGTACAGATTCGAACGCTGGAGAAAACGTTTACTTACTAGACAAGGCTCCTTCTCACATACCTCTAGCCCCGAGGCACCGAGATGAACGTGCTGGCATGACAAGCACGTTGAAGAGATGATATATAAGCCAAAGTGCCATCCGCTACTCCTTATGAACGAGGAGCTTCGCAAAGACAAAAGACGAGGGCATGGAATCGCATTTCCATCATACTCCATCTTTAGGGAGTTATATGGTGAAGCGGACGCCGCAACCGCCGCTTCACAAGACCGCCTGCGGAACTTGTGAAGACCAAAATGGTCAAGGGAGCTCAGCATCAACACAAAACAAGATTGACTCATTGAAACAATTGGAGAGCCTAGGCACTC
This sequence comes from Gillenia trifoliata, assembly GCA_018257905.1. NCBI lineage: Eukaryota > Viridiplantae > Streptophyta > Magnoliopsida > Rosales > Rosaceae > Gillenia > Gillenia trifoliata. Next base: position 8,426,412 of record CM031088.1, on the reverse strand, counting down.
CACTCTGACGCTAATTGGTCAGGACTTATCTTGACTTCTCTTTCTCATTCATTCTCGCAGCTTGTAATGAACTACAATATGAATAAGATGGATAGCATTCTCTCTCGTTACTAAACATGTTAGTAACTGGCCGAGAAGACTATGTCGAAGAGAACGTTGGTAGAATTTTGCAAGAGCTCCACAACAAGCCATCCTCTTCCAAACCTAAGCCAAAGCAAAGCTGGAAAGAAAGGGTTAAGTCATCCACTTCAAGGCCCAATGAGGATAAAGAAAGCAAAGGAACCCAAAGGGATTTGCCACCACCGTGGAAAAGATCGCATTGGAAGAGGAATTGCAAAGTTATACCTGCATTCTCAAGACAAACCACAAGGTATGGTTATTGTCCTTATCTTCAATTCTAAAATGTTAGATCTTCTAATTATTATATTTGATATAAAAATGCTAATCACCTATGCAAATTGTATGTAGGTGAAGGAGGCAAGTAGAAGATGAACAAAGCAAAGATAATGGAATGAAGGGTTCTGCCATTATTTTGCTATCTACTTAGAAAGTTTGTTAGGCCCAAAGATAGTCTTTAAACCTTCTTATTTGATAATCAATATGTGGCTTCATATGATGGAAGACCCATTTTGGTGCCTATATGAAGGTATATAATTAGTCTCTAATGTAGGAGCTAATTCTTTTGTATTAAAACACATGAATGTTTAACTTATCATATCAATGTAATGATGGATGCCTTCTACTATATTCAATCTTCTAAGTAGTGTTATGAATTGAATATTGTCTTGTTGAATTCTTAGATGAAATTCATAAGAAAATTGTTTCTTATATTCGGTTATCACTATACACAAACCAAGTTCACTCTTGGTTCAACTAGTAGTTTTGAACAACTAATTGGACATTCATAAATTGTTTTAAGAAATGTCAAATGTTATGATCGAACTTGAAGTATGTATGTCTAAATCTATAAAATGTTTAAAGATCTTAGTCACTTAATGACAAGACATCAACTTGTGGAATGTTCAATATGCTTAAAAGTATTAAGCTACTCCACAATGTCTCTACCCGTTTATTTCTAGATTATACACTGAATGAAAACATTTCTCATTAAGATCATGAGAAATAGTGGGAGGTGAGAAAAGGATATAAACTTGAATGTGATTGGTTTATAGTTGTCTAAAATTAATGGTACATGACTATTATTAATGAGCTTGTTATTTTAATTGTTAAAAGGCCTCAAGCTCTACGAATCGTTAAAATTCTATGTTGTGTAAGCATTCTTAGAATAACCTATGAATGTTGGTTTCGCCAACCTAACATAAAATGGTTATATGTTGGGAGTTGTCCATCATTCTCTTTATGAGAACAAGCTGAAAACAAAGCAAATGGACAACAAGATGATGAAAACAAAGGGAATAGTTTCAAATGAGTCACAACATATAGTTTAATCCATTAAAGACAATCCGATTTCAAGATCTCTTGTAACTATAATGCTCTGGGTTGTGCTTGATTACACCAAACAACCACCTAGAGGTATGGTTAATTTCCATATCCTTAGTAGGAGACTATGTTTCACTAATGATTTGGATAATTCTTATGACTACTTTAAAGTTCAGTATGACTAAAGCTTGAAATATGATGTTTGGACACCATATGTTTTAAAATGAAAGGACTTGACAAAACAAGTCACACATTTGGTATTGGATCTAAATCTAGATTAATCCAACATTGAGGAATTACTGAGAAGCAATTCTTTTGTGTAAGTTCATTTAAATAACTCGTGATTAACTAGGAATTATTGAATATCTCAAACTCAAGTGAGACATCATCGATAAGCTAATGGATCTTATTGATTGTCAATAGATCCAACACAAGCTACTGGAGCTATTTGCATTCAATTCAAGAAATATATATAAATGTTATGTTTTCTTAATGTCTTGAATGAATGCTTAGTTACAATAAAACAATAGAGTGACGTTATTCTTTTGAGCAACATAATGAGAATGAAATCTATTCGATAGATTTAATGGAAGGCATAAATTGCTCGAATGACAATGGTGACACTAAGCCAATTTTTGAAGTAAAGACTTAAAATGGACTAAAATGATGTTATATGAGGTATTTGAATCTCATAAATGTTGAAGATTTGAGAAAGTATTTCTACATATGATATAGAGAAACTCGGCTTCATGACCCTTATAAGAATTTGTCGCTAAATCACAAAAGCGGACACAAGTATGGACTTGTTTGATTATATCCAAGTTTTCTTAACCACCGTGTGTTATCACTTGGAGATAATGTTATGTCCTTGTAGATCAGAACCAAGCAACTGAATGAGTATATTGTTACCTTTGAGAAAGGGAATGTCGCAGTGAGACTGGGAGGCGTGGATTCACTTAGGTTATCAACCAAAGCGAAATTACCCATTTTAACAAATGACTTCATGTTTGATGCAGTTAACTAATCATATGAATGCATTGTTAGTATGGTACTACAATGGTCTCATAGTTGAGCAATGTTTGCATATAGTATATAAACAAGATATATGTTAAGACATATATATTAAAAGTTTTGGAAACCGCTTCAAATGTGTTTCTACTGTGACGGTTCACTTAGAACCAATGATTTAATCCTAACCATAAGGTCGTTATAAGGTACTACGACGTAATGGGGCTTATAGCTCAAGCCATGGACTCAAGGTCTCATCAAATATTTGAACACAATGGAAGAGACATCATTAAATGTTTTGAAACATTTAATAAGTATATCCCTTTAAAAATAAAAGGATGAATACATAACCTAGATAAATTACGTGCTCAAGTTCACTCTACTAGCATCCGTGAACACGCAGTGATTGACTTTAGTGAAGTGGGAGATTGTTGGAAATATGCCTCAAAGTCAATTCGAAGAAACTTTTCAGACATTGATCGTATATATGGATAACCCTAACACTGAAAGGGCAAAGTCACTTATTAGGACAATCTCAATAGCTGATATATGTCCAAATAGTGAATCCATGGACAATGGATTGATGGAAGAAGTAATCTAATGATGTTAGACTACGTAGGACCTTCTTCTCATAACCATGATGTTCAAAATGTTCCTGGTCAGCGGATTTGCGCTGCAGCGGATAATCGACAATCTAGGAGACCAAGGCGCACTATGTCGCCTTCAAATTGGAAGGACGGAAAGTCTCACCATTCGTGCGGACACTATGACAAGTATGTAGGTGCTCATTGAGGAATGAGTTCACCTAATGACACACCCCACCTCGATACCCCACGTGGATACCGAGGTGCGGAAGCCGGCCGACACTGTAAGGACGAAGCCATTAAATGCATGACAACACTTGGTAGAAACGAAATTAAGTTGTATTAAACGTTGCGGAAATCAATGTTAAATTGCATGGTTCGTGAGCGACTAATTTGAAAACAAATGAAATAAAAATAGTGAGTCAAGTTCCTAAAATCTCTATCCATAATGTGGATGGATATTATTATAGAAACTAATAACGTAGTTATAAATCCCTACATGGTTGGGATATTCGATCGACGCCACGAGAAGTCTCGACCGCCTCGCATGCTATCTCACTATGCTCCGGCGCTTAAAACAAAAATGCCGCTGAGTACAAAAAAATCAAAGTTTTCGCAAAACCTTTTCTCTTTTCAACATATTAACCCCCCTATTTGGAAATCCAAGATAATCAGAAACATACTATCATACTATAGTTTAAAAAGGTACTTTATGAGTATATCAAGACATATCAATGTATAATATTCATAAACCACATTTCATAATTTAAACATATTATAATACTAGAAAACCAACACAGTATATGCACATCACCCATGTATGTTGAGGAACAAACTCTCAATCACCGCATGCTAATTTTTATACGTTATCCACTAATTTGTACTCCTAGTACCACACACATGTAAGCACCCAATAACAGCGCTGGCCACACCCGAAGTCCTGATGAGCGTACCTCTTTCCCATAAACAACACAAACGAAGACAAGCCACTAAGGTATTTACCTAATAACACCTGAAAGACAAAGGCGCTATAATCTAAACATGAGACTTGTCCTATGGCCATGAGAACTATACTACAACGTAGTGAAAGCATACCTAGTGTGTTTGAAAACATACATACATACTTCATGTGTATAGATATGATAAACAATATCCATTTCATAATTCCTAAATATTTATCATTGCATAAATAAATCCTTTCCCAAACCATACCAAAAATACTGCTTAATATTTATGCAAAAGTGAAATCATAGTATAAACCATCATAACATATATTCATACTTGATAAATAGTCTCAATCACTAATTAAATCCATTTCCCAAAATAAATAATTACAATAGAACAACATGGCTGCATTAAATAATTAACAAGATATATATTTATAACAAATATATATAAATAATCATGCTACGAAAAACCATTTAAAACCATAATAAATCACTTTCATAAATATTTTCAACTTCGCAAAATCATCGCGATAAACAACGCTCCACCACCTTTAAAACATCGAGACGTTGATCCTAGTCGACATCCACCACCAATTGACACTTTAGTAGAAAAATATCTTCGAGTTTATCCAGCACAAAAATTTGGGTAAGCATCTCACTTAACTTCATTTCCACCTTGCAATTTATTATAAATATCTTGGACATCATCCCACTTTAAAATATCAACATCCAATCAGCCACTCTTTTGACCTATCCTATTAAACTTGAAAACCACCATTTCCGTAGCTTCCCCATTGCACAAATTTTTGCACATACAACTTCTGACTGAAACTTTAAATAATTCGCTCCTCCTCAACAATTCTTAATGGGCAATTCAAGCATCACGAAAAACTCTAGGTCAACAACTGCAGGTCAAGCACAAGCACTGTACCAATTTTTAATGAATACACTACACTCCCTCGATTAGTCACACCAAAAAGTTTCCACTCACTTCAATGCTTCTGTTGCGCACTGTAGCAGCTTGCTAATTCTCTCCTCCATTCTTTCCCATATTCATCCTTCGCAATTGTTCTCCAATTTGTTGCTCCATCCTCCAGCACGCACGCGAAGTCAGGCCATGAAAAGATAAAAGTGCCAGCAGTATCATAATATTTAGGGGAAATTAATCAAAACTTCCATTTCCGTATGATCCAAAATAAGATAATAAGAAAAAACAACTTTTAAGTGCAGCAGTATTGCCCGCCAAGAGTTCGATCACCAATAACCGTGATGTGTCACCGCCACCAGAACCGCAGGGCACCGCACCCCCGTCACCACCACTTGAATCCGTCCAGTCCGGCCCGCCCATTGAAGGTCTTGTCCCAGCAATCTCCAGCAGCAACGGCGCATAGAATTGTGAAGCACGGAATAGTGACGACCAGCACGAGATTGCAAGCCGACAGTCAATCACCTCAATCGGTTCAAGACAGCAGCAGCATCTGTTAACTTTATCTTTGCACCCCTGCTCCTGCAATTTCTCCTACATCACTATCGCCTCCTCGAACCTCATCTTCTCACTCGAGGCGATGCAGCCCTTTGGACCCATTCACCTTCCCACTCGTATAACATGATATAATCACATTAGGGGTTTGACATTATGTATCCATACCCTAGTAATGTGATTGAGAGTATTATGTTAGAGAAGGATCGACTATAATAATTCCAATTGAATAGGTTCTCCTAACAAATTCTACATTAGCTTGCAGCTATGATATATGCTTAGATGTCACCATGGCTTGTGGGTTCTTCTAGATGATTAAATATGTAAATATCAAAGAAGAAAGAGAATTAAAAGTAAGTTTTAATTCACTGATGATTGATTAAAACTAATCAATTTGACATACCAATCACCTCACCGCCTCAAGCACCAACCTAAACGATCAGACACCCATCACACTCTTGTGGTGGAACAACATATGAATGATGGAAATAATTAATTGGATTAATTAAGTGTTACATGATTAATTAGAAAGTCTAATGAAATCATAAAGGCGATGAAAGATCGTTTTTAATATCAAATGTTCTGAGTTTATTCTAGCCCATTAAACAAACCTTATCGTGGGCTTTATTCAAGCATAAGATGACTCTAAATATTAAAAGCCCAAAGCCCAAACAACACTAAGGGGGCTTCATTTAAAGAGAGAAAGAAAGAGAGTGAGTGTTGAGTCAAAAGTTGACTCACTTCTCTCATCTTTATATGCAAAGTTTAATGAAACTTTTCATCATGGTTTTTGTGTGGAGTTAGTCAAATCAAAGAAAGAAAATCTCTCCCCCTTTTCTCTCTACATAGCCGGCCAACTAAGAGCAAAGAGATATTACTCATCTCTCTTCTTGGTCATCCATCATCCATTCCACTACTTGGGTGGGGGTGTGGATCTTAGAGGTCTTCTCAACTTTGAGGCTCTAGGAGAAACCTATCACATAATCAATCAAAAGCGAGGAATCAAGTGAGGAAGCTAGGCTCTGTTTTCGAGTTCTTAAGAACAGTGGCTCGAGGTGGTCCATCCTTGGTCTAAAGAGTAGATCAAGAGGTACAACTCTGCTACCTTCACTTTGTTCTTGTTTTTCTAAGAGCATCAAATATAACCCCATGGTTCTCAAGCGGGGATTTGCATGACTAATTGCTTTGATAAATTGCTTCCGTTAAGCACGCATATGAATTTTGAATTGCTTATGCATGCTCAAGTCATTAGAAATCCCATACAAATCTCATAATTTCCTTTCTGTGAAGATTCTCCACCGTGTCGAGATGTTCGCGTGGTCAATGAATATCCCGATGTTTTTCCCGAGGACTCCACCTCGGCTGGCCTTATTGCAGAGAGATCGAGTTCACGATTGACCGATACTGCACGATCCTATTTCCCGAGCGCCGATCGTATGCTCCACTTAACTGGAGGGGAGTTAAAAACCCAACTTCGTGGAGTTAGTTGATAAGTGGGTTTATTCAACCCAAAGACTTCACCTTTGGGGTGCCTGTTGTTTGTTACAGTTGCTGACGGAGTATGCGTTTATGCATGTATCACAGCAACTCAATCGGGTGATTCGCGGAAGAACCAAGTATCCATTGCCTCGATTGGATGATCCTGCTTGATCACCAAGGGCGCACGAAGTTTTCTCCAAGATTGATCTCGCGATTTGGGTATCATCGCTATGCATCCGTGAAGTGATGATGTGCCCAAGATCAGCTTTTCCGAACGGATATGGACATTATGAGTTTCGTGATAGCTGCTCGATTGACTAATGCTCCGTACCGCATTCATGGATTTGATGAACAAGAGTATTTCACCGTATCCGACTGGCCAGGATTGTGTTCATCGACGATATTCATTTACTCCCGTGAGTGAGACTGAGTAATGAGAACATCTCGAGGATTGTTTTTGGAGAGTTTCCGAGGACAAAATTTCAATTGTATGCAAAGTTCAAGAATGTCAATTTTGCCTGACGCATTAGTTTCTTGGGACATGTGATATCTCACACAGAGTTTCATGATCCACAGTAAGGTGGAGGCGGTGTGTGGAATTGGGAACAAATTCGACCACCGGACCGAGGTGAGAAGCTTCCTTTGGCTCGGGCAGCTACTACCACAAGCTGGGCAAGGCACTTCGTCTACAGCCTTAATCTCACTTACTAAGTCACTAGGAAGGATGTTAAGTTCGCTTGGGATGACAAACAGGAACGGAGTTTCCGGTGAACTTAAACATCATCTTACTCAATGCACCCGCCTTAGTGCTTCTCGATGAGAGTGGTGAGTTTGATATTCATTAATCGATGCTTCGTTGCATGGTCAGGGGCCGTGGTTGATGCAACATGTGAAAGTCATCGCCCATGACTCGCACAACTCAAACTAGCACGAATGAATTATCCTACTCATGACCTCGGAGTTAGCCTGGGCTGCGGGTCTTTGCTTGAAGATTTGGCGACATTATTTGTATGGGGAGACTTGCCGTATCTTCACCGACCACAAGAGTCTCAAGTATATCTTTACGCAGTAGCTGAGTTGAATTCTAAGATGCAGTGAGATGGACGGAGTTGGATCGTTGGCAATTAAAACACCATCATCCCCGGCAGTTTAATGGTGGCCGACGCCCGAGTCGGAAATCCCATGGACAAAGCTTGGTATCCATTCGGCGACCTACAACTCTCTAACTCACCAATTGAAAATTCAGAGGAAGAGTTTGAAATGGCTGAAGCTATCACCTTGGAAAGTGGCATGGAGGTTGGAGATTTCACAACCCGTCCCAAAATTTATGTGAAATGACCAAAATACCCCTAGGGTCAATGTTGACTTTTGTTGACTTTTCGTGACGACTTGTGAAAAATTATTTCTTTACATATTCTTGATGTACTCGTCGATACGAACGCGTGGACGCAAACGGAACTCAATTCGGAGTTAAAACGAACATTTTACGAAGCTTTAAAGTGTAGGGGCATTTTGGTAATTTTCCACTCCGTGTGTGGGAATTAGGGTTTTTGGTTGACTGCACAGCAGCCAACCCACCCCAATCATTCTGCACGTTTTTCCTTTCCCTCTCTCTCTCTTTCTCTCCCATTTTCTCTCTCGGCCAAAACTACACCGATAAACCCTAATCTTGGTTGAATCACAAAATCACCAAACCGTCGCCCAAAATTCATACGAACGTGATCCTCTCGTCATTCTGGACGAGGCTGTGATTTCAGATTCTTCAAACTCGAACCCGATCGTTCAAACCGACGTCGGAACGGTTTAGGCAAACTGTCCGTCCATTTTCTGTGCAAACCAGACCAAGGTAAGCCTCGAGACCATTACCATTGGTTTTATTGGATTGAGTAGGTTCAATTTGATATAAAGAACGTCCCATTTGGTGCAGTTTTGAAGGAGAACGGAATTAGGGTTCCCCGAAGCTTTCCGGCCAATTTCAGGCCATCTCCGGCCACTTTTCCGGCCTCAAATAGGTATAAAAATATTCTACTCCTCAATACCTTCAATTTGATATATGGCACGTCAATTTTGGACAAAGAATGAAGAAGATATGAATTTTTGAAGTTTTGGGACATAATCGGTATTTAATTTCCCAGATTCCGGCGAACCAGCGGCGGCAGACGGCGGCGCCAGCGTGAGGAAGAAGGAGACAGAATATTCCGTTAACGGAAACGGAATATTCCTAACGGTGTCAGAATATTCCGTCCAGAAAAGGTATATTCCGTTAACTTTAACGGCGCTGACGTCAGCAGGCGCGTGGCTGACGTCAGCCGCGCGTGGGACGGCGCGTACAGGCGCGTGGGGCGCGTGGGTGACACGTGCCGTGTTACAACCCGTCCCAAAATTTATGTGAAATTACCAAAATACCCTTAGGGGCAATGTTGACTTTTGTTGACTTTTCCGTAACGACATGTGAAAGTTATTTTCTTTACATATTCTTGTTGTACTTGTCGACACGAGCGCGTGGGCGCAAGCGGAACTCAATTCGGAGTTAAAACGAACGTTTTACGAAGCTTTAAAGTGTAGGGGCATTTTGGTAATTTTCCACCCGTGTGTGGAAATTAGGGTTTTGGCTGACTGCACAGCAGCCAACCCTTCCCCTCATTTTCCTGCACGACATTCTCTCTCTCTCCCTCTCTTTCTCTCCTTTTCTCTCTCGGCCATTTACGAACAGAAAGCCACCAAACTTGAACGGATCACGAAACCGCAAATTCAACGCCCAAAAATAATACTAGAGTGTTCCTCTCGTCATTGTGGACAAGAGTGTGTTTTTAGTTTCGTCAAATTCGACCCCGATTGTTCAAACCGACGTCGGAACGGTTTCGGAAACTAACCGTCGATTTTCTGTGCAATTCAGGCCAAGGTAAGCCTCGAGACCATTACCATTGGCTTAGTTGGGTTGAGTAGGTTCTTTTTGATATAAAGTACGTCAATTTTGGTGCAGTATTGAAGGAGAACGGAATTAGGGTTTCCCGAAGCTTTCCGGCCAATTTCAGGCCATCTGCGGCCATTTTTCCGGCCTCAAATTGGTATGAAAATGTTCTACTCCTCAATACCTTTAATTTGACATATTATACGTCCAATTTGGCCAAAGAACGAAGAAGATATGGACATTTTAAGTTTAGGGACATAATCGGCATTATTTTCCCAGATTCCGGCGAACCAGACGGCGGCGGCGGCGCCGGCGGAGCTCCGGCGACCGGCGAGAGGAAGGGGGAGAGGGAATATTCCGTTAACGGTAACAGAATATTCCTAACGGCAGGGGAATATTCCTAACGGCGAAGGTATATTCCGTTAAACTTAACGGTGCTGACGTCAGCAGGCGCGTGGGGCGCGTGGCTGACGTCAGCAGCGCGTGGGGTGACGTCAGCAGGGCGCGTGGGGCGCGTGACGCGCGTGGGGGACACGCGCCAGGGCGTGGGACCACGTGCCAGCGCGTGGCGACACGTGCCAGCGCGTGAAGCCACTCGCCGGCGCGTGAAATGGTTTTCCGGCGCGTGGGGGCGCGTCCGGGGGTTTCCCGGCGCGTGCCAGCGCGTGCAGGCGCGTGAGGGGGTTTCCCGGCGCGTGGAGCAGTTTTCCGACCGTTTCCCGGCGCGTGCGGCGGCGCACGGCTGCGCCGGCTGCGGTGGACGGCGGCGGTGGGGTTTTCGGGGCCCGGAATTCGTTTTTCGAGCCCGTTTTCGCAAAAATAATATTATTTTTGGGGGGTTCTTCTTTAGGGCTTAATTTTAATTATTTTTAGGGATGTTCTAATTTATTCCCTAACTTTAAATAGGTAATTCTGCGGCTCCGCACACCCAGGAGGACAACACCGAGGGAGATTTCACTCCCGATCACCTGTGAGTGGACATTTACTTTATAAAATGGTTTCTATGATTATAAATGTTTATGATTTTGTTTATATATGGTTTTAAAATGGCTTTTTAAGCATTGTTTACTTATATATATATTTATTTATAAATATATATACTTGTTGATTATTTTTTTGTACAACCATAATTGTTTTATTTATGGTATATACATATTGGAAAATGGTTTGTGTTGGGATTATTTATCAAAGCATGATTATATGTTTTGAAATGGGTTATACTATGAATTTATTTTGCACAAGTATGAAATGGTATATGACATATGTTTTGAGGGAAGTTATTATTTATGCCATATAAATTATTTGGGAATTTTGAATGGGATTTTGACTCCTATATCTATACACATGAGTATGTATGTATGTTTTCAAACACACTAGGTATGCTTTCACTACGTTGTAGTACCGTTCTCATGGCCATAGGACAAGTCTCACATGTTTGGGTCACACGCACTGTACTCCAGGGGTATTGTCCGGTAAATACCTTAGTGCAAGCTTGTCTTACGTTTATTGTTGTTTATGGGGAAAAGGCCCCACTACGTAAGGACTCGGGTGTGACGCGCTGCGGCGCAAGTGCTTACATGTGTGTGGTACTAGGAGTACAAATTAGTGGATAACGTAAAGCGCTTGTACGGTGATTGAGAGGCTGTTCCTCAACCCGTACATGGGTGATCGCGCATATACCCTGTGTTGGTTTTTCGATTATTATATATTATTGGAATTATGAAATGGCGATTTATGATTATTACACCTTGGATATGTTTCAGTATATTCATAAATACCTTTTGAACTATACTATGATAGTATGTTTTTACGATTATACTGGATTTCCAAATAGGGGGTTAATATGTTGAAAAGAGAAAGGTTTTGCGAAAACTTTGATTTTTGTCCACTCACACTTTTGTTTTTGCGCCCCCTTCAGGACATAGTGAGATAGCATCTGGCGAGGTCGAGACTTCTACGTGGCAGCTCTGATCTTTCATCCCGACCATGTAGGGATTCTTCTTTCTTCCAGTTTCTATAATAATATCCATCCCTGTTATGGATAGAGATTCTAGGAACTCAGTTTATTATTTGTTTCCGCTGTTTCAAATTTAGTACGCTCTGAACCATATGCATATTGACATTGTTTTCCGCAAACTTTATTATAAATTAATTTCGTTTTCACAAGTGTTGTCATGCATTTAATGGCTTCGTCACTTACGAGTGTCGGCCAGCACGCTCGCACTCGGTATCCACGTGGGTATCGAGTATGCATTTATGTTGGTATTTGATATATGATTTCTGTTGGGAAATATTATTTTATGCAATTTTAAATATTTGGAAAGTATGAAATGGTTATTGTACCTTATCTCTAAAGACATGAGTATGTATGTATGTTTTCAAACACACTAGGTTTGCTTTCACTACGTTGTAGTACCGTTCTCATGGCCATAGGACAGTTCTCACATGTTTGGGTCACACGCACTGTACTCCAGGGGTATTGTCCGGTAAATACCTTAGTGCAAGCTTGTCTTACGATTATTGTTGTTTATGGGGAAAAGGCCCCACTACGTAAGGACTTGGGTGTGACGCGCTGCGGCGCAAGCTTACATGTGTGTGGTACTAGGAGTACAAATGATTGAATAACGTATTGAGCTTGTACGGTGATTGAGAGGCGAATTCCTCAACCCGTACTTGGGTGATCGCGCATATACCTTGTGTTGGTTTTCCCATATTATATTATTAGAGTTATGAAATGGCGATTTATGACTATTACACCTTTTGATATGTTTCAGTATATTCATAAAGTACCTTTTGAACTATACTATGATAGTATGTTTTTGCGATTATACTGGATTTTCAAATAGGGGGTTAATATGTTGAAAAGAGAAAGGTTTTGCGAAAACTTTTATTTTTGTCCACTCACACTTTTGTTTTTGCGCCCCCTTCAGGACATAGTGATATTGCATCCGGCGCAGTCGAGGATAATACGTGGCAGCTCTGAACATCGATCCCGACCATGTAGGGATCTATCTTTTACTTTCAGTTTCTATAATAATATCCATCCCTGTTATGGATAGAGATTCTAGGAACTCAGTTTATCATTTGTTTTCCGCTGTTCAACATTAGTACGCTCTGAACCATATGCATATTGACATTGGATTTTATAACTTCAATACAACATAATTTCGTTTTCATCAAGTGTTGTCATGCATTTAATGGCTTCATCACTTACGAGTGTCGGCCAGCACGCTCGCACTCGATATCCACGTGGGTATCGAGGGTGGGGTGTGTCAGGAGATGAACTCAAGACGTCCAAACAAAGCCAAAACATGGACGAACAGTTGATGCTCGAAGAAGAGGAGGATGACAAGGCCACGACAAGGGAAGAACCACCCTTGCCGCAGCCTATCCTAACTTCACCATCCTTGCTGCAGCTTCCCAAAGCTCCACCACCATCCAATTCATGTAAGGTTGTTCCAAATTCAATTCTTTCTAACCTTATTCAACCAAATGTCCTTATCACTTGCAAGTTCTTGTAATCCAATGAAGAGAATGAGAAAGACATCTTGGAAGCTTTTCCAAGGGTCCCAGTTGATATCCCAAGTCTTGAATTAATCAAAAAGGATGTACTTGAGGATGCAATTCCTGAAACTTTCGAAGTGGTGTTTGTCCTTGAGTTCTTGTCGGAGCACACAGGTAAGTCACCTCCTCAAGTTTCAACTTCGTTTTATACTTACATGTTGTTAATGATTCAGGCACCCATCCTAGAATTTAAATCATTGCCAGATCATTTCAAATATCACATTCCATTCAAAGATCCAATACGGAAATTTCGAGGAGCATGTCGTGGAGGAGATACCCCTCCATGCCGCAGCCTCTAATAAGCTTAATTGAAGGTATCGTCAGCTGGAAGACGTTAAAGCAAGCGCTTCTTGGGAGGCAACCCATGCAAATAAAGAAGACCTAGGACCTTCCGGCTTCAAAACCAGATTTGCGTTCCTAAACCCTACTCTTTATTGCTTTTACTTTGCCATGCTGGTCATGTTTGTTAGTTGTGTTATTTTGCTTGCTGTTTTATGGGTCTCTGTTTGAAACATTGAGGACAATGTTTGATTTAAGTGTGGGGGGGTAAACAGATTGTTTTTCATGATTTTTATACCATATTTTCGGATTTTTACCACCTATCACTTATAAAAGTTGTTACTCACTGTTTTGAAGTGTTTTTAGTGTGTTTTGAAGTGTTTTTATGTCATATAACATAAAAAGAAGAAAATTTTCGAAAAAAAAATTGAAAAATACCAAAAAGAGTTGTTTTTAGAGTCGTTTTTGTGTGTTTGTGTCTTAGGGTACCTTCCAACACAATGATGAGGATTTGGTTTTTAAGTTCATGATTGTTAAAGAAAGTTACAAATATGGATGGAAGTTTGATATACTCTTTGGTTTGTGCTTAGTTGTAGTTGTCATTTACGAATTCACATGTAATCATAAAAGGAAAAAAAATAAGTTTTTGTAACATGCTTGAAGGAAGAAACTCAAACTAACGCTACAACCCTGTGAGACTTGAGCCTAATCCTTGTTTGGAGAGTTATTAATCTGTGATTCTTGTTTTCTAAAGTCGTTGCATGATCTCATTATTCTTTGATTGGTTGCTACTTAGACTGCTTCATCATTATTAGTTCCAAATGCTAGAACTCATGCCATTTTCGTTTAAAGCGTTAAAATTGGTTGCATAACAATATAACAAGATGAAGGTGTCTAGATAACCACCATAGCCAAATAGCCTTTTTCCCTTCTATATATATACTGTAGGTTTAACCCCTTTGAGCCTTATAAGCTTGTTTTCTTTGTTAACCCACATTATCCCTACCTAGCCTAGTATAGGAAAATCCATACCCTTTTCTTAAAGAATAATGGAGCATAACTTATTAGGAATTCCTTTTGACCTATGGTTAGTAAAGAACAAGTGTGGGGGAGAGGTTGTTCGTTTTATTTTTCCTTGTATTTAGTTCCGTACATTCGAAAGAGACAAAAAGAAAAAAGAAAAAAAAAACAGAAAAGAAACGAAAAAAGGAAAAGAAAAAAAAAAGAGAGAAAAATAGAAAGAGAAAAAGAAAAGAGAAGAGGTTGTTCAGTTTTGTTCTTTTGTTTTATAGTTAAGTTGTATAGTTTTGAGTGTTGAAGAAGGGTCCATAATGTGAAACTTGGCCCTGTAGTTTGTTTATCTCTCCTCTACGTTTCATGAGTTGGGTTTTGAGGTCATATGTTGGAATCAAGGACTTAACATCGTCATGTTGCTCTACTATCTCTTTAAGAACTTTGTTTATCCTTTTCCTTTCTTTGTTAACCCCTACCTTTAGCCCAGTTACAACCCTTGACCTTTTTCTTGATTGTTATGTATTTCAATTAGTGGAGTCTGAATTTGGTATGAGCATATGGGATCCCTGGTTCTCGCATCTAAGTAGTAGCATTTCGTTCATGAGATCATATTAATATACATATTAATAATTCCAGAAAGTGCCTTCTTTGTAATACATATGTGAGTGCTAGTTTACATGTTTACATCAATCTTCTCACATATACCTAGTATAGGGAGTGTAGTCAGAAAATCTGTGTGAAAATTGAGTGCATATCCAGTGAGGAATTGATGGATTCTCTAAGGCATGTTACTACATTCAAACCCATGTTTTAAATTGATTAAATGCGAGCTAGTGAGTGGTGACTATGATTAAGTATGTGCTCTAGGGTAAGGATGGCTAAAATCTGTGTAAGTAGTGATTTTTAACATGTCATGTTTCATTGGAAATTCCTGAGGCAATTGTTGGAAGGTTTAGGTTATGTTTTGTTTCTTTGTTTTGCTTGAGGACTAGCAAAAACTAAGTGTGGGGGAATTTGATAGGAGCATATTTATGCGACTTAGTTAGCTTGTTTTCTTGCATTTACTTAGTGAGTTATTGTTTATTATAGTGTTTTAAGCTATTTTCGTGTGTTTGTAGGTTCAAATGGCAAGTGAAGCAAGAAAGTGCATTTTGGTGCATTTTAGAGCAAAATGGAGCTTAAATGGAGTGCATGTATATGGAGCCCAGGGAATGGACGAATTGGGAGCTTAAATGAGGCTAGGAATCTGTTTTGAAGAAGAAGAAATAAGTTAAGACAAAGAAGATAAGGGAAGAGTAGAAAACATGGAACATTATCTGGAACATTATCCTTATCTTATCTTATCTTATCCTAACCTTATCATCACCATTTTCTACCTAATTCTATCTGCAAAGGGAGATTTATTTTCATATGAAGACATTGGATAATCTGACTGTTTGAGGACTTCAATTCATCCTAAAGAGTCACTATAGAAGTTTGGAAGACAAGTACATTGCAAAAGCAGAATCCGAGTGAAAATTGGACAGTGCTGCGCATAACTGCCAACTTCTACAGAGCACCCAGAATTCCTCAGAATGAATTACGTGTCGTGCCATATATGGTTGGAAATATCTAGAAGTCTAGTTTCCATAGGATTTTACAGATTGTCATTCGGATACGTATTGCAGAATTTATAGCTGTTTTGGTGACTGAAGGTCGAAATAGGAAAAAGAGTCCTACTCGGATTGGGTTTCAAGGAAGATAATGTGGCAGCTGTTTGTGCGTGTCTTTGGACTTAATTCAGAGTGATGTAGGAGTTCTAATGAGGCCTAAACTCTTTAGAAAACCGTGCTTGAGAGTATTTGAGGATGCAATTTAATTAGAATAGAGAAGAAGACAACGGGGAGAGCACACAAGAGCAAAAAGTCAGAATCCCAGATTGTGCCTCAGGGTTTTAGGTGTATTCTATCTATGTTTAAATTTATTTGTTTTTGTTTCATTGTAATTATGAGTAACTAAGTTCTTTTTAGCTAGAGGCGAATTCAAAGCCATGACATATATGTGATATGAATTGATTACATCCAGTTATTATTTCATAAATCGTGAATGCAATTTGCTTAACTGAGTTATCAAAACTTATTCTTGTATGTGGGTTGAGGGTGCACACTTAATTTGCTTGCATGAATTTGATGCTAGAGTATAAGGGACTTTCACCTAATAGTTAGAAACTTATATTCACAAGTAGTGGAGGTTGTTGGTTACGATCGCGTTAAGTGAATTCCTGGTAGGAGTCATGCTATCATAGTCACAAATACCTTGTCAACGCTTATGGTTTTCATAGAACTTAATGATCTTTGAGATGTATCTCTAGTATGTTGTCATATAGGGAACTTGATAAGAATAATTTGGTTGTGGCGCTACGTCCAATTCAATGAGTCTAGGAAAATCTGAAGGTTAATTTAAGCGTACCTAATTACCTTGGGGTGTTGAGATTCGTGGTTTAATGAAAGAATAACTGGAGATTGATTTATGTTACATATGTGTCATGTGTGGAGAAGGACCTTCTAGCTAGCCATTCACCCATTCAATTCATTCAAATTCGTTTTCCATAAAGTTTGTTTTCTAAGTTTCTGTTTTAAATTTTAATTTCGTCAAAACAAATTCCCTTTTTCTTAAGTCTTGTTTATTGAGTCAAAACCTGTTTTCTCTTAGTCTGTTGAGTCTTTTAAGTATTATTTTCGTCAAAACCAATTGTTAGGTCTAGAGTTGAGTCTATTTGATTGTTTCTTGCTGTTTTTAGTGTCTTAAGTTAGTCTTGAGTCTATAGAGTCTAGTTTAGTGTTTTTGAGTCTTATTTTAGTTGATTAGCATCCCTAGTTAATCCCCGGCTTAGAACGATCCCTACTATCACGTATACTACAATTGTCAACAATAGGGTTTAATTTGTGTGTCAAGTTAATTTTCACATCACTTGGAGAGTGCATAAACTGAATCATAACACTCACGGCATAGGCGATATGTAGTCAAGTCTGAGACAATTAAATTAACCTTCCAACCAGCCTCTGGTAGCGCTCTTTGTTAGTCAGAACTTGATTAGGATATTCTGCAAGGTGGTGATTCTGAACAATAGGAGTATCTACAGGTTTGCAATCAAGGATCACTGTATCTGTTAATAAGTCCAATGCATATTTCCTTTGAGACAATAATATACCCTGCTTTGATCAAGCCACTTCAATACCCAGAAAATACTTAAGCCCACTAAGGTCTTTCATCTCAAGTTTAGTCTCTAAATAATCCTTCAACCTTGAGATTTCTTCCATGTCATCTCTTGTAAAAATCATATTATCTACATTATGAGTGCCGTTATCTTACCCATTCTACGCTTCAAGAAGAGCGTATGATCTGAGTTACTATACTTGAACCTATACTTTCGCATGGCCATTCGAAATTGCCTAAATCACGCACGTGGTGATTGTTTCAGACCATACAAAGCCTTTTTAAACTTACACACAACTCCCGTTTGCGTAGGTGAGGTATATCCTAGTGGAATATCCATATACACCTCTTCTTTAAGATCCCATGTAAAAAGACATTCTTCACATCAAACTGTTGTAGTGGCTAGTCTAGATTTGCTGCCAAAGAAAGCAATACTCTCACAGTATTGATCTTTGCTACTGGGGCAAAAGTCTCCTCGTAGTCAATGCCATAGGTTTGTGTATAACCTTTAGCAACTAACCGTGCCTTGCATCATTCAATGAACACATCGGCTTTATGTTTGATTGTATATACCCACATGCACCCCACTGTCTTTTTTCCTCTTGGTAGGGGAACTAAATCCTATTTTGATTCTTTTTGAAGCTCACTCGTTTCTTCCTCCATTGCTTTGGTCCACCTAGTTTCAGATAAAGCTTCTTTCAAAGAACTAGGAACACTGTCAACTGATATTTGCTGTATGAATGCCTTGTCTGGTTTTGATAGTTTGTGGGATGACACATGAGTAGTAAGGTAGTGGACAAACCAAACTTCCATGTTCAACGCATTGCATCTCGTTCAACATATGCATATAGCGTGAAATTGAATTAATTAACAACTAGATCAATTCAATAAAAGTAACAAGTTAATCAAAATAAGGGAGTAGGCTAGTGCTCGCAAGCGTTGGATGCTCACACCGATCTCACCGTTAAAAGGAGGGAGGAGGGAGGAGAGAGGGGGAGAAGAAGGGTGAGATCGGTGTGAGCATCCAATGCTTGCGAGCACTGTAGCCAGTCCCTAGAATGATATGAAACTTCTTAAACTTTTATGCGCAAGCGGAAGCGAATTCTAACAAAGTACCAAATATCAATGTTGTAGGCGAAAGCGAAGAAACAAAAATTCTCAAAAAAAAGAGAAAAGAGATTAATGTGGTTCAGTGTAAAGCCTACGTCCACGGGTGAAGCACGGCGAGAAATTTCACTAAACAAACGGAAATTACAAAAAAAGTATTTAACTCTCACAACCTAAATTCCACAAATTACAAACCTTAAACCAAACGAGTAGATAACCCAAAACGAACGGAGAAGTCTCTTCCAAATTGTTCTCTAACTCACAAACTCACAAATTGACTCTCACCAAATTGCCACATGAATGAGCCACACAAAATAAACTAACCTTTAGGTCCTATTTATAGAGCATAGGACTTGGTTTACATAGGAATCCTAATAGAAAGTAAAATCCTAACCCTAATAGGCTAGGAAATCAAATCCTTATCTTACAAGGATAAATAATCCAACAAGAAAACAAAAAACGCAACCCAAATAGAACACAACTAGCCAAAATAGGATTCAAAACAAAATGGGTAACACAAACTAAATTTCTGCATAATCCTAATTTTGAGTCGCAAAACACAAATACTTTCCTTAATTGAAGATGGAAGAATTCCAGGATAATTCTTCTCAAGAACTTCAAGCGCAACATCAAAAGCTATTTGTACTGATAACATGTTATGAAACTAATTATTGAGAGAGAGATAAGAGAAGTGGCCAGCTAAAGAAGAGAGAAGGGCTTGACGAATTCTATATGTAATTTCTCATGCCTAGTGCATTTATTTATACTAATCATGATGGGCTTTCTTGCCTTACAAGTAATATACAACCTATGAAGATTTGATCTCCAAATCCTGTTGGGATTACTACTCTTTACACAATCACACTAGTTATAAAATACTATTCACAACACACATATATTTATTTAAATATTTATTATATAATATATATAATTCTAAATAATAATAGTTGTCGGATTGTTTGAGATTAAATCCAACCGTTGGTTTGAATTCTAATCTTTAGAGTCTGAAGAGAAAACGGCTCGAACTAGACCCAAACGCAATACCCATTACCCAGCAAGCCACCACTACCACTTCGTCGCCCTTCTCCTCTTGTTCTAAACGCGACTAGCCACCACCACTCCATCCACCACTGTTGCACTACCACCACACCTCTATTTCTCCTCAATCTCCAACTTCTTCCTCCACCTCCAAAACCAAACAAATATAGGTTTGGGAGGAAACTTCCCACCTCAACTCCACTTTCTTCTACCTTCAATTACATTAACGATTCAAAGTACGTTACAACCCGTCCCTAATTTTTCCATGTAAATTTTCGTGCATAGTTGTGAAATTACCAAAATACCCCTTAAGGGTAAGTGCTGACTTTTGTTGACTTTGTCGTCATGACAAGTATAGTTATTCTTTTAGCTTATTCTGATAGTACTTGTCGATACGAACGCGTGGGCGCAAGCGGAATGTAATTCGGAGTTAAAATGAATATTCTACGAGACTTTAAAGTTCAAGGGAATTTTATAATTTCACGTCAGCATTTTACTAGGGTTTATTCTAAGCGGGGTTTTGACCCAGTTATTTTCATTCAAGCTGTCACTGTCTCTCTCTTTCCCTTTCCTGCAGCCTTTCTCCCCAACCTTCATCTCTCTCTCGAGAAAAACCCTACACACACACACACCAAATCCCATAAACTTGGGATGATTGAACACACACCGAATTGTCAAACTCGAACCCAAGTGGCCAAATCGAAACCTGCGGTGGGACGAAAAGTTTTTGGTGAGCTTCATGTTGATTCCGACCTAGGTAAGGTTCAAGATTAGTACCGTTAGCTTGTTAAGTAGGTTCAAAATGATATAAAATATGTGACGTTTGGTGCCATTTTGAGACAGATCAGAGATAGTGGTTTCTCGAGCTTTGCCAGCCAATTACAGGCTATTTCTGGCCACTTTTTCAACCCCAAATTGGTATGAATGCATTCTTATCTTCAATACCTTCATTTTGATATAAAAATCGTGAAATTTGGTTGAGTTTTGTCCTAGTTTCGAAGCTATGAAAAAATCATGAATTTTCTTGCCAATTTTTTCACAATCCAGAAAGACAGACGGCAGCCGATTGCGGTGACCGGCAAGAGGAAGAGGACGGAGGAATATTCTGTAATGGCGACAGAATATTTCCTGACAGCGTCAGCATATTTCATTAGTTCCAACTCATATTTCATTATCTGACTAACTATGTTAAACGAAATATTCTCTAACGCCGTTAGAATATTCTGTTAAGTATTTGAAATTTTCCATTAAAGTTAACGACACGCTGTTAACTTTGACGGCGCGTGTAACCGGTGCGTGGCAAGCTGCTGCCGGCACATAAGGGCACGTGTGGCCTTTTGGAGGCGTGTGGCGTATGGCGCACTTGCAGCTGCAGCAAGGCGCATACACTTTTTCGAACTACAAAAAGAATCATTTTCTGAGCCCATTTTTCCTATAAACAATAGTATTTTAAATTCTTTTTAATTTGGGGTGGGTGGTGGTTATTTTATATTTGAGAAATGTTTGTATTAATTTTCTTACTAATATTTATATCAACATTTGTCTAGACGCTTCGAGGAGCATGACACCCAGGAGGATTACACTCATGAGTATCTGTGAGTGGACATTTTTTATTAAATGGTTTTTGTTCTAGTATATATATATATATTGTTATGAATGGTTTTAAATTGTTGATTTGATCATGCCTATACATATTTTATATTTGACATACAAATTTCGTACTTGGGCATGATCAAGCATTTTACACAGACGAATGTATATGTTTTCACACACTCGGTACGCTTTCATTACGTTTTAGTACCACCTCATGGCCGTACGACAAGTCTCTCATGTATGGGTCACACGCACAAGACTCCAGGGGTATTGTCCGGTAAATACCTTAGTACAAGCTTGTCTTTACATTTGTGTTGATTATTGAGGGAGGTTCTTCAATGTAAGGACTTGGGTGTGACGCGCTGATCGCGCAAGAGCTTACATGTGTGTGGTATTAAGAGTACAAAGTGGTTATAACATAAAGAGCTTGTATCGGGTTGGAGGGAGGTCCCTCACCATATACATGGGTGATTGTTTATATACCTTGTGATATTATTTATTGAATATATATATGGTGATATCTTGGAAAAATGGTTTATATCTTGATAAGTTGAATTTTTGTGATTTACTTTGAATTTATCTCGTACAAGGAAATATTTTGAATTTATGTTTCCACTCGTTGAGGCATATCGTGGCAGCTTTGGTTTCCTCCCAATAATGTATGAAGTTTATCTTTTATTCAATTTCGTTAATAATATTCATCCCTGTTATGGATAGAAATTTTAGGAGATTGACTTATATTTATTCCGTTGCCCTACATTAGTTACACTCTAAACCTCATGAATGTTTATATTAAATTCTGCAAACTATTTGACAGTTCATTGATCAGATACATTAGACGTTTCTTTTAAGTTAAGTGTTGAGTGTTGTCATGCATAAATTGGCTACATCACTTACAAGTGTCGGCCAACACATTCCAAATTTGGTGTCCATGTGGATATCGAGGGCGGGGTGTGTCAAAGTAAGTCTTAAAAATTGTAAAATTTCAAATTAGGGTTTTTGATTGTCAAATTGGGCGATTAATTTTTTATTTAGGGTTTTAATTTTTGAGAAATTATTAGGGCAGAAAATACCAAAATTTTTCCAAAACCAAATACAGTTTCGGTATTACCAAATTTCGGGATTTGAACATTTCAGTTCGGTATCAGTACTACTTTGTGGCATGCACCATGGAAAGAAATTTGTATAGTTTACCCACATTTTCATATTTTATATTCTATTTACCTCCTGAAAAAATAGATATTTCTTTTCCACACCCTATGCTGAATTTTCTTTTTATAGTTTACACCCAATATCATACTTTCTATTGTATTTACACCTTATAAGTCTTCAATAACCACAGTTTTTACTCAAAATTTCTGGTTGGCTCAATCACAAAAGTTACTCTCCAAAACTTTCTTCACGTCATCTATGTATTTTATTTAAGTGTTCATCAACATTTGAGTGCCCAAATTTCAAATTTTAAGAAATTTTAAATAATTTTCCACAAGAAAAATAGTACTCCGAAAATGTAAAAGAAAAAAAAAATTATTCGTACCGTTTTACCCCTTTATAATCATTGTTCTTACAAAATCGACCCCTAAGAATTTTAACTGACAAAACCTAAATCACACATATCCGCCATCTCCGTCGCTGATCTGCAACTCTCTTTCGCCATCTCTCCGGCTGATGTGCCGAAATCCTTCGCTACTCTTCCAACTTCGAATTCATCTCACGGTACTCTCTCTCTCTCTCTCTCTCTCTCTCTCTCTCTCTCTTACACACGGCATAGAAATTTGAAATTTCAATTGTGCAAAGTTAAAAAAGATGAAAGATTTAACGTAATAGCAGATGTGATTGTTCAATGGAGCTTTAGTTTGCGTTGATCAATTTAATTCATATGCATCACTTGAGTATCTCAAAGAACAACAATAATCGATCACTTGATATCTCAAACAGAAAGAAAAAAGCTTCAAACATGTATTCAAAATCTCTATATAACACTGTTGGTGTTCAATTATCGTAATTTATACTCAGTATTATGTTAATTACCCTTAAAAAATTGACCCAACATGTCGAATTTAGGTTCTTTTTATATGTCAAGGCTTTCCCTTTTCATACCATATTGCTGATTTTGAATGCGGGTTAGACTAGTTGTTTAGGACGGTGTGCCCGCTCCATTGCAGCCGAGTTTGAATCTCTCCGTGTAGATTAGGGTAGTTTAAAATATCGCGGTATAAAAAATAAAAATCATAAACAAAAATGGTTGACCCTTTAACTGGTTTGTAATCTAGGGAGGTTACCATAGTATTCCCGTGCCATAATAAGCCGGTAAATGATTTGCAATGTCCTTGTAACAACCAATGAAGAAGCTTAATTACGTGCAAGTGATTAATTCAAGTCTTTTAACTGACTTAGATTTTTCACCCTTTTTAAGCCCTCTCATTTTTACCTTGCTAACATGAAAGGTGATTAGTGTAGGGAATTAAATCTCTCATTATTTTTTGCACAACTCCCATAGTTCTTTTAATTTTTGTACTCTGCATATCCAAATGTTTGTATGTTAAGGTGGCTGTATGTTTTTAGGCAATAGACAATTGTGGAAAAAAGTTGGAAATACACTGTCAAGCTTTGTTTGTTCAGTATGTAAGATGACTTATGCCATAGCCCTTGCGGCATGGGTCCAATGCCTAACTAGCTCTGAACTCATATTGCCGATATATATTCTCCCGTTAGGAGGAAACAAAGCATAGCAAGACTTTGAGCCACATATAAAACACATGATATCCAAAACATGTGAGAAATCCAATTTCCAATATCATTTGAATGAGTCAAGGGACTCTTCTACCTTTTTATAAATTTGTAACACCTGATTGGCTGTGTTTGCCGAAGCTTTTCCTTATAAGAATTTTTCGGTTGCTTTAACCCATTAATATGAACTTTCACGGCCTTTATACTCCCATATCATTCTTTTGTAAATTAGAAAAAACACCACGACAACTATAAGTTTTTTTTTTATAGAAACACACTTGAAGAGCTCAATTGGAGAAAGAAAAAAAAACCTCTCATCTATCCACTTGTCATATTCCAATTGATTCTTACTTGTGAAATTTCTGGTGTTACAAAGTAAGTTGAGTTTTTCTCTAAATTATCAATTTGAACTGTTTTCTCTAAAGTGTGATGTTATCAAGGGCTTAAATGTGAAAAGCCCTATCTTTTTTTTCTTTTGGGTATTTCTCTAGGGTGGTGCTATCCACACATCCCTTTTTAATTTCTGTCCTATGATCCTCTTCAATTCATTTGATCTGAAGGCCGAAAATTAAGAAGGGTGTGTGGATAGCACCACCCTTTCTCTATTCATGTTTTGAAAATAAACTATTTCATGTGAAGCATAAATTTAACTGACCTTGTTTCTTTTGTTTCCAATCGAGCCTTGGATTTTCTCGTGTGCATTTTCATCCGATACAGTTGTACGCTATGCTGTAACGTTTTAAGCTTATTAGAATACTTTCCACTTTTTTTTGTAGATCCTTTCATCTTCATTTCTCATCACAAACTACTGCTGATACTGATACAGTAGTATAAATAAAAATGGAGCTGACCACCATTAAAGATGCATTTGATCATGTTACAAAGAAACAAAAGCTGTCAAGCTCTAAAGCTCAAGAAGTGTTTGATGTGATCGACAAAGAAATCAAGCAGACATTACAAAAGCTACAATTATCTAATGATTGTGAATCTCAGGTTGATTGTAAGTCTTCTCTTGCTGAACTTAAAGTCAAGTTAAAAGATGTAGCTCCACTTAGTCAGTTGGAAAGTGCGCAGAAGGAACTGAACCTAGCACTTAGCAGGTATCCAAAGATTCTGGAGAAATCCTTCATTCCTGATATATCCAAGGCTTATAGAAACATTGACTTTGATACCCACACAGTTAATGAGATAATTGGCAGCCATTTCTATCGGCAGGGCCTATTCGAAGTTGGTGACTGTTTTATAAGTGAGACTGAGGAATCAGAATCTGCGGCTGCTATGAAATCTCAGTTTCAGGAATTGTTTCGGATAGTTGAAGCAGTGAAACATCGGAATCTGGAGCCAGCACTGAACTGGGCCATGACTAACTCTGATAAACTCAGACCAAATGGATTAGACCTATTACTGAAACTTCACAGTCTGCAATTTGTCGAAATTGTGCAAAAGGGAAATAGAGGTAGAGCTCACCAGTATTTGAAAACTTGTCTTGGTCCTTTTGCTTCCAACCATATGGCTGAAATACAAAAGCTCATGGGGGGTCTTCTGTGGACTGGAAGGCTTGAGCACTCCCCATACTCTCACTTATTATCACCAGCCAATTGGGACAAAGTGACTGGGGAGCTAACCAGGCAGTTCTGCAATATTGTGGGCCAGTCTTACAAGAGCCCGTTGAGTGTGACTATGGCGGCAGGGATTCAGGGTTTGCCACCTCTTCTCAAGTTTATGAATGTAATGGCGGGAAAGAGACATGAATGGCAGTCTATGAAGCAGTTACCTGTGCCAGTGGAGTTAGACAGTGAGTTTCAGTTTCATTCTGTCTTTGTGTGTCCGGTGTCAAAAGAACAATCGACAGAAGAAAATCCGCCTATGTTGATGTCATGTGGACATGTGCTCTGCAAGCAGTCTATTACGAAGATGTCAAAGAACGGGACAAAATCCTTCAAGTGTCCATACTGTCCTTCCGATGTCGATTCATCACAGTGTAGGCCTCTTGTTTTCTGATGTATCTGCAAAAGGAACTAGATGCAACCATGTTTCTCCCACACTGGATTAAGCTTATAGAAACTAGTCATGCTGTGTTGTGTAGCTAGGATGTGTGGTTATGGTGTCAAAAGCTGGTTCGTTTGTTGTGTTGAAGCATTTGCTGTAAATAGATATTCTTTTTACTGCCTGGCGGTTAAGGCAATCCACTTCCCCTGGGACTAATTTGAATGCATCATCATCAGGATCCCCAACACAAGGGCATGATGGCTCATCCCCCTGAGTAAGTTCTACCTCTCCTGCTGGGTCATGTAAATTGTAATGGGCTCCTCAGGCTTTGGACTTATGTGTTGAGCTGGATCAATTCATGGATCTCAAATCCAGGCCCATACTATAAAGCTGCGTCGTTTGGGGCAGGGTAGAGTTTATTTCATCTAAACTGATCCAAATGGCGTGCCTTTAGAAGAATGAGGAGCCTCTTCAATAATTTCTCACTTTTTCTGTTATTTGCTTCTTTTTTCACCAACAAAACACAGTAAATTTGTACTTTTAGTAATTTAATCACGTCAATTTTCTCATTTTCTTATCTTAGCAAACAAATTTTAGATAGATCCTTGGATTCTTATCTTGTTTGTTGTTCAGGATTGCTAGTGAGTGGCACTTTTTCCTTCTTTCCTCTTTTCTTGTTGCCTCCTTGATTTAAGAAGGAAAATGATTTTCATACCCCCGTTATTCGATTCTCCTTTAAGAGAAGGGTGTGTAAGTAGAGAAAATGGGGTGTGAAACTCATTTCCCTTTAAGATAAGTCTCGATCATCTTGGACTTTCAATTCTTACAAGGATTATTCACAAATAAGCCCCTCGAAACTCCAGTTCACAGTCAAAACCGGATTAAGTAATCCTACAAATGCCTAACTTTGTCACACATTATGGGAACTAGGATACCCTCTACAGTCCCACAAACATGTAATCATATCATGGTGGTGAAATATTTATGCTGAGGTATAGACCTAGTCTTATATGGATGTGCCTTTTGGGATATAAATTATATACAAGTTGTTGATAGTGCTTTTGAGATAAGCACATTTGAAAAGCAGCAGCAGCAATAAAAAAGACAGTCCTCATGGAAAAAGTGCTTCCAAAAGTGTGCGAAATTTAAGGAAATGATGACTTTCCCACAAAAAGTGCAATAAAGAGCTCTCCCCCTGGCCAGAGCCATGGAAGAAGGAAGAGTCTGTGATTCAGAAGAAATCAAAACCCTTTTTCAAGCTTAAGTTACTGTCACCTCCCTCCCCTTTATGTAAAGATTTAGACTTGTAAAGTGTTTGAGAACCTTTTTATTATTTTTACCTTTTAACTTTTTACTAACGTGCAACTGAAGTCATGGTGAGGTGAGGTTATTAGGAGTCACGGTTAATATGATAGGAATGTAAGTGGTCCATGAATATAAGCCTGTGATTAGTTACTTACTAGTTACTTCTATGGGAGGGGACACTCTGAAAGATTATTTCCTTCATAATTACACAAAGCATGTGATAATTTCCTGGTTAAAGGTAGAGATTTGGACAGCTCAATGAATTGTACAAGTTTTGTATTGCGAGTCCCGTTCTCTTGGTCATCTGGTGACCAAGGATTTGATGGTCACTGACCATTGGATTGGATATCAAGGGTGGAGAATGAATGGATGTGCTTTTAGTATTTCACTTGGTGACCAGGAGAACATATTTGTTTGTTTTGTTGCGTCAAAGTCATTTCAGCTCAATGAATTTAATCCTCCTCACTTCAAAATTCTAGTAAATCCGGCTGCTCGCATGCTTTCGATGTACCCAACTTTTATACATATTCATACTTCTGGTTTGTCGTTCGTCACTCATTTTTGTAAACACATAGATGTTTGAGTGCAGAATGACATTCTCAAAGCGTGAATATCGGCAAACAAGTTATTTGAGTAAGTTCTAAATAGTATCAAGTTGTAGGACATTGCCAATAATTGATTGCATCCCACACAATCACGCAAACCAATGTATGTATGTATATGAAGGAGGGAAGATGGCACATCAATTCGGAAACTTAAATGTGGTTTGTAATGATACAATCATACAAGTGCAGTGAAGATTGAGGAGGAGAATGATCTCATAAATTCCTAACTAATTCGATTTGTTTTTGGAGTTTTTCAATCTAGATAAGTCTGGCCACAAGCGCAATTCAAGAAAACTGTGGGGGAGCATGTATACATATATATATATATATATATATGTTTGTATGTATGTATGTATATATAATATATATGTAGTTTGTATTAAAGAAACGTGCATGCATCCTATCCAACCAAGTTATTATCACAGCCTCGCTATCGCTTCTTGTGAAAAAAAAAAAAAATATTATCACCCCCATGTCATTTGTGACAATCGTGGGATCTCCATTGATTGGGAATGACCCCCCTCTCCTAACATGATGATGGATAAAGGGAACGTGCATTGCATCTCTCTCACTCTCACACTCTCTCCTTTCCTATCTTATGTGGATTTAATACAGTAGGGGAGGTAATATTCAAATACACGACATCGAGTGCATAGTTAGATACTTTTATTTATTTGAGCTACATGTGATAATTTCAAAATAATAAATTAACACATCAATTGGGATCTATAAAAAAAAAAAAAATTTCGCACTCCCTTTTAATGTTTTGCACTCTTATGCTTAATTATAGTTTTTGATTTTTTTTTTATTTATTCAATACAATAGCTAAAGAAAAATGAAATGCCAGAGTTGAAAAAGGGAATGCATAAATCACTATCCTTACAAAATAGGATAATAAATTATATGTGTACTTTTTATTGTTTTGTTTTATAAGTAATAGGGGTAAATGAATCTCACAAGTGCGCCACACACGAGAAGCACAAAAAAAGAATTAAAGCAGTCAAATTTAAACACATATGCCATGTACAGTATCTAGTGCTAAATTCCATTTTCATAAAATCAATCACTTGGTGTCCATAGAAAAATTCAATTTGTTCACAGAAAATTGAACAATGATTAGGCCTAATCAAAACCCCTCCACTCCAAGTAGACAAAAGAGAGATTTTCGTTGGTTGTGGATCACTTAGATAAATGCAGTAATTCGCAAGAATAAAGTATACTTTAGTTATAGTAAATTTAAAAAATTCTTAAGTAGATACAAAAAAAAAAAACAATCAAAAAGTCGTGAAGCATTCTATACTCCAAAAAAACATAGAATTTTTTAAAAAAACCAATCCATATTGTAACTGTTTTTGGCCTTTGGCATCAGACTCTGCCTCTTCCTGCAAAAGCTTGATTCTTTGTCATGCAGTCAGTCATTTGGGGGTCAATTTGTCTTAAACCCACCAAAAACCACACCAACATCACACCAGCTCACACAAGCTTACAAACCCCTAACCCATCCACGATCACCTGCACCTCATTATTGATTAGACCCAACCACCATATACAAAAAAACAAAATCATGCATCATTATTTTAAAAAATCCAAAACCCATTCCTTCTGCTCCTTTTAGATAATAATCACAATATATACGCAATAGTTAAATAAATATCACATTATTGGGGGTTTTAGATAGGAGGAGTGTTAGCTTCAGTTGCGAGCAAATGTTGATATAGCCGTTGATAATTGTGAGTCTCATTTTCATCATCGACTAATACAAGTGCTAGCTTCAATCATGAACAAATGCTGATACAGCCGTTGATTGTGGATCCCGTTGCAGATCTCGTCCTCATCAACGGCTACGACGCTACTCGACTCATAAGCGCAACTCCTTCGGGTTTTTGGTGGGCAATATACTAATTGATAGAGACAATCAAGAGAGTCACCCCCACCAACAAAACGTTTCATACTAATTTTTCTTGTGGGGTTTTTGTTCAATGTTTTTTCCTTTTTCTCGCACTCCCACTATCACTATCCTCTTCTTTCCAAAAGGGCCAAGCCGTCCGTTACTGCTTGTCGTCTGGGCCCATCTTTTAAAATATATTTGCCCATCATCATTTTTTAATATCATTATATTCCTTTTGTATTACACTTACAAAATATATCAAAAATAAATTAAAATAAAATCTGAAAAAAAAAAAGAAGGAACTAAAATCTGGCATTTTCGAAGCCGTGTAAGTCGCTGACTCTGTTCATGGACTTCCTCATCGTAGCCACCTTAGCTAATTTCTCCGCGGCGCGCCAAGCCGACGTCGGCGTCAGCTGCTCCTGCTTCTCCTCCATGTGTCCATTATTGCATCCCCTCTTGCTTTGCTTCGCCTCAACCTCCGCAAGCAGCTGAACCTGCCGCCACCGTTGCAGCTCAGCCATCTCGCCTTCCAAGCCGCGCAGGAACTCCTCCGCCGAAGCCGAGCTGGACTGCAGTAGCAATGTTCGCGCTGACGACAGCAGGTGGTACGCGCCCGAGAAGTCACTGCTCCGCTCCACAAACCTCCGCGACTCCGCGACGGCTCTAGCCGCCACGTGGAGATTCCTCAGTCGCTCGATGTTCGGGTTCGACGATGACGATCGGACGGTCTGCGATCGAGGTAAGGGAAGGACCCGCTCTTTCGAATACACAAGCTCATTGGACGATGGATCCCTGTGTGTGGACCTCACGGACATCACGTTCTGAGATGAGTGGGGCCCGCCGGCGACGGATACCGGTACTTTCAGTTCGACTAACAACTCTCGCTCCTCTCCGGCGTAGAGGTCTCCGAGTCGGATCGACCCGGATCCTAGAGCAGCGGGCCGACCCGTGAGTGAATATACAGCGGCGATCTCGGCCGGGGTTGAACCCGAAACGACGCCAAGTTGGAGACTGAGATCCTGGACCACGACGCTTAGTAAGCCCCCGACGCACTTTGCTAGCGTGTCGTCGCAACCATCCCCGAGTGCGACGGTGTGGACGGGTATGTCGAGGTGAGGGAAGCGCGTGGAGGACACGACGGGGGAAGAAGATCGTTTCTGGTTGGCTTCTGGTTGTGCGGCATCCGATAGAAGCATGATACTCGTGACGGCGTTCTTCTCGCGGCGGTCTTGGATCACCTTCGCGGCCTTCTTGAGCGCGTCGTTGACACACATCCCCTGGCCAACGCCGCAGAGCGCGTCCACAATCCGACGCGCCGAACGACGACCAGCAGAGGTCATTCGCCGGAGCGGCAGCAGTCTCTTCGAAGTGGAGGAATATGCGACGATTGAGAGACGGTCAGTGTCGCGGAGCGACGAAACGACAAGTCGCATCGCGCGCTTCATCATCTGAATCTTCGCATTGCTCGCGCTTGCGCTCACGTCGACCACCGTCACCAAGTCAATCGGAGCTCGGCGCTCTAACGATGTCGTCTTGGACTCATTGGTTTGCGGTGCTTTGAGCTTCAGAACCACCGCGTGGGTCTCGTAGCTCCTCCCAACCGCCACAACAGCCGATTCCGGCAACAGACTGGCCTCCACATTCTTCACATTCCGGTCAACCGAAGCGAAACGCGATTGAGGCTTGGAACTTGCATTCACAAAAAAGCCCTGGAATTCAACGGCGTCGTTTTCGTCATCGTTCTCCTCTGGTATTGGGTTGAAGCGGGAACCGGAGATCGGGGACGAAAGCGGCTCGTCGTCGTTGTAAACCCTCAAAGGCTTGGTCTTGACCTCTCTGGGCTTCTTAGGCGATGAAATTGGCGGCGCTGGTTGCTGGGTTTGAGGTTTGTTGACAGAGATTAACGGCAGCTCCTTCCAGGCGGTGCTGCAGACGGGGCAGAGGAGGACGCTGTTCTTCTTGACGTGGGCGGAGATGCAGGCGAAGTGGAAGGAATGGGAGCACTCCGCCGTGAAAATGGCGGTGCCCTGACCACTTTTCACACTCTGTAAGCAGATTCCGCATCTACTCTGCAAAAAGATGAAAAAACAATCGTCACTAAAAAGTTTTTGGTACTAAAAGTTGAATATTTTTTTTTTCTCTGGGCTTTTTTTTTATAGAAAAAGGGATTATGAAAAGGAGATTGTGGAAAAAGATGCTTACTTTGGAGAGGCGTAGGGTGGACTTGAGGAGGGAGAAGCTGGAGGGGGATTTTGGGGACGATGGGTTGGAGCGCTGGAAGTGGAAAAGCAGTCTTGGGCTGTAGTTGGTGGCTTTTTTGGGGGTTGTGGCGGCAGATGAGACGTTGCATTGGAGTTTTGGGGAGTTGGGTAGTGAGGAAGTGGGGGTGTTTGTGGCGGTGGAGGTGGCGGTGGTTCGGCAGCGGAGGCCGGGGCTGGAGACTACAGGTTGAGGTTGGGATTGAGATTGCAGGCGTGGGGTTGATGGGTTGGAGAAGAAGCCAAATTTGGAGCTGATTCTGGGACTCTGCTGATTTCCGTTGTTGCAATGTTGTTGCTGCTGCTTCTCAATAAGCACTTTTGAGTCTCTGTCTTTTGGGATGGATGTGCAGAAGGCCCTTCGCCACCCAGTCACCATTTTGAATCTCTCAAAATCTGCTTCTCAAATAAGCACTTTTGGAGAAAAAAAAGGCGTTTGATTTGGAAAAGAGTGGGATTTAGGAAGAAGTAGATGGGCTCGTCACCTTGGTCTTTCGGATGTTTCCATTTCCCTTATTAATTCCGCTTCTGCTTTTCTTATTGCATCAATTGCTCTGCGTTTTCCTCTGTGCTTTCTCTTTCTTTCAGAACCAGAACACAGCAATTGAAAAGCCCTCTCTGCTCGTACTAAATTTCAATACTCTCTCTCTCTAATGTTTCTCTCTCTAAAACTCTATGTGTTTCTCTCTCTGGGCCTCTAGCTATAGGATGATAGATATATGATATGTGCCAATATGTTATACACAATACAGACTACTAAAGAGGCTTCATTTCCCCTCCCTTCATCTCCATTATTTAACAACAGTTATTTATGATATTTATACTACTGTAATTTATTTAATTGGAAAAAATTAGAGGATTGATACCATTGGGATTAACATTTTTTTTAATTAGGTGACTGGCAAGTGGAGGTTGTTTTTAATTTTACCTTTCCACAGTATCAAGTCAACGGGACCCGCTCTTGGAATTGATGCATCACTGCCCCATTACCATGTTAGGGACACCGACCTCTGCTGCACACAAATCTCCTCTCTCTGATATGCTATAACGGTGTATTTACACTACACTAGATCTTAGATGTGTGAATAAATTAATTTTAAAGTCACATATTACGTTTACATCTACAAATGAAGAATAATATTATTAGACTAGATGGTTTTATTCCGACATTAGGAGTAGGATCAAAGAGACGAGGGTGGGACTAAAAGGTGGGAGTTTAGTGGGCCTGAAAAATCAGGGGGTGGGCAAGTGTGGTCTTTTGTGTTTGTGATGTAGCCATGAAGTGGTCCGAGTTCCGAATTGGATAATTTCTCCTAACTTTGGTATATATCCTATAAATCAGAAATTTCAATAATTAAATCTTTATACTCTGGTTTTGTTAATACACAAAAAAAATTTAGCCATTAGATCCTTCACCAATGGTCTAATTATCAAAGATTTTATGGCTAAAAATTGCGGTTTTTAAGATGCACCGAAACATAGTACAGTTTTCGAGCTCTTGCTCTCTCAATTATTTTACTTTTGGGTAGGCAAGAGATGTTAGAATCGCATTCATGAATAATCAAATGAAATGGATAGGTTGAAGGGTGGCTATCTTTTTTCCTAGTCTTGTTCATCTTTTACCTTTTATTGACAATGCAAAATACAAAATTTCCAAATCGGTGATTCCTTTTGAAATGAGTCGTTATTGCCATGAATTGATTTATTACTCAACTCAGTGAGGTTGGTGTTGCAGTGTGTACAGACAGACTAGGCTGACCCCCAAAAACTTTGATCCCTCTGGTCCTATCCGTTCCACTGTGGGGTCCATTCCGTTTAGAAGAAGAATGCCCCTATTGAATGGTTGGGATCATTGAAGCGAGGGCTATAATGGTCATTTTCCCACTGATTTGTGAGTATTATTATTGCCGTTACTATTGTTGCATCGATCCCTAGGAATCCAAAATCCCAGTGCTGGGAGAGCAGAGAAGCTACAGAGAATCAAAGCAAATCCCAGCCCCATATAATTTCAATGGTTTTGTTGCTTATATTAATTGACCCCATTATTTGTCTTAATTTTAAGGTTTTACTTTGGCTTTTTACAGTGGACTGAATATTTGAGTTTGATTTTAAATTATTGAGATTAAATTTGGAAAAATCTTTAGTGGTACGTATTATTTAATGGTACAGCCATTGAATGGCCCAGATTAATTTGTGGTGGGTTCTAAATGAATCTTAAACCATTCAACAATACGTACTATTGAAGTTTGACCCATTAAATTTATAATATGTCAAAGGTTTGAGTTATATGAGGGCATTTCTCTATGAGAAAAATTGACACATCCCGATCCCAGACACGCCAGGTGTCGGGAAGTGCTGGCCGACACGCGTTAGGTGACGAAAGCCATTTAGAAAAATTTAAGAATAATTTAGTTTAGGAAAATTGAATTAAATAAAGTTCATAGTGCACCTGAGTGCGGGCTAAGAATAGTAATAAAATAATGAGTCAGGAACAAAGAGTAGAGTGATACAAAATAATTACAAGAGTAGAGAACCCCTACATTGTCATACCACCACGTCTCGATCGCCGAAAGCTCCCAAGCCAACTAATCCCGGGAGGGGCGCAAAACATAAACGGTGAGTGGGTCAAAAGCAAAGTTTGAAAACCGTTGTTTTCAAAAGTATACTAACTCCCTCACCGAAAACAAGTATAGTTTGAGAAAATACGTCATACCCGGTGCATGAACCTCAAAAAATACTATAAGAAAATACACCGGTACTCCCCGATAATGATTTCCATCGACATGCTCACCCATATGTAAACACAAGTCCAAGTGGCTAAACCACAAGGAATGTTAGGTATAAAAGTAATACGAGTACTACAATGACGCGAGTCTAACGCTAAGCCGGGGTACACAAAGTGTAACAATACGTCCCAGTTGCCTAGTAACCTAGAACAAAGGTACCTCGCACTGGATCCAAAGTCAGCAAAGAATCCAAGATCGGGTAAGGACTACTCCAAACGTCAAGGCTAGTCCCGCCACAAGATCGAGTACTAATACCTCGGTGTTACATCTTACCGATTTGAGCAACAAAAGATGAAAACATGTATGGCAATATAATACGAATGTTCTACCTCAAACAAATGTATATGATATGAATCATGCTAATGCTTGAAGAAGCATTGAAAAACCATACGTACATATACATTTATCAAAAACAAAGACCCACTCACTCACCCTCCGTAGGTAGTCATGTCGTAGCCCCTGGCCCCGGGTAGCCCCGGTAGTCCTCCTGGATAGGCCCCACCTATATGAGATATCACCGTAATAATGATTAAACTCATAAAGGTTACTAATTAATTAATTAATTAAACCTATCCCTGTTTTTCAACACGGAGGTCCAAAACACTCGAAATATCATACGTACGCCCCTAGTACGCGCGGCGTCACGAGTCGCCTCGCAAGACCCGGACCGGCAAGGAGTCCCCACGCGCCCACGCGCGGCCACGCGCGCCTAGGCGCTCGGCTCTCACGCACGGCCAGCGCCCACTGCGCGGCCACTGAGCGCCGCTACGGCTCGACGGTTGGCTGACGCCAAGAAGGCCGGTCTCGACCTGGGGCTTGGTCACTGCCACGGTCAGTCTACCAATTTTCCTGGTCAGCTTGGCACAAGCCGTCGCCGGACCGAATTTTGGCCGGAATTTCTAGCTAATTTTCAAAGCCAAATTGCATGATTCCAACATCAAAATGAAGCTAGAAGGAGGAGAATAATTTACCATTTTTGGGGGCCAAAACCGGCCATAAGTGCTTCAAAATGGCTCCTCGCTAAAGAATCGGCCAAAAAATTAACCTCCGTTCACGACTTTTCCACTCTGTGCCTCGGGGCTGGGCTCCCAAGGTCCCGTGTGTCGTTTTGTGTTGAGTAAGAGCTCCCTCGAGCCCAAACCACCCGCTCAAGTCTGGGAAAAATTGGACTCGACCCGTGAAATTTCCAGCTGGGAAATGGTTTCAGCTTCTGCTCAAAGTCACCCTGACCTGGGGTTCGAAAGCAAAAAGACAAGCCGTTGAGGTTTGCAAGAGAAAAACCCATGGCAAACCCTGAACTCAAGCCACCCGGTGGCTTGAGTAATTGTTTTCTCACCTGGGTTCAAGCCTGGGCAACCAAAAAGGTTGGCCATAGGGGTGTTGTCTGATGATGGAGACTGAGTTGTGTTTGCTTTTGGGTGAATGGTGTGCTTCAAAAAGTGCAGTGGAGAAGGCCACTGAGAAAGGCTTGAATTGTTTGCGTGATAATGGCAAGGAGGATGAATGTAAAGCAGAAACCAACAAGAAGGTCGGGCCACTTTCCCACAATTCGGTGGGATTTGTCGATTGGCCACATGGGCCAAGCCTGACAAATGGGCCCCAAACAACCCAAAACCGTCCAAAATTGAAATGACGGAAACGCCGAAAATCAACGCCCGTGAAAGACTGTTCTGAGTCCGGGAAGACGTCCCCGCTTCACGTCTACGCGTTCGTAACAACGACCATGACAGAAAATACAAAGGAAGTCGCTTGCATGCTTACGACGTTGAAAAGTCAAACGAAAAGTCAACCCAAGGGCATTTTCTGGCTATTTCCTGCTTCCGGAATAAAATAATTCTAATTTTTTTTTGAAACGGACTGTAATACTAATTTCTTATAAAAAATTTCGTCTCAAATTTCCATAAGAAGTACAATGAGGCAGATGAGAGTCCTAAATCAAGCACACGACATTCCTCCCAAGAAGCTCCCTCAAAAAGGGATGCGGTGAGAAGAAATAACAATTGTCCGAAGGTAAACCGGCTAAAAGTGTTCCGTCACCACAACCGAAAGTGAGAATTTGCCTCGAAATTCAATCAAAAGAGGAAATATGACTAGTCAAAGAGTATTCAGCCGTCCAAAAGGCTTCCGACCGAGGCAACCAACTACTACGTTTGCACGACGGGGTGGTATTCGATAGTGCAATCGTAGTCGTCATCGCCCTCCATTCATCTCCTTTGACCGAGACGAGGTCCCACACAAACAGAAAAGACTGAATTTCAAACTTTGGTGGCCGTTGAAAATTCTCGCACGTCGCACCAAAGGGATAAGTGGTCGCCAAATCTTTCTAGCAAAGATAATGGCAACAAGCTCCAAATCATGGGTAGGATAATCTATCTCATGCGGGTTCAACCGTCTAAAGGCATAAGCGATTATCCATCCATGTGCCGTATCAGCACGCAATCCAACTCGGCTCAGCGACGCGTCACCGTGGACCTCGTAGTTACCGCCGTCGTTGGGATGTGCTAATACTAGAAAGCAGAATAAGACAAAACTTCAGCAGCTTGGAAAATTTTGACGCGTTAACGTCCCACACAAAATTCACATCTTCTCGGCAAGCCTCTGCATATGTGCCAACAAGAGAAAAGTCCTTCACAAACACGTTTCTGTGATAACCGCCTGTGCCTCTGAAAACTTCTCGATCTCCGAAACATTCCCACTCGCCCCCGTAAAATCCACCGTTGCAACCTTCCGGGGAATCGACAAGAATACAATCCGCAGAAATTATGTGCCCCCAGTAGTACTTATAAGCTAGAACCGGGCACTCGCCGAAATTGGCATGCGTTCCAACTCCCAAACTCCATAGCACTGGGAAGCAAGTATTTAACTTTAACTACCGTATGTGGTGTAACTAGAATGTCACAGCCAGGAAGACTATCACAAACTTGTCGAGATACCTGGGCGAAGTAATTGATTCATCAAGTCCATGAAAGTCGCTTATTCTGCTTGTCAAACCAAAAAGGTAAGATAAGAAAACTCGTAG
This sequence comes from Gillenia trifoliata, assembly GCA_018257905.1. Classification (NCBI taxonomy): domain Eukaryota; kingdom Viridiplantae; phylum Streptophyta; class Magnoliopsida; order Rosales; family Rosaceae; genus Gillenia; species Gillenia trifoliata. The sequence continues at coordinate 8,388,190 of CM031088.1, read as the reverse complement.
GCTCGTAACCAGTCCGTAAAGTAGTCAAAACACAACAACATTCGATCTTCACCATAACAATCGCACTTCAAATCGATCTTAAAGAAAACATGTGCACTTCTGAGTCGGGTAAAAAGATCATCGATCTGTGTATGCGGGATAACGCGCGACCGTCGCCCATCTCGTATGCCTATAATCGATGCGTAGTCTTAAAGTACCGTCACTAATCAACAAGACCCGCAGCTCCACAAGATGGTGCTGCAAGGCTAAACGAATCCCTGCGTAAAAGCTTGGTCGGGGAAAACCTCGACCACCACTTTGGTGGAGCCAAATATTGCAGAAGTAGAGAAATGAATCCGCACTCCGGAAACATCGATAAGTGAATTCCACTTCTCGATCAGCGTAGTCCGTAGATCGTCAGAAAGATCCCATGAAATTTGCCGACAATCGGGTACATCGTCAACCCGAAGAGAAATTCCATCTTCCACACCACACGGTGATACAAACCATCACAACCTAAACTCAATGGGCTTCGTTGCTTTCATAGCCGAAAATTAGCCTTACCGATCGATTTTCCTGTTTCACTGAGAAACATCACAGCTAATATGCCAGGTGGCGTAAAGGTGACCAACCTCCGCCGACAACCCACAATGGCATGAAACTGTAAAACTAACCCGTTCCTAGGATCACGTCGAAATCCACGATATCCGCAGGAATGAGATCGGGTAAAGCAATACTATAATTAGTGATGATAAGGTATCATCGATAATCACAAAAAGATAAGACAAAGCCGCCAATCCGCATAGCGATTCCCATATCGTACCCGATGGTGAGTACAATGTGGTTGAGTAATTTTGAATGAACAAAGGTGAAATAACCGAGTAGGTAGCACCCTGATCAATTAGACTCTAGTAAAAAGTTTAAGAATAAATAACGCACCCAATCCCAAGATCGAGACGTTCTCGAGCATCCCGCCACATCAAGTAACTCGCCCACGAAACCGGGCTGCAGGCACCACCTTGGAACCGCATGGCACCACCAGATACCGAGTAGGATAAATCCAAAATACAAGAGAAAGGTTCCGTATGGAGTGACATTGCCCTCGCAATGCACGTCTCTTCCGCAGGTGCAATGATGTAGAACCTGCTCCTCCACCCGCTGGACAGAATGTGCCTAAAGCCGATTTTGCCTGCCCCGCAACACGATTAGTTCAGGTCCTGAATGTGTCAAGCACAGCAAATTCTGAGTCTCAAACGGCACCACATTAAGATGACGAAAAAACATTTTATTAGACAAAACTGGCTGTAGACAGTGGAATGTTACCCAACAATCTAAAAACAGATTCATCAAAGAATCACCCACCACTTATGCCGGAGTTGATTCACTACCAAAGATGATTCAAAGTCGACAACCACAACTGAAAAACAGATTCCTTCTGGGACCAAAAGATAACTGCCTCACCCAACCTCTCGGATGTTGGTTCCCCCCGTCGAAGTTCGAAACGAAAGTTCTAAGAAAAAGTTAAACTCGCACTTTGAAAGCTGATCCCCCGCCAAGTCAAAAACGAAGCTATAGTCAATCACCGTCACTAGTAGATAAGCAATCCATACCGTCGTCCAAAACGAAGGATACTAGATAGCCAAACATACACAAGTGGGAAGATGATCTACTTGAATGACAAAAGTCATGAGTAGACAGAAATGACTCAAAGATACTTCAAGAAGTTCTTCGACGTTCAAAGAAATTCGAGTCACGATTAAAGAAAAATGGGGCCAGTCAGACTCCACTCCGTCTCCAACATCCTCAAGATAGAAATTTGCTCCAATTGTCGAAAAAAGTAGTAGTCATGAATTAACAGAGAAAAGTCAACCAAAAGGTTCTATTTCACGATCATCGAAAAGTCATTGGCAACTGCCGCGTGCGGAAAGTATTGTACAAGAATTTCACTAAGTGATAATTTTCCATTCCCGAATGAAAATGGAAAGTACTGAAAAAATCCAGAGGACAATCCGTCTCCAAGCCTCAATCAAGTAACAAGCCGAGCACCGACCGACGTACTCGCCGCGATCGCCAAAACAACCACAAGAAGTAGAAGACACGCCTAGTCAAGCAACACTAATTGTTCACGCCGTTACTCCGCAGTTGAAGTCGTTTGCTAAAGTGTAAAACACCAACAAGACAAAGAATTTGTGAAACTAGGTCTCACGAATTTAGTCCACTAGAACTTGTCAAACACGAAATTAGTCAATAGGTTCCGCTAACATCAACGCCAAATAGCCGCCTCCCAAAGGAAGTACTTGATGAAAATTCATCCGCTGCGGCCAAACCGACACCACACTCGTAAAAATACGAAATACCGACATCTCGAACCGGCTTCCCGATTCATGTGATTCCATTGGTAGTTAATAAAGAGAGCGTCCAACGCCACACGTAACATCCAAGTTCCTCAACCAAACTCGGTGGTCGCACCGAGTTAAGCACCACCACGGCCAAGTAATTTAAAAGTAACGACAACACTATCAAAATTGGGAAAACTACCCAAAAACCGCGTAATATCCGACGTCAAGCGTGGTATGACACTAAGAAGAACTTAGAATTAACCCAAGGAACAACAATACACCAAAGGTGTGTATTTGAAATTCTTTTTCAATTCCAAGAGCAAGATTCAAGAACAAAGATTCACGACTCCAAGAGTTCGAACAAACAGGTTCGAGAACAACATTGGCGTAAAGGAATACCAAAGAGAGATAGCCAAGATTCACGAAATTTGAAGTCTCGACACCAACAGACAGGTACTGAAAGTACGTATGGAAGAGCTCACTAGTAGTAACCATGCTCGATACCAATCGACACATCCTCATCCCGTGACTTTTGTGTAATAAGAAGTGCTCACACTCATAGTGACGAAAGCCATTTAGAAAAAATTTAAGAATAATTTAGGAAAATTGAATTAAATAAAGTTCAGAGTGCACGCGAGTGTGCATAAGAATAAGTAATAAAATAATGAGTTGTGAACAGAGTAGAGGATACAAAATAATTACAAGAGAGAGAACCCCACTACTTGTCATGACAATTTGCCAGCCATTTCGACGTCTGAAAAGCTCCAGTCAAACTAATCCCGAGGGGCGCAAAACATAAACGGTGAGTGGTCAAAAAGAAAGTTGATAAAACCAAGAATTTTCAAAAGTGCTACTAACTCCCGCTGAAAACAAGCATAGTTTGAGAAAATACGCCATACCCTCGTGCATGAACCTCAAAAATACTATTATAAGAAAATACACTGGCATCCCACAATACCATCGACATGCTCACCCATATAAACACACAAGTCCAAGTGGCTAAACCACAAGGAACAAAGCTAGGCATAAAAGAATACTGAAAGTACTACAATGACGCGGAAATCTAACGCTAAGCTGGTGCACAGTGCGCCTCACACAAGTTCGAGTTGCCTAGTGCAACCTAGAACAAAGCTAGTACCCACAATGGATCCAAAGTCATAATCCAGACCGGGTAAAGGACTACTCCAAACCAAGGCTAGTCCCTGCCACAAGACTGATACCAATACCGGGGTGTTATACATCTACCGATGAGCAAATGCAACATGAAAACATGTATGGCATGAGTAATACGAATGTTCTACCTCCAATAAACGTATATGATATGAATCATAACAAGCTTTGAAGAGCACTGAAAACATACGTACATATAAGACTTATCAAAACAAAGACCCACTCACTCACCGTAGTAGCCTGGGCCGTAGCCCCTGGCCCCGGGTAGCCCCCAGAGGTCCACTGATAGGTCTCACCTATATGAGATATCACCGTAATGATGAAAACTCATAAAGGTTACTAATTAATTAATTAATTAAACCTATCCCTTGTTTTCTCAACACCTGAGGTCCAAAACACTCGAAAATATCATACGTACGCCCTAGTACGCGTCGTCACGAGTCGCCTCGCGAATACTGTAATCGAAAAGGAGTCCCCACGCGCCCACGCGCGCTCCAGCGCTGTCTCACGCGCGTCTGCGCTCCACGCGCTGCCCAGGCGCGGCTCACGCGCGGCTCAAAGGCCTCCACGCGCCCACAGCGGCTCACGGCGCTCGCCGTTTGGCCAGCCGGGTTCGAACCGGCCCGGCTGACGTCGCGCGCCGGCCGACCCGGCTTATCACGGCCGCGGCCATCTCCGCCGATTTTCCTGGCCGCCGCCGCCGGATCGAAAATTTGGCCGAATTCGGGTAATTTTCAAAGTTTCATAACTTCTTCATTTTAAAGCCAAATTGCACGATTCAAGTGCCAAAATGAAGCAGAAGTGGAGGAGAATAATAATTTACCATTTTGGGGGCCAAAACCTGCCGAAGGGCCCGAAAATGGCTCAAAGACCGGCCAAAAAGCAACTCCTCCGTTCGATGACTTTCCACTTCCAGCCTGGCTTGGTTCCAAGGCCTCCAGGTCGCTTTCAGAAACAGTATGAGCCCTCAGCCCAAACGACCGCCAAGCCTGAAAATTGGACTCCGACTCGTGAAATTCCGCTTCGAGAAATACTCTGAGTCAGTCTAAAAGTCACTCCCAAAGGACCCGGTTCGAGCAAAAGACAAGTCACGAGGTTTGCAAGAGAAAACCGACAAGAATAACTCAAGCCACTGGTGGCTTCGAGTAATTGTTTTTCCCACCGGTTCGGCTTTCCGGGCAAACCAAAAGGTTGTCGCTAGTTGTTCTTGATGATGGAGATCGAGTTGTGTTTGCTTGGTGAATGGTGCTTCCAAAAGGTAGTGGAGAAAGGCCACGGTAAAGGTTTGAATTGTTTGCAGATAATGGCAAGGAGGATGAATGTAAGTGTGAAACCAACAGCAAGGTCAGTCACTTTCCCACAATTCGTGGGATTTGCTGGGATTGGCCACATGGGCCAGCTGACAAATGGGCCCCAGCCCAACAACCCAAAACTGTCCAAAATTGAAATACGGGAAACGTCGAAAATCAACGCCCGTAAAATATTTGTTCGGAGTCCGAACGACGTCCTGCTCGCGTCTACGCGTTCGTAACGACGAGCACGACAAGAAAATACAGAGGGAAAGGTTGTACAAGTTACGACGCAAAAGTCAAACAAAAAGTCAACCCAAGGGCATTTTCGTCATTTCCCACTTCCGGGAATAAAATAATTCTAATTTTTTTGAAACGGGCTGTAACAAAAATGCAAATTTGGTATGCACACTATATTTACATCTTTTTTTTTATATTTTCGACATATGTAAATGAAAATTTTAATTCAATATAATTTGGGATCTCATTTAATTTTTTCTCTTTGATTAGTGAGAGACACACCAAAAGATGTAAAAAAGAATGTAAATTTAAGTATTTATTTACATCTTCCGATGAACATGGATAATTTATATTTCGCCATTGGAGAATTTTTCGGCAAAGAAAAGAAAAATGTAAAATGCTCATTTCAAGACATTTTGCATCTCCCATTGGAGATGTCCTGAGAGTGATTTCAATTCTTGAGTTCAATATTAAACTCATGAGTTTGATTCTTATACAATAAATGACCAATTTTTTCTTTATTATAAACGATATTCTACACTAATCTATACTACGATGAGAAGGAAGAGTTTGAACTCAGAATGCAATGAGTTCAAGAAAAAGCCCTAAGTACCAGGGTAATCTACCACTTGCAAATGACCAACTTTTTCATAGAGAGAAAATAGAATAACAAATAATAGCATTTAAATTAAACGGGTCTCATAATTAATAGATAAAATCACTTTTACCAAATTCACACCACTATAACAAGTGTGTTAAATATCAAATTCACCTAAATCCCTGTAAAAGGTCACAACATCCAATCGAAGCCAAAAATAAAAAATAGAAATCGATGTTTTTGAAAAGTAATTTTTTAGCAAAGAAAATATGTTAATTAGGATGAAATGGTCATATGTTAATTAGGATGTATGCCAACCTAATTTTTCATGCCCATAGCAATTTAGAAAGCTAACTAGGTGCCTACTTTTGCCAAAATAATTATCTAATTATTGAGAAAGCTATACTCTACTAATTTTTAGAAGCTAGGAACCAACTTTGTTTATGAAAACTTAGGCACACCATTAATGCGATAAAAGGGTTCTGGATTCATATAAATATATGTAAGCAGCTTTTTTGGAATCTGGTGGCAAACCTATCAGGATAGATTCTTGGAATGGCCTTAAAATATGAAGGTCAACACATTTTTCCATTAAATCAATAATTAGTTTGTGTATAAAATATGATCTCCCATGTTTTAGTTTTTTGGTTAATGATCTCTCAAATTTTTAAGCTTAAAGTACAAGTCAAAGTATTGATTTGTACGAAGAAGGCGCAACTAATGTTTCAAAATGTGTCCAAAAATTATCACACTACAACAATGGGCGTGGATCCAACCAACCTTTTTATTTGAATATTCTCGTTTTTTCTTCAACTCTTTTTTTTCTTATTTTAAATGTTGCACAATGATCAAAATCGTCTACTTTCTATTTTATTCTTAAAAGATTAACTCTGAAAAAAATTAACTAAATTGTTAGATGACTTAATAGTTTTAAATTTGGTTAATTTTCGGTAAAGCTAATCTTTAACGGTGGTCTTGAAATTAAACAATTTGGATTATCATGTAACATTGTTGTGATTTGGCTCGTGAAAATACCAAACAGGTTTAGGTTTCCAATTGGTGTTGGGAAAGGAGAAAATGAATGTGCACATGTTATTTCCCATAAGAATTGAGAAATAGATTTTCTTTGTAATCCCAATCAATTTAAGATTAAGAAACAAATTTTCCCTATTCTAAACAGATTTAGAAATCCGATGCTTGTAAGGCATGTAAGCATAGATCTATGTACTATAAATGAGCTTATTGAGGGTTGCTTATTCACACAAACAACATAGAAAATACAAGGGGTATAGAGCCAAGAGTGATAGAGAGATCTAAAGCAAGGTGTTGGGGTTTACCATAAGGGTTTCAATAAGCTCTTGTAACCGAGTTGTTATTCTCCATAGTGCAGGTGATTTCTCAAGAGAGATCACACGAGGAAGTAGGCAAAGTTCGCCGAACCTCGCTAAATTCTTTGTGTGTTGTGTGTGGCGTGTTTACTTTATTGTTCATATATTCGCATAGCATCATCCTATTAGTCTGCATAACACCAGAGACTATCGATAAACAAGATCAACTAAGGGGGATTACAATCTACAATTGTTATCAGAGATAAGGTTGTAGTGTTTTGAGATGGCGGGTGACAAGGCAAGCTCAAGTGACTACATGAGCCCCATGATCAAGCCAATTGATGGGAATGATAACGTCACGTTATGGCATAAGAAGATGAAGAATGTTCTAGTTCAACAAGATTTGCAAGACGCTATTCTCGGAATAGAGAATAAGCCACAAGGAACTATAGATGCGTAGTGGAAGAAGTTGGACAAAAGGGCGAAGATCTTTATCGAGTTACATCTTCCTGACAATGTGATGAATCGTCTCGATGAGGATATGAGTGATAAAGAAACATGGGAGAAGCTTGAGAAATTTTAAAAGGATAAGATTTTATCCAACAAACTTTTCTTGAAAGATGAACATCTCAGTCTTCGGTTGGAAGAAGATGGAGATTTGCATGATCATATGAGCAAATTTCATAATTGTGATACCAATTTATCAAAGATTGATGTGAAGTATGAAGACAGTGAGAGGGCACTCTTACTGTTGAGATCTCTACTGCCTTCGTTCAAGCACTTTAGAACCACACTCATGTTCGGTAAGGATACTCTAATTTTTTTATGAGGTTGTAGAAGTATTCAATCTTATGTCAAGATAGATGAGAACACTGAATGCTCTCAAGCGCATGGCCTTTATGCGAAAGGTAAAGAGAGGGGTCGGTCACAGAACAACAGTGATAAATCTAGTGACAGGGGTAGATCAAAATCCAAAGGAAAATAAAAGAAAGGTTGCTTCCATTATGGGGCTATTGACCATTGTAAAAGAAATAGCAAAAATATGGAAAGAGAAGAAAGCAAAGGCGATGGCAGGGAATTCGAATATAGCCAGTGTAGTTACTTCAAAGGAAAGTAATGGCGAGCTCCTTGTAGTAACACCGAGCTCCAATCAAATTTTGGATTTTGGGTTGTTCGTTCCACATGTGTCCTTTCAAAGAATGGTTTGATACATATGAGGAAAGAAGCAGCGAAGAAGTGTTGATGGGAGATGATACACCGTGCATGGTCCAAGGCATTGGTTCAATTAAGATCAGACACTATGACAAAGTTGTTAGGATACTAAAAAAGGTTAGACATAATACTATGCTAAAGAAAAGTTTGATATCTTTGGGCACTTTAGATAGAGCTGGTTACAAGTACAGTGGCGAAGAGGGAGTACTCAAAGTTACCAAAGGATCACTTGTTGTGATGAAGTGGGATTTGCAGCCTAACACTTTGTACGAGCATAGTAGGACTACAATAATAGGTAGAGCCGCAATATCTACTGAGGTTGGTTAAGAGGACTAGAATGAGCTTTGGCACCTTAGACTAGGGCATATGAGTCAAGGAGGATTGCAAGAACTACACAAGAAAAATATGCTATAAGGTGTTAGTTACTGCAAACTGGATTTCTACAAGTATTGTACTCTTGGGAAGCATACAAAGATGTCATTCAAGGTAGCATACAGTGAGAAAAGAAGCAAGGAATTGTTGTACTATATTCATACATATGTATAGGGTCTGGCGCCAACAAGGTCCAAGGGAGGCTCCAGATACTTTGTTACTTTTCTAGATTACTTTTCCAGGAAAGTTTGGGAAATTTGAGGTTTTCGCCAAGTTCAATGAGTGGAAAGTATAAGTACAAAATCAAAAGGGTAAGAAAATCAGATATCTAAGAAGCGACAATTAGGATGAATATAGAGACAAGAAGTTCTTACAATTTTGCAAGGGAGAAGGCATCACAAGATACTTTACACTGAAGAAGACTCAACAAAACAGAGCTGCAGAGAGGATGAATAGAACTCTCATAGAAACAGAGAGAAGCATGCGGTTTCATGCGGGATTGCCTGACACACCCCACCCTCGATACCCACGTGGATACTGAGTGCGAGCGTGCTGGCCGACACTCGTAAGTGACGAAGCCATTAAATGCATGACAACACTTAGTGTAACCAAAATTAAATTGTATTAAAGTTGCAAAATCCAATGTCAATATGCATATGGTTCAGAGCGTACTAATGTTGAACAGCGGAAAACAAATAATGAAACAAGTTCCTAAAATCTCTATCCATAACAGGGATGGATATTATTAAAGAAACTGGAAGTAAAAGATAAATCCCTACATGGTCGGGATGGATGATCAGAGCTGCCACGCAAAAGTCTCGACCTCGCCGGATGCACTATCACTATGTCCTGAAGGGGGCGTAAAAACAAAAGTGTGAGTGGACACAAATCAAAGTTTTCGCAAAACCTTTCTCTTTTCAACATATTAACCCCCTATTGGAAATCCAGTATAATCGTCGAAAACATACTATCATAGTATAGTTCAAAAGATACTTTAATTGTATACTGAAACATATCAAAAGGTATAATATCCATAAATCACAATTTCATAATTCCAATAATATATAAGGGAAAACCAACACAGGGTATATGCGCGATCACCCATGTACGGGTTGAGGAACAGCCTCTCAATCACCGTACAAGCTCAATACGTTATCCAATAATTTGTACTCCTAGTACCACACACATGTAAGTCCTGGCGCCGCAGCGCGTCACACCCGAGTCCTTACGTAGTGGGGCCTTTTCCCCATAAACAACAATAAACGTAAGACAAGCTTGCACTAAGGTATTTACCGGACAATACCCCTGGAGTACAGTGCGTGTGACCCAAACATGTGAGAACTGTCCTATGGCCATGAGAACGGTACTACAACGTAGTGAAAGCATACCAAGTGTGTTTGAAAACATACATACATACTCATGTGTATAGATATAGGAGCCAAAATCCCATTCATAATTCCCACACACGAAGTGGAAAATTACCAAAATGCCCCTACACTTTAAAGTTTCGTAAAACGTTCGTTTCAACTCCGAATTGAGTTCCGCTTGCGTCCACGCGTTCGTATCGACGAGTACATCAAGAATATGTAAAGAAATAAATTTTCACAAGTCATCACGAAAAGTCAACAAAAGTCAACATTGACCCTAGGGGTATTTTGGTAATTTCACATAAATTTTGGGACAGGTTGTAACATTGCCTGACATGATTTGAGCATAAACGGTTAACCATGCTTGCTACTTGGTTAATCGATCACCCTCAAGGGTTCTTGATTTTAAGTGTTTAGGAGAGGTATGGTTTGGTAAACTTGTTGATTATTCCATATTAAAGGTTTTTGGTTGTAGTGCATATGCTCACATTCAGAGTGATGAGAGGACTAAGCTCAAACCAAAGTCACTCGAGTGTATATTCAAAGGATTTAAGAAAGGAGTAAAAGGCTACAAGTTATGGGGTATTGTCAACAAGAAGAAGGTTTTAAGTAGAGATATCGTATTCAACGAAAAGACTATGCCCTTGAATAAAGTCGAGGCGTGTGAGGAGAAAAAGACTGATGTTGTAGAAGAAGCAACTAAATTTCCTATAACCAAATGGGTCATTGAAGAAAATCTAGTTCAAGTGGAGCATGAGCAAGCAGAGCATGACAATGGGGTTAATGAGGAAAAACTAGAGGAACAACAACAGTCACTAGTTAGGGCTAAGGTGGAGCTATCACCATTGCGGAACCAAGATTTCCTGATTCCTCAATCACCAGTGCAACTGTTTCAAAGATGCATAGCATTGGACAAACCGAAGACAAATTGCAAGCAACCTGACAAGTATATGGATTTGATCAAGATCAAGCCAATTATGCTCTAAGTGTTAGTCAGAAAGATCCAACCACGTATCAAAAAGCTATAGCAAGTAATGATCGGGAAAGTTGGATGGTTGCTATGTCTTAAGAGATAGAATCTCTTTATATGAACTTTGTTTGGGAGCTATTTTCTAAACCAAAGGATCGAAAGATTGTAGGCTAGAAGTGGGTGTTTAGAAAGAAAGAACACATGAAGATGACGCCATGAGATATGAAGTTTGGTTAGTGGCAAAAGGGTATTCGCAAAAGAAAGAAGTTGATTATGACGAGATATTCTCTCTGGCGGTTAAGCATACTTCTATAAGAACTCTGTTATCAATAGTAGCTCAACGGGATATGGAGATAGAGTAGATGGACATTAAGACTGCATTTCTCCATGGTGATATGGATGAAGTCATATATATGGCTCAACTAGAAGGTTTTGTCGAAAAAGGAAAAGAAAATCTTGTTTGTTGATTAAAGAAGTCTCTTTATGGTATGATTATACTATTGTTTGTCGATTGAAGAAGTCTCTTTATGGTTGAAACGCAATGGTACATGTGTTTCAACTCATACATGCTAAAGATTAATCATACAAGATGCTTATATGATTGTTGTGTTTACTACCATGTGTTCGAGGATGGTATGATTATACTGTTGCTAATTTATGTAAATGATATGTTGATTGCATGTGAGGATACGTCTAGAATTCAAGAGTTAAAGATGCAACTAAGTAAGGTTGCACAAAAGATCCTTGGAATGCAAATTAGAAGAGACAGAGAAGCGGGAAAGTTATGGTTGTCATAGACAAAATATATTCAAAATATATTAAAGCATTTCAATATGGACGGAGCAAAGCTCTTGTCTACTCCATTGGCATCTCACTATCAGTTGAGTGTGTGACAATGTCCAACTACATAAAAAGAGTTGGAAGAGATGAGAAAAGTGCCTTATGCAAGCGCAGTAAGATGTTTTATGTATGCAATGGTTTGTACAAGACCTGACCTAGCTTAAGCATTAAGTGTTGTTTCAAAGTATACGGCGAATCTAGGAAATGAGCATTAGTCTGCGGTTAAATGAATTTTTCATTACTTGAAAGGTACAGAGAGTCTAGGAATCTTGTTTGAAAAACAAGAAAAGGAAGCATGTGTGCTAGGGTTATGTGGATGCTAACTATGCAAGTGAGTAGACAAAAGAAGGACCACCACAGGTTATGTTTTCGTTTGTGGTGGAGGACCGATCAGTTGGAGAGTTACTCTACAGTCAATTACAAAATTGTCTACTACTGAAGCGGAGTATATTGCACTAGCGGGATTGAAAGGAAGCAGTTTGGCTTAATGGTTTAACAAGAGAGTTTAGAATACACAAGGTTCTATGGTGATCAGATGTGGCAATGTGACAACCAGAGTGCTATTTACTTAGAAAAGAATCAAATGATTCATGGTAAATCAAAGCATATTGAAGCTCTTTATAATCGGATCAGGGACTTGGTAGAATCAAAGGAAGTGACAATTGAGAAGGTTCATAAAGTGGAGAGCATTTTAGATTACTTGACTAAACTGGTTACAACATGCTAAGGATTGGATGGAGCACCTTCTCACTTCAGGTACGTTGAGGCAAGAAAAATTTTGTCAAAGTGAAAGTTCTTGAAGTTTTCCAAAGCTGCTTTAGTAGGTTGGAAGATATTCTGAGGTGTAACAGTTATTTCTTGGTTTTGACTCACCAAGGTGGAGGTTGTTGTGATTTTGCTCGTCAAAATACCAAGGCCAAACAGGTTTAGCTTTCCAATTGGTGTTGGGAAAAAAGAAAAGGAATGTGCAGTGGTTATTTCCCATAAGAATTGGCAAATAGGTTTTCTTTGTAATCCCAATCAGTTTAGGATTAGGAAATAAGTCAGTTTTCCCTATTCTAAAAGGATTTAGGAATCCTATACTTGTAAGGCACGTAACCATCGGTCTATGTACTATAAATAGGCTTGTTGAGGGCTGTTTATTCACACGAACAACAGAAAAAATACAAGGATAGAGATCCAAGAGTGATAAAGAGATAAAGCAAGGTTTTCAATAAGTTCTTGTAACTGAGTTGTTATTCTCCATAATGCAAGTGATTTCTCAAGAGAGATCACAGGAGGAAGTAGGCAAAGTTCGTTGAACGTCGCTAAATTCTTTGTGTTTGTGTGTGGCGTGTCTACTTTCTTGTTCATATATTCGCATAACATCATCCTATTAGTTTACATAACACCAGAGACTATCTATAAATAAGATCAACTAAGGGGGATTAAAATCTACAAACACTGCATAATGAATAAAAGAGGCAAGGTCAATGAGAAGACTTGACTAAAAATGTTGCTAGCATTCCCCAAACAAAAATTGGTTGAGGCCACTGGCGGATCCACATTGGGGTCAACAGTTGACCCCGTGGCGGCCAGAAAGTTGTTGGAAACTGCCTCCGATGACCCCTTGATCACCATTTTAATTTAAGATTTAAATTTCCATGTTATTTTTTAAATAATTCAACCCTTTATCAATTGAAAGACAAGTGAAGTACCCTTCTCAATCACAAAAAAAAAAAAAAAAAGTACCCTTCTCAAAAAGAGCAACCCTATAAGGCATTGATTTGACTATTGACAGTGTTTGACAGGCGACTGACACTCACGTGCCCTCTCTAAACACTAACGCCGTTATCTACTCGTTTACCTTCTCCCTATTGGGAAACTGAGTCGGTTGGACGGCGTTAGTCAACTGCCTCACAAGTCACAAATTCACATTTTGGTCCTCTTTACTTTTACTTCAGAAGTTGGAACTAGCTCAGTCATCATTAACGTCACGGTAAAAATTTGTGCACTGGCTAGATGATGTAGTTAATGAGAAATAATTAAGGCTTAACAACCATTTAACCTCCTCGTTAAGTGGTCCAAACCTAAAAGTCGTTTTCTCTCGCGGTTCACGCTGTTTTTTTTTCTTCCTTTGACTTTTCTAATCAAAGCTCTATAATTTTTACCAGCCACCGACTACAATGGATGGTTGAGTAGGTTCTAATTTTTGATATTTTTTTTGGGGCAAAGAATAAGAAGAAGCCATTTATATATGTCCCATATGGCACGTGATTCCTCCCAACGAACAAGCCTAGGCTTTGGTTGTCTGTCAGGGGTGACTAGCAATGCTGGTCTCACTTCTCAAGGTTGAAGAAGCATAACTTTTATATAATAATTAAACACAAATTAATTATTATGATCTTGAGTTGAAAACTTGAAATGGACCAAGTAAAAAAGAATTATTAAATGAAACTATATATAAATGCATCCTAATGAAAAACCATAGCAAAATTTAATATGTTTCAAATTATAGATATAAGGGTTCAAATCTTTATACCACTTACATATATGTAAGGTTTTCTGAGTTATACTAATAACAGTCGCGTATGTAAATATCATTTTAATTAACGATTGTATTTGAATCACATGCCGACATATGACTAATGTTGTCATATTTTAATGTTGACTAAATTTTAGCTATGTCAGTTGCACTCTACGCAAAATTTTGCTATAACACTTTGTTTTGTCTCAATTTGTTTCGTGTACTCATATTTTGCATCTCATGTTACTTTATTCCTCAACTAGGTTGAAAGAGACTTTAGTTTCACTAAATTGGTAAGGACTCCTTGGGTTTTTGCATTTGGGAAAATTGAAACCGCCAAAATCACCATAGCAAAAAAAAAAAAAAACATTGTACCTCCTGCCAAAATTACTCTCAAATTCCCTCAATTGCAACCTAAATGTCTCAATTTCTCAAAGATTGTCACTGAAACTCACAATTTCGTTCACTTATCCGTATATCATTATTTTAAAGACTGAAACTAACGTCTCTCTCAACCCAGTTAACCGAACGAGGTAACGTAGAACACAACGAATAAGTATAAAGGGGTAAAGTGCGCCACAACATGTACAGAGAAATGAGATTCTATTAGAGTACAGAGGGTAAAGCTAAAAATAAGCATTTAAGGTTTCATAACACTTTTGGGTTAGGACGGAGTTTTGAAGGAAAGTTATGTCTAATCGATTCACACTTGCATTGCTAAGAAACTTTCTAGTGTTTGCTTTGGCACTTTGTTGTGCTTGATGATATAGTGGACTTGAGTGTGGTTGCATTAAGGCCATGTTTACTAATTAGGAAAAGGAATGCACATAATGGAACTCATTCTCATTCTAGGTTACCCCTTGACTTTCTCACAGATTTCAAGCATGCGATTCCATTCGAGGTCCATATGAAGCGTGCATCGGACAATATTGTTAGAGAGCCATTAAATTTCATCCGGTCTACCTCGTGGTGGGATTTACTTTCCCACGCCACGCTTGTGCCAAGAAGTTACCTGTGCCATGAAATGCAAGTCTGCGCAGTGCTCTCCGAATGCTTATCGAGCCATGATAGGATTCATCAACTTGAGCAAATTCTTTGATCTGGATTTAACCATCGATGAGTATTTGTACTTCTTCGAGATTAGTCATGTTGGAAATGTTAAGCAGCTGAAGTCACGCCATAGATTGTTTGATGCAATGAGCAGAGGAGACCATGATTGGCCTAGGGGCACATTGGATATTAACAGTGAGTGGGAATCCAACACTTCACCCGAGCTATGCGTCCCACTGGAATTCATTGATGGTGAGTGTACTGCTTTAGCCTCATCATGGTTGAAATTTAAACATGATTCTTCTTAGTTCCAACTTGCTAAATGTCTTCTTTCCCTTGTAGAATCACAATTTGGGCCGACTCCGAAGAGTAATCCTAACATGAAGAAAATGTACATCACGATGGTTATTCAGCCTGAATATCGAGAGTGGCATTGGTTGCTTAGCCTTTGCGTAGGGAAAGGGGTGGACTACCGCCTAACGAGGAGATTTTGCGCATCAAAAAGGAGGTGCTCGCTCGTCCTATCGCTGCCATTGAGTTGACAGTTACTGAAAGTAGGAAGAAGAGGTCTGCATCGCCGGTTTACAGTTCATTGATGGAGAAGAAACCAAGGGTTCCTTCCGCTGCTCGTGAAAGCTCTACTGCTCCTAAGAAACTTATGATTGATCTTTCTCCGAAGGGCAAGAAAGAAGACATCAAACCTGCCCAGATTAAGAGAGATGTTGTTGATGCTGCAAAGTTTGTCGCTTCAAAAGAAGTTAAATCCTTCGCCGAGAGAACTGCCGAGGGTAAGAGATATGTGCTGCCCCTTGCATTTAAGAGATCTGTGGTGCCCGCTGCACCTAGGTCCAGGTTTAAGATGAAGCGTCCACCTATGATTAAGATTGCTGAATATGTTCGGAACGCAGTTGGTGAATATGTTGGGAAGGCAATTGGTGTAGGCGCCTTGTCTGAACATCAACCAGAGGAAAGGAAAGGTTCGTTACTTGCTACTATGCAAAGGAATTTGATTCTTTCCGTTGAGTCTATCCCTCTTGACAAAATCACAATCCATGATGCTAAGAAGGATGAAGCTGTGTCAGCTACAAAAGCTTGTTCTTCTGCCAAAAAGATTGCAAATTTGAAGGCTAAGTTTGCTGAGTTGAAATTAAAGGGGTCCTTCTCTCCTACCCCTACTTCTGAGCAGTTGAAAGAAGTCGTCAAGGAGAATGAAAACTTGAAGCTTGAGTTGGCTACCGCTCGTTCTGCCTGCTTCACTAAAGACCAAAAGATCATAGAGTATGTTAATGATATTGATTGTTTGCGGAAGATTGCTAATGAAGTTGACTCTAAAAATAAAGAACTTCAGGTTGTGCTGTCTACTAATGAAGAATTGTAGAAAGATTTTGATAAGCTGCAGAGCGTTAACAAAAATCTTATGAAGTTGAACAAGCAGCTAGGGAGTGAGTAGGCGAGGACTAAGTCAATAGTCAATCTTCTGGTGGCATTGGTCTCACTAAGTCAATCGTCCACTACATGAATGACCAAGGACTTGTTTGCAAATGGAGTTCGCTGGCAGGTAATGCTGGGACCGGTTTGTAGTGCTGACAGTTGCTGTATTTTTACTCGAAATCCTTATCATTTTAGTTCATGGTTGGTCAGTAGTAGCATGCATTGAGAGCATTCTAAGCTAAGGATTGGCCTTTGGAATGACTGCCACAAACACCTTCGTGGATGAGGCTAAAAACTCTTAGGTCCTCAAGAGGCTTCAGGCAATAGAGATGTTGTTCATCTAAGGATCTTCGAACGAGCATGCCGTTACATATGTAGTAACATAGTGCCTTCATTTGGAGCTTTCGCGACTCCATCCTTTCTTTGGGGAGCGTTTCATTAACTAATAATAGTCAATAATGGGATCTTGCCAACTTAGAATGGTGTTAATTTGAGCTATCTCCACAATTGGTTCCTCGTATATGCTCGGCTTCTCCAAGTATTTAACTGGGATGGAACGTTGGAACTAATGGTCCAAAGCAGAGCCTAAGCTGGCCAAGGCGTCAGCATGGGCATATTCTACATGAGGAATATGCTTAAGAGTGTAAGTCGAGAATGCGCTAAGCAGCTCCCATACCTTTTCCAAGTATCGCGCCATTCTTGGGTGCTTCGCCTCGTACTCCCCTAGCTTAATTGATGATTAGCTACAAAACAGATTGGATTGCGAGCTCCTTCTCTGCTAGGTCTTTCGCTAAACGGAGGCCAGCCAGTAGGGCCTCGTATCCAGCCTCGTTGGTAGATGCTTAGAAGCTAAAATGATAGACTGATCTACGATTGAACCGTCTAGAGTGACGAGAACTAAGCCTGCCCTTATCCCCCTCATTGTTGGAAGCTTCATCAACATGTAAATGCCAAAGGTCTCCTACTAGTGAGGGTGGCGCTTCTCATTGGTGTTCGTCTGCCCCCGGTGCTACTCTAGATCGAGCAGCTGTTGAGTACACAATGGTAGGAGTAAACTCGACTACAAAATCCGCCAGTGCTAAGGCTTTGGACAAGTTTCAATGCCCATTTCATCACCTGTTGAGAAGTATTTAAGCTGTGCAGGACTGCTCGCAGCTAGTACTCAGTTACGACGATGACAATGTGTGCTTGAAAATAAGGCCTAAGCTTACATGCTACTACGATTAGCGTCCAAAACATTTTTTTAATTTTTGGGTATTTGGTTTATGTATCGAGGAGAGCTTTAGACATGTAAAATACGGGTAGTTAGGCCCCCAACTCTTCTCGTATAAAGGCATAGCTTACTGTAGCTTCATATACCACCAGGTAAATGAATAAATCTTCCTCTACTTCTAGCTTGGATAGTAGCGGAGGAGAAGTCAAGTAGTTCTTCAGATCTTGGAATGCTTTCTCTCACTCCTCACTTGTTCTTCTGCGCCTTTTTCAATGCCTTGAAGAATGGTTTACATCAATTGATTGCACACGAGAGGAACCTGTTAAGCGCCACTGCTTTTCTAGTTAGACTTTGGATCTTCTTTGTTGTTGTTAGGGACTTCATTTCCAGAATAACTTTGATTGGATGAGCTTCGATTCCTCGCTGGACTCCAAATGTACACTTGGTAGGGTTGAGCTTCATGTTAATTTTTGAAGAATGTCTAACGTTTCTGCCAAGTTGGTGATGTGGTCTAACCGCTACTTGCCTTTTGTCATGATATCATCAACGTAAACTTCCATGGTCTTGTTGATTTGCTTTTTGAACATCATGTAAGGGGCTCTTGCGTTCTTGAAGCTAATGGACATAAATCAGTAGTAGTAAGTGGCCCGCTCAATGACAAACTTCGTTTTTTCCTTGTCAGGCTCAAATATTGCAATTTGATTATAGCCAGAGTATGTGTTTAGGAAACTGAGCAGCTGATTTCCCAAGGTTGAATCCACGAGTAAATCGATTCTAGGAACTGGATAGTTGTCTTTTGGGCATGCCTTGCTCTGGTCGATGTAGTCCAAACATACTCGCCATTTGTCCTTTTCCTTTTTCATGGCTAGAACAACATTGGCTAGCCATATGGAATATGCCACCTCATCAGTGAATCCGGCTGCTAGTCGCTTGTCGATCTCCACCTCTATGATGTCTACTCGTTTAAGGGCGCACTGGCACCTCTTTTGAACCACAGATTTGGTTGTAGAATCCACATGCAGCTTATGGCAAGCGATCAAGGGATCGATACTGGTAGTTCTTTTTTTTCTTCAAGGCTCAATCGTGAGCCAATCCTAGCAGTCTTTTCCAGCTGATTGGGATCAAGAACGATGTATTCGGCGTCCTCCTCTGGATTCCATCTTGCATCATCTGTCGAGGTTTCGACTTGAATTCCATCTTAATCTATGTGCTGTAATTGTTATTTGGTGGTAAAAAATCTTCCTTTTGAACCTCAACAGCTATGGCTGGGTTGAAGGCTTTCTTCTGTGACTCCTTTAAAATCCATACGATGCATCGTCGAGACATGGCTTAGTCAAACTTAATTTCACCGATTTTCCCACCCAAGATACTGATTTGGATCTTTTGATACTTAACAGATGTCACTAGTTCTATTTTCACAAGCTAAGGTCGACCTAGAATCCCAGTATGGGGAGACAAGTCATTGACGATCATGAACGTCTGCGAAGAGACGATAGAAGGAGTGAGAACGTCAAGTACAAGTTTGTCGATGACAATTAAGATGAAACAGCTGAATTCGGTAAGAACCTCTACTTGATGTTTAATTGTGTTTTCCAAACCCATCCTTTGAATTACCTACAATTGCAGAATGTTCATTGCGCTTCCATCGTCCATCATCATCTTGTCCACCATAGCATGGGCTAGTTAGACGGAGATCACCAGGGTGTCGTCGTGGAGAAAGCCTACTCCCTCTGCGTCCTGCTCAATAAAGCCAATGATTAGACCGGGCACGTTGTGTGCAACTTGGAATTGTTAGTGACCCCTAGATACTCTGATTTAGCGAAGATGTCGTTGATGTGGATCACGTTGTTGGGAGGTTCGGTTCCTGCCTCAGTGTTACGAGCCGGTTGCACTGCCAACTTGTCTAGGAACTTGTCACACTTGCCTTGCTTCGTCAATTTCTAGAGATATTCCTTCCAGGTGAAGCAGTTGCCAGTGGTGACTAGGTTCATGATAAAATGGGCAGTACTTCGAATGATCAAGCTTGGAAGCATCTACCCTCAGAGGTAGGGGTCGCTTGAATCATGGCTCGTCCTGGAGTTCACAGAGAATATGGTGAATCAGAATCATGAACTTAGTGAAAGTCTTGGGCGTTGAGCCTTCCTTTGTGGGGGAGCGGTCTCTATGTTTTTTTCCCGATTGCTTCTTGTCGCATTGTGGCTGCTTTTCATCTTGTTTCTTCTCAGCTGCTTCCGACTCCTTTTGAGGTTGCTCCAATGCCTTATAGGCCGGTTTCTCGTTATCCCATAACGCGTGCTTTTCTGCCAGAGCATAAGAATGTGCTAGAGTTGCATCCTTGTTCATGATCAATTCTCCGCACAACGTGTGCTCAGCAAGGAACCCCTGTCGGAATGCGACATTTGCAGTCTTGTTGTCCCAGCCGACGAGATTTGCCTTCTCTGCCTTCAACCTTCACACATAGATGCAGATAAACTCTTTTGGATCCGTCTTCACACTAAAGAAGTGGTCTAAATCATTCATTATCGAAAGGTACAACGAGTATTCCTTGGTGAAAACCAAAGAAAGCTCATGGAAGTTCCGAATGGAACGCAATACTAAAGTGTTGAACCAATCCAGCGCCTCGCCTTGTAGAGTCGTGGTAAAGATCTTGCGCATATGTGCGTCATTGATTCTGTAGAGGACCATGGCACTAAGGTAGTGTTTGAAGTGTCTCTCGGGGTTCTCGTCTTCGTTGAACAGGGTAAAATGTGGCATGGTGAATTTGCGTCGTGGCTCTGCCTGCTCTATCTCGTCAATGAATGGTGACCTGCTCATATTGGTCACGTCCCGCCTAATGATTTCTTCTTGAGTCTCAATGCACTAGAAGTCGTGCAGTCAATCAGTTAAGAGCCTCTTTACCTTCTCCTAGATCTGCATATGTTGGGGCTGGGGCGCCTCTGGGTACTTCGGTTGGCAATTTACATGTCTGTTGTGCCTCCACATCGGTCAATTTGTTTGCCCCTCGGATGTGGAGTGTGTTGCTCTTCTCTGGCTAGAGAGCGAATAATTCGCGAATGGGCTTGGCGCTAAGTGCCTAAAGAGTTTGACTCGAAGTAGACCAAAGGTTTTTCCTGTCATCTAAGTTTCCTGCTCTACTGAAAATTGGGAGAAACTCCCTGCAAGCAAAGTCGCGAGTGGACAATGTGCCTTGGTTGATACTTAAAGTGTCGTTTAGAGAGCGGACCCAACCGAGAGTGCACATTTCCTCGTGAGCAATGTCGAGAGTGAACACCAAGCTGTTGTATGTTGCTCTACTCGTGACGGGTTAAGAGGTTGCTTGCCAAGACATCAAGGAAACCTCATCATTCGTGCTTGTACTGCTTTGGGACAAGTAGTTAGCGGTATGTTAGGCCTTCATGTGCTTGGGGAGACAGCTAACTAGAGTAGTTTGTTGCCCAAGAGCGCTTGTTAGGTCGGCGACCTGCCGGGCCATGTTTGGTTCACCATTAGTTGTAGAGGGTCCTGGTTGATTAGCATTACCACGAGCGGATGAGATGTAGTGGACGTTTCGAGCACAAAATCTGAGTTGAGACGGGTTTGTTCCATGAGAAAACGAAGCAAAGAAACCCCTGGTTCAACAGTCAAGCCTGCTTGTCTGGTCTAAATAGGATCTGGTCCGAGAAAGTTGGCCCTGTAGGGAAGGGTCGGGCACACAGGCACAGGCCGGGTCACAAGCTAACCTGTGGAAGTCTGTTGGGATGCAGCGCACTGGGTTCGCACGAAATTGGCCTCCTGCCCTAGCCTGGTTGTAATTGGAGCCTGCAGAACTTACTGGCTGCTGGGTTGGGCTTGCAAAGATTGGCCTGCACTAGTGCCATTGTAGTTATTGTTGTCGTGGTCTGAGTCTGCACGGCCTGGGCCGTGGTTGCGAGGGTTTGCGATAGTGGTAGGGGTAACCCTAACTCTGAATTCAATCTCGATAAACGTCAAAGAGAGGCCATTCCATCGATGCCTTAATTTGGTCCATGCCCTTGCAAATACGGGGTTTCGTTTGTTGTAGTTTCTGAATTTCCTGTCACAGTCGTTTTTCCAAGAACAATTCTAAGAATCTTCAACAAAGTTTGGATTGTATGAGAAAAGTTGAAACTAGGGAGAAAATTCAAGAAACAATTGCGAGTTTTTTTCAAGTAGTTTTCTCAAGCTCTCAATGAAAGCACCAATTTGTGGTAGCAAAAATCCACCGGGTGTAGATTGACAAATTTGCACCTACAAAAAAAGAAAACACCTAAAGGTGGATGGGGTGTTGGCCAATGGACCTCCGATTCCTAAATCAGTTCTCTGAAAATAGAGAGAATTAGGGTTTGATTTCGTAGTAGAAATGTACCAGAATATGGTGGAGAATGAGGGTTATTTATAGGGGAGAGGGCTAGGCATGGGGTGTGGGATCACACGGCATGTGTCGGCCCTCCATTGGTCGTGGAGAGTCATCCGTTGGATGAAATTGGAATTAATCCTAAAGATATATTTAATTAAATAATATCTTTTGATTATCCTTGGAGAATCCTAATTAATTAGGATTGGCAATTCCTTGATTAAACAAATATGTGATTAGACAGGAAACTAATTTAAGGGAATTTAGTATTTAACTCTTCATTAATTTCCTTGTATTTATCTCATTGTCATAGACAATAGAGCTTGGACAAACCATAGTCAGCAGCTCAGGTAGTCTCGCCAATATTAAATAATTATCCATGTGTCAGCTTCACAATTTTTAGAATTATTTTTTGCTACACAGTAAGCACTTTATTAGACTACTATTGTTGTGGCCTATTTTATTGAGGGGTGCGGCAAAGAGAAAAGTAGAGAAAAAGATAGAAGGGCTTGAGGAATTTTAGTACATATTCCTCATGCCTAGTGCCTTTATTTATAGTGAAACAAGTACAATCATAATGGAACAAGGATTTTAGGATGATGAGAATATCTCAATCTATATCTACCTAGGATTTACACAATCACATTTATCACATGTCAATATTATCTACAACACTCCCCCTTTAGTGTGTAAATACTCAAGTAGATATCGCATCAGATCTTCAAGATGACGTAGAGATAGTTGATGAAGTCGTCTCGTAGGCACGATAGAGAACACGCTAGTCTCAAGTACAGAACTTGCATAACAAAAGTAAAAAATCTCACAAAACCTGGCTATGGTAAAACCCAAAGCGAGATAAAACCCATAGTCTAAGGAGAAAAGTGAGTTAATGCAATGTCAATACTAAACATCTTCAAGACGTAAGCAGTAAGAAAACACACAAGGGTATGACCAGTCCAGAATGGGTGCCTCGTTAAAACTTAGTCAGGCAACAAAAACCCAATAGGAAAAATGATCTTGATCGTAGGGAAAAAGAGTACATTAAGGTCAAGTGAGTATACTTTAGGATACTCCCCCTGAGTTCGATAAAACTCCCCCTGAGAACTACAAGCGTTGCAAATAAGAAAATTTGCGCATACCAAATCCAAGAGGTCGGCAAGGTTGTCTTCGGATTGGATCTGGTTGACTTCCATCTTTTGATACTCATGCTGATGTGATGTAGGCGCAATATGCTTGTGTTGACTTCTTGGATGTATCTTGTTATAGTCTAGTCGATACATGCGACGTTGTCTTCATAGATCATCGTTGGGACTCAACGAAGGATGAAGAATTACAGGTGCTTCGAATATGCTCCCATGTACACGTGTGGCTTCGTGTATGGCGATGAGCTCGAAGACGTCGTAACTAAGGCCTATTTAGTTGACCTCCAAGATATTGCGGTGTTCCTAACGGTAAAAACATAATCTGTTTGGAAACGTGCCTTGTATGGATCAGTCGGATAGTCTGTGTTAGCGTATCCCACAAGGTAGGCATCATTTCGATAACCAAGGGGTTGAGGTTAATTCTGAGATGTATAGGGATAGAATAAGCCAAAATCCGTAGTAACGAAAAAACGTCTTTAACACCTATTTGGTGGTAGCGTGTAGGCACAATGTTGTTTCTTACCAAAACATCAACAACGAAGGAGATGCCATGCCTAATGCAATGACCTAAGTACAATAAAGCGCTAATTGAACTTAGATATAGAACTTCAGGTTCCACAACCTTTTCAAGGGTCTCATTTGCATCTAGCGTATAAACAGTCATGGGTGTACTCAAAGGCAACACTTTCTGGGTGCAATTTGACTGGTGGACCAGAATACTACTTGAACTTTGCTAGAAACTTCAGGTAGAGACGGAAACGAGTTTTTCCAAGATCTTTCATCTCAAATTCTGACTTCAGGTGCCAGACAGTTTTCTCAAGCTCTTTTAGAGTCTAAGTGAGATTTACGTCATTGACATAGACTGCAACTCTAGCAAATTCAGTTTTGTACACGCAAGGGCATAGTTTATTCACCTATCCCTAACTGATCAAATATTCACTTAGACGGGTATACCACATCTGCTCGGATTGTTCCAATCCGTAAAGTGAACGCCTCAATTTAATAGAGAGGGTGTTCTGTGGTCTAGAACTATTTGAATCAGTCTATGAAAGTCCTTCAGAAACTTCCATGTAGATTTCATATCATGATCCCTATGAATACGTTACAACCACGTTCATAAGCTGCATATTCAGTTTTTCGAAAACTACCAAACTGATAAGGTAGCGGAACGTTATGATGTCCATTACGGGGGAAATAAGTCTCATCGTAATCAATCCCAGAGCGTTTGAAAGAAACCTTGCACCACAAGGCGTGCCTTATATCGCACTATTTCATTCTTCTCATTACGCTTCCTTCCGAAAACTCACTTGTAGCTAACGGGCTTCACATGTGGAGGTGTAGGATTTGCAGGCCTAAAACACTATACGTTTCAAAAGTGAATCAATTTTGACCTAGATTGCTTGTTTCCAATTTGACCAATCAGTTCTACGTCGACATTCATCAACGGAATGCAGTTCGATATCGTCACTTTTCACTATTTCGGGTAGCTACAATATATGTGAATATCATCGATGATAATCTCATTCCAATTCCATAACTCATCCATGCATGCATAATGGACCAAGACTACAGGTCTCGGGATAATCTGGATTAATTTTATGAGGTGGAATGGTTGAGATAGAAACTAGGAACGGATTCATTTTGTGCCATGTTTCTCCACTTCTAGGGAGGTGAATCCTTCGAACCGAGTGATCTGTCGCGCTTCAGGCCGAGAACACATTGATTGGCTAGCTGCCGGCGTACCGGGCCGTCCAAAAGGGGCGGTCAACCATCCTTCAGGGGCGGCACATCCTTCGGGGATGTAAACTCGAAGTTCGTTACGTACGTCTATCCTTGCAGGTATGTTTGCAACTGGTATATGTGATCTCGTCACTTTAGCTAGATCAAAGAAAGCGTCTGGAGCAACACTTTGAAATCTAGAATACGAGGATTGAGATGATTCGCGCCATTCTTCAGGAACGTTGACGTTCTTATCTCCCCCTAACGGCTGGAAGACTGTCTCATCGAAGTAACAATCCGCAAACTGGCGGTAATGAGATCACGTGCACGGGCTCTAAAGAGCTAATTCGAAGGAGAATCACAATCGACAAAGATTCACATCCTTCTTTGAGGACCCATATTGGTACATTGCAGGAGCACAATATGGTATAAAGTACATACCCAGTAACCAACTGTAACGCTAAAAAGTATCGGGTAGCAATAGGCCTCAAGCGGACCAACATGGCTGCATACAAAATTGCATAGCCCTAGGCAAAAATCGAAAGCTTGGTGTGTTCACCAAGGTTCGGGCGATCAATTGATAATGCGCTTTATGATTGCTTCTGTGAGGCTGTTTGGGGGTTGAACATGGGGAATTCAGAGCACGTTTAGTGGGCTGGATGGGATGGGTTATTTCCAATTAAATTGGACTTGTAACCCAACCCATGTTTGATGAGAAAAATTGTAACATGGACTGGATTGGTTACAAATCCGAAATAGGGAAAATAGGATGGGTTATGTAACCCAACCTCACACACGGGTTACAAGTCCCGTCTCCATGATCCTCAATTTCTTCTTCTTCGTTATGCTATTTTTTTCTTCGATTTGGCCTTGATCTTCTTTTCGATTTGCCGTCGATCTGCTTCTTCTATTTTGTCGGTGATCTTCTTCGATTTTCCAACAGTCTTCTTCTTCGTTTGCCCGACATTCTTCTTCGTTTCAACTTTCAACTACTATTTTCGGGCGGTCATCTTCTTCATTTTGCACGGCGTTCTTCGTTTCAGCAACCATTGTCCGGTGAATTTGTCTTCCCCTCATCTCACTTAATTTGCTTTTCTGGTTCATCTTTTCATTTGGGTTTCATTTGTTCGAGACGAGAAATGCAAAATTTGGGTTTCGTTCCTTCGATTTTTATCATTTGAGTTCCATTTTTTTTCTTCAAATCCATGTTTTTGTTTTCATTTGTGTTTACAATTTTCTAGATTTTGTTGCAAATGTGATTTGATTGTTGAATTTGGGTTTTTTTTCATATTGATCTTTCTGTCAATAATCGAATTTCTCATATGCATTTTTCAATTTTTTGGAATTTCTTGCATCTGGGTTTCGCAAACTCCTTGCAAATATGATGATTTGATTGCAACTACGTTTTCAATTTTTTGGACATTTTCAAGGATTTGATTGCAACTGCGTTTTCAATTTTTTGGACATTTTTGCAGTTGAGTTGCAGGGGTTGTACAACCCATGGTAGTTGTCTGCACCAAACACCTTACAAAACTCCCATCCTATCATGTCCAATCCTAGCATAACCTATCCGAGATACAAAATCCAATCCTGTCTGGTCCACCAAACGTGCCCTCAATGTTCAATTTCAAACCCAAAAGACATGCAATACTTATCAAAAACTCTTCGATATAAACTCTCTGGCATTATCCAGTCTTCTAAACTTTATGGGATAATTAGGGTGGTGAACCCTTAAGTAAGAAACGGCCAGGAGTTTAGCAGCAATGTGTATGGACAAACATGTGACCATTGTGTCGATATATCAACCAAAAACCATATTTACATGGTTCGCATTTTTGGTTGGATGAGTCCACATTATTCCCTTGAATCTACTGTGAAAAGAAGGTTATGTAGTAGCTTTGCTAGGGATGATATAAAAATATAATTCCCCCAACGAACAAGCTTGGCAAAGTGTGCTTGTAGGCACAAAATTCTTACTTCATGTAAGGTGATGCGTTGTGTAACACGTTGCATCATGTTTCGACCTGGATGTCCTAAACGGTCGTGCCAAAACAAGTAAACTGCTCGAATCACTCGGCTCCAGGCCGGCCTATATGTGGCATGTCTCAGTTGGGAGGCAGCCCATTGGCCCCAAAACATAGCTTCATGCTTCATATTTTGGAGGTGATGCAAATATACTTTACTCTATGACGTTCTTCTGGAACAGAGAATATAGGGCCCTTCAATAGTAATTCAGTACTATTAATACAACGAGGAGCGATGCCAATGCCCTTAATCAGGTTAGGTAGACCTGAATTCGTGGCTAGTGGGGTGATTTAGGTATGAAGTTAGTGTGCATAGTAGCACATTCATCCAGACAACTAACTTTCCCACATTTATACTTTATCACATGTTAATTGAATTCGGTCACATGTATAAGAAACATGATTCAATTAACTCATATTCGAGGACAATATCCATAATAATATCCATAACTAAAACAAACACCAAACTTGAATACGAGAACATAGGAAATTGTTCATAAAGTAAACCAAATTGGATAGGGGGTTCAGCCAACATGGCCTTCCATGTCAAAATTTTGCTTTTCCATATGTGTTAGGTGAAGCAAAATTAGTCTCACATATTGACTACGGGAATGGTACTCCTCAACAACATTGGTAGGGGCACAAATAAATGCATAACCAATGATCCATTCCATCAAAACGGAAGTAGATTTTGCATGGTTGAGGTTCGGGAATACTGCCCTTTATTCTTGAAGTTTTGGGTCTTAGGTGCCAAGGGATCACGTGTTTGGTCGTGATGCCACCCCTTTGGTAGACCCTGATTCTACCATTATTCAGTACCCTCCAGCCAAAGATGGATGAGTAGATTCGGTAGGCGTTTGTCGAAGCAGAGCCTTGTGTTCGGTATACTTCTGCCGAAAGTGGGTCACATCATTTGGTAGGCTCCAGCCAAAGTTGAGTCTATACCGTTCAGTACCTCCCAACCGAATCAATGGAGTGCCGCTTTCACTGTTATGCTTTTCAGTGAGCAATATGGTAATAATCAGATCCGAGAACTTAGTGAGCCTCCGCTCTATACAATGTTTTCTTCATGAGCATTTTAAAGGCATGGAAAGACCACAAAATCTTCAGGAGCATTCAATCAGATTCTATAAACTTCAGAATTGTACCTATTCACGGATGGGATTCCAATCATGTCTTGCGGCAGACAAGATATGTCTTGCTTCGGGCAAGATATGTCTTGTTTCGGGCAACATCATCTTTGCATGATTAGAACGGTCTGTAGAGCGAGTCAAAGAGCCATGGAATCCTCATCATCGAGGTACTTCCATTTACAATGCTTCAAGTATAAGCCTTCAAATGAAGATCACGGCGGAGGCTTATTTAGCTCTATCCACGCCATTGTTGGCTTCAATGTCTTAGAACGGTTCTAAGACATGGTTTGGTTTAGTGGATTAATCATGGAGAACTTCAGGTCTCTACATGAGTGGTGAGTTTTAGGAAACATAAAAAAAATGTTTCTATGGCACTTTTTCAAAACTACGGGTTCGAATTAAAAACATGATCTTCAAGTTCATGGGTACTTGCAAACAAAAGCAATATATAGAACAAAAATAATAAGCATATACAGCGGAAACGGGTAGATGAATATAGGTCTACAGGGCCTATGAGGTGTGAAAATCACAGCCCCAATAATTTGGGTGGGCCAAGTTTGGAGCTGCAGGCCCAAACAAGAAGAAAAACTGGACTGTAGGCCAACAATAGGGTTCGGGCTACAAGCCCGAGCCCAACAAGGGCTGGAGTGGCAGTGGTCAAAGTCTGCTGGGCTGAAAGAGTGAAGGAAACCAAGCCCAATTAGGGCTGGTTTGGGAAATGGGCCGAGAAGGCTTGGGTAGCCCATGCAGAGGGTGCATTTTGGGAGTGGGCCGAGAACTGGAGGCGACCCAGACTTGAGGCCGAGTTTGAAACCGGGCCGAGACCAAAGAAGGCCCAAAAGGACCTTGAGTGTCCTGGTGCAAGTCCAACGGAGGTGGGTCGTCGAAAAAGGGACCAGCGGCGGTGCTATTGGTGGTTTGGGTTGCAGACCAGTGGCGGGCGAGTCTTGGTTTCATTCAGGAAACTGAAGATGCAACAGAGAACTTGAGTTCTTGACATTGGGATCCAAACTCTGAGGAATTCAAGAAGAAACTCGACGAGATTCGACTGGAATCTCGGTGATAGTCGTCAAAGATGACGAAGGTTTGGTCAAGGATCCACCAAGGACGGCTACAAGTCGTCGGAAGGTGTCGATTTCACCAAAAAACGGTGAAAAATCAAGACCGGGTTCTCAGGCTTCAGGCGAGTTCCGGTTTGGAGAGGTCGCTTCAGCAGGACCCGTGGCTCGGCTCAGCGGCTCGGCTTTAATGTTTTTTCCTTTTTTTTTCTTTCAAAAATACGAAAAAAAATTCAGAAAAAAACCCTAACTTTTCCTTTGTTCACACAATCATCAATTCACTTAATATATATAGCATATATATTAAATTTAATGCGAACACAATTTTTGCAGAAGATCATAATTTGTTAAAAAGCAGAAAATTGGGTTCATGCATCATGGTGAAGGTTCATGCAATCAAGGCCGAAAAAATATCGACATTGAGGCCGTGTTTTAGAAGTACTTGGATTGCTAATGATGATGGTGGAATAATTTGTTTGCAGAATTGCCTTCAACTCTGGATTTCCATCTTCAATGCTTTGAATCTTGTTTAATATAAAATAACAGGGAGAGAATTAAATCAATAGCAAGTATATTAACTCAATAAAATAAAAAGGAAATCAAAATAAGAATTATTGAAAATAATACTTTCCTTGATTGAAGATGGCCAAAACTTCAGTATAATTCTCTTTAGCACAGCGGAAAGAGCATGCTGATAACATGTTATGATCTATTTTATTGAGGAGTGCGGCAAAGAGAAAAGTAGAGAGAAAGAGAAAAAGGCTTGAGAAATTGTAGTACGTATTCCTTATGCTTAGTGCTTTTGATTTATAGTGAAACAAGTACAATCATAATGGAACAAGGATTTTAGGATGATGAGAATATCTCAATCCATATTTACCTAGGATTTACACAATCACATTTATCACATGTCAATATTATCTACAACAATTATTTTATTTTTATTTTGGTTTTCGATAATTAGTAAACACTTTAATGAGAATGTTTCTTTCTGTTTCATGCCCACTTTGATCCCTTCATATCATACTCACCTCTTGTTACAATTCTTCTTTTTCCATTTCCATTCTTTCGGCTACTGTGATTGTAAGTACAGATCATGTCCCACGACCTTTGGTTTATTCTCGTTCTAGTCTATGTAAGGAAACAAAAAGATATGAAAAATGTTCTTGCCTTCAATAAATTGACAAAATAAAAAAAATAAATTGGCGATCCCAAATATTTAACTCATATTTTGAATTTTATTTAGAATTTTTTTATTAGCACCTCACATATTGTTGAATACACCTCTCATAAAAAATTATTTTTAAATAATTTATATACTTTAATGTAAAATGACTATTTAGGCCTCATTAGATTTTAAAAAAGAATTTATTTTATAAATACACCCTGAATTATGTTCAAACATGTATTCTATTTTTCTTCAAAATGTTCATCCACCAATATATATGCAACCAACTACAAAATTACTTGCTTTAGATTAAATTGTGGTTTTACATAGACTAGATCTCAATATACATACAAAAGTACGATAGACTATTAAAAGTGCATGAAAACTTTATTCTTGTTTTTGCTATCTAATAATTAGATTAAAAGATGCAGGAGAAGGATAGAAGAAAGAACAAAGCTTATAACCATAAAGAAGAATGAAATATCCTTTTCTGAAAAGGAAAAAAAAAAGGACTTTCGAAATAGTGCATCGCTCAGTTGTGATGTGCTAATTTTTCTGTAGATCATCTTTTGAAGTAAAGAAATTGTCTCAGTTGTTTATGAATCACAATAATATGACATGAAAATATTTTGAGTCGAAGCTTCGAACTAATCAAATTGGATTAATGGGAGAGCCAAATAAGATAAAGCCAAGCAGAGTTGAGATTTCCACGAAAACCTAGCAGCCAACATATTGAGACAAGGGCTAGAACACAAGGATAGAAGAAAGACAACAAAAAAACATAAAATAGAGGAGACGAGAGAGTGCAGTAAACTGGGATTATACACCTACTAATTTATATTTTGCCGAAAGGTGGGAGAGGACTGGCTCGATTCTTTGTGGAGAGTGTGGGTGTATGTTAGAGAGTTGTGGAGTATGTAGAAAGTGTGGGGTGTGAGTTTAATATGGAAAAATATGTGAGGTGTATTAAGATAAATTTGATTAAAAAAGTAGATGTTGAGTGTATTCAGTATGTTAGGTGTTGAAATACATAAATAAATAGTTGCATGGCACATCGGGATGGTTTGGATGATGTATCGGGTTGCTGTTTACTCATCGGATTGGTTGTGCTCTCATCAGGTTGGCTGTATAACCCTCGTCGAGTTGGCTCCTCTGTCCACTGAACTTCTATGTGCTCTCTGCTGCGCTGATGTTTTCTGTACATGAGTGTTCTGCTGTCTGTACCAGTCATCTTTCCTTGATTAAAGGAAGATGACTGATTAGTGGCGTGTATTGGTATTAGTGTAATCTCCTTATTTTAAGGATTAGATTGAAGCGTAGGCTTACCCGGTCACTAGAAGTCATTCTGGTAACTGGGTTGTTTCTTTATTGTCTATGCGTAGGTTTACCCAGTCACTAGAAGTCATTCTGGTAACTGGGTTGTCTCTTTCTTTTCTATATGTAAAGCATACTTGTGTAAATTGAAACTTAAGAAATACAAAACAATTTATTGTGAAGATTTCTTCATGGTATCAGAGCAGGTTCAATCTTAACCTGACTCTAAAATTTTTTTTTTCTTTTCCGCTTTAAAATTATTTCATCAAAATGGCTGAGGAAGGATCTGTAAATTTGAGAGGGGAAAACTCAAATGCTCCCCCCTCAAATGTTACCTACTCAGATACCTCATAATTTGAGGTAAACACCAACCAACGACTGTGTTCAATTCTTTTGAACGAGTTTAATTATCTACCATGGTCTCGAGCTGTTTCATTGGCCCTTGGAGGTAAGGGAAAGCTCAGTTTCGTAAATGGAGGCATGGAAGTTCCAGACGTCTCTTCACCTTTGTACAGTGGATGGCTGTGCAAAGATCAACTGGTTATGTCTCTCCTACTTAACACCATGGAGAAGCATATAGCTGAGATTTTCAGCTATTATAATTCCTCTCAAGAATTATGGACAAGCTTGAAGGAAATGTACGGAAACCAAAACAATTATGCGCGAGTGTTCCAGCTAAAGAAAGACACTGCCAGCCTCCAGCAAGAAGGTAAATCCTTTGTTCAACATCTCGGGAAGCTCAAAACCCTGTGGAATGAGCTGGATGTGTATCTTCCACATACCACTGACCCTGCAGTACTACTCAAAAGAGCAGAGGAAGACAGAATCTACCAGTTGCTGGGAAGTTTGAGCCTAGACTACGAGGACTTGAGAAGTCACATTCTGATGAGCCAAGAATTACCTTCCTTCAACAATGTTTGTGCTATAATTCAGAGAGAAGAAGCACGTAGGAAGGTAATGAGCATTGAACAAAGCCCAAGAATGACGGAGTCTCGGGCGTACGTGTCTCATGCCAAGCATACTGAAGCAAAGGTGTACAAGGGCAGATTCCCACACCTAAAGTGCAAACACTGCAATGTTGTTGGGCATACTGAAGATAAGTGTTGGGAACTCCATCCAGAGCTTAAACCCAAGTTCACCAAAGAAGGAAAAATCATACCGCAGTCCTCTCAACAAAGTCACTTCAGGGCTCAAGTTGCTGCTGTTCAACCTTCTTCCTCCACATTCCATGGATCAGCTGAGTTCATGACCAATCCACTTACTCTCATCAACGAGTTTGTGAACTACTTACATGAGAAGGGACGTGGAGGTGCTTCTGGGTCAGCTAATGGTGAAGGAGACCAACATACAGCTATGTTGGGAAAATTTGCGGAATTCCTTTCTGAAAATCAGAAAATACCGAGTAAAGAGGCACCAGGTATTTTACAAGCTTTTTCTACTGCATTATTAACTAGTATTGAAACAGATTGTTGGATAATTGATTCTGGTGCCACTGACCATATGACAAATAAAATAAAAATTTTTAAGGTTTTTAAATCTTTTTCAAAACCATCACATGTGTCTGTTGCGAATGGAAAAACTGTTTCTGTTTTAGGCACTGGAGAAATTAACATTTTTTCAACCAAAACACCTTCCAGTGCCTTATATGTACCATCTTTTCCATTCCAATTGTTGTTTGTTGGGAAAATCACCAACAATTTAAATTGTCGTGCAATTTTTTCATCCAATGATGTAATATTTCAGGATATTCTCACCAAGAAGACGATTGGTAATGGGGTCTTCATAAATGGACTTTATTATCTGTGTAGAAACCACACAAAAAATCAAGCCTTGCACGCCGAGTTAAAGTCCATAGATGAAAACCTGTTATGGCATAGGAGACTAGCTCACCCCTCGGAGTTTGTAATGTCAAAAATCTTTCCAAATGTTTGTAAGCCCCTCACTGACTGTGAAACATGTAAATTGTCGAAATCCACCAGATTGCCATTCGGCAAATCCCAAACTTCAACATGTAAGCCGTTTGAACTTATACACAGTGATGTGTGGGGTCCTACTATTGAATCAATGGAAGGTTTTAGATACTTTGTCTTATTTGTGGATGACTTTACCAGAATTAGCTTTGTTTATCTAATGAAGTCAAAAAATGAAGTCTTCAATATCTTCAAGGATTTTCACATTCACATTAAAACCCAATTTCAATCAAATGTCAAAATTTTTCGATCAGATAATGGCACTGAGTTCATGTCAAACAATATGTTTCAATATCTAAGTGAACATGGCATCATCCATCAAACAAGCTGTGTAGGTACTCCTCAACAGAATGGTGTTGCAGAAAGAAAAAACAGGGATCTCTTGGAAAAAAACTCGATCCCTCATGATACATATGAGTATTCCAAAGAGGTTCTGGGCATCTGCTGTCCTTACGGCAACTTACCTCATCAACAGGCTGCCAAGTTCAGTGTTAGGGTTCAAATCTCCCTATGAAGTGCTAAAAGGCAGGAAAATTGACTTGACTCACCTCAAAGTTTTTGGCTGTGTCTGTTACGTACATATTCAAGCCAAAAATCGAGATAAGCTTGATGCCAGGGCAACTAAATGCATATTCATTGGGTATTCCTCTACTCAAAAGGGATATAAATGCTTTAATCCAGTCACCAAGAAATGCATTATTTCTAAGGATGTCAAATTTGAAGAAAACAATTCTTATTTTGAGCATGCTACAACTCAGGGGGAGGAAGTACTCAATTTGTTACCACTGCCTCAAACCTTTACCGATCCAGTGATACAAGAAGACTCTACAACTAATGTACAGGAGTTGAGAGAACTCCAAGATGAATTAAGCACCTTGGAGCAATCTGACAATAGTACAGAGAATGAAGAGATCAATTCCAATCAAGAAGCCCAAGTGATCAGGAGAAACCCTCCCCATGCAAGAAAGCCTCCGACAAAATTACAAGATTATGTGACTTATGCTTCGCGGTGTTCAGTCACATGTAATTTTAGTGCAATGTCTCCTTTCCATGTTGCCTTTGTAAGTGCGCTAGACGAGCATTGTGAACCAACGACCTACCAGGAAGCAGCTCTTCTTCCTCCATGGAAACAAGCAATGGGAGAAGAGCTCAAGGCTTTGGAAGATAACTGCACGTGGAGTCTTGTTCCGCTTCCTCAACGAAAGAAAGTTGTTGGAAGCCGATGGATATACAAAATCAAGTTCAAAGCTGATGGCTCTATAGAAAGGTACAAGGCTCGTCTTGTTGCTCGCGGCTTCACTCAGACTTATGGGGTCGACTATAAAGAAACATTTGCTCCTGTTGCCAAGATGAACACCGTGAGGGTTCTTCTCTCTGTGGCGATAAATAGTGGATGGTCTCTCTACCAAATGGATGTAAAAAATGCATCCCTTCATGGAGAACTTCAAGAAGAAGTCTACATGCAACTTCCTCCAGGCTATGGTCCTCTAAAGGATAACCTGGTGTGTAAACTGCACAAGGCAATATATGGGTTGAAGCAATCACCTCGAGCTTGGTATGCGAAGCTTAGCTCTGTGCTGACCACGATCGGTTTCACACACAGTAATGTTGATTCTTCCCTGTTTGTCTGCACAAATGGGAAAGGGAAACTTGTGGTTCTTATATATGTTGATGATTTGATCATCACTGGAGATAGTGCTGCAGAGATTGCAGACCTGAAGCAGACACTACAACAAACCTTTGCCATCAAGGATTTGGGGAGGTTGAAGTACTTTCTGGGAATAGAGATGGCAACTTCCACCAAAGGATTGTTTATCCATCAACGAAAGTATGTGATGGATCTACTCAAGGAAGAAAAAATGCTTGACTGCAAGCCTGCCACCACACCTGTTGACTGCAAACTGAAGCTCAACGTTGATGGAGAGGCCATACCGGATGTAAAGCACTATCAAAGACTGGTGGGACGACTCATTTATCTCACAATCACTCGACCAGATATTACCTATGCTGTTAGCATGGTCAGTCAGTTCATGCATGCACCTACTGAGCATCATATGCACATTGTCAAAAGAATCCTGCGTTATCTCAAGGGTTCCATCGGTCGAGGAATTCTCATGAAGAACAATCAGTCTACTAATATTTCCGGCTATACAGATGCAGATTGGGCAGGGAATGAAGTCGATAGAAAATCTACAACTGGCTACTGTACATTTGTTGGTGGAAATCTCGTCACCTGGAAGAGCAAGAAACAACAAGTTGTTGCTCGCTCAAGTGCAGAGGCGGAATATCGAGCAATGGCGGTCACGGCATGCGAATTAATATGGCTTAAAGGTTTGCTCTTTGACCTAGGCTTTCCTAGTTTTGCACCCATGTCTCTTATGTGTGACAATCAGGCAGCTATTCACATTGGTGCTAATCCTGTGTTCCATGAGAGAACCAAGCATATTGAGGTGGATTGCCATTTCATTCGGAATCAAGTTCAATCTCAAGTTATCAGCACTGTTTTTACAAGAAGTCATGATCAGCTTGCAGATCTTTTCACCAAACCACTGTCATCAGTTCATCTACATCGTCTTTTAAGCAAGCTTGGATCTACTAACTTACTAGACCCAGCTTGAGGGGGAGTGTTGAAATACATAAATAAATAGTTGCATGGCACATCGGGATGGTTTGGATGATGTATCGGGTTGCTGTTTACTCATTGGATTGGTTGTGCTCTCATCGGGTTGGCTCCTCTGTCCACTGAACTTCTGTGTGCTCTCTGTTGCGCTGACGTTTTCTGTACATGAGTGTTCTGCTGTCTGTACCAGTCATCTTTCCTTGATTAAAGGAAGATGACTGATTAGTGGCGTGTACTGGTATTAGTGTAATCTCCTTATTTTAAGGATTAGATTGAAGCGTAGGTTTACCCGGTCACTAGAAGTCATTCTGGTAACTAGGTTGTTTCTTTCTTGTCTATGCGTAGGTTTACCCAGTCACTAGAAGTCATTCTGGTAACTGGGTTGTCTCTTTCTTTTCTATATGTAAAGCATACTTGTGTAAATTGAAACTTAAGAAATACAAAACAATTTATTGTGAAGATTTCTTCATTAGGTGTATTTAACAATACGTGGTGTGTGAATAAAACAACCCTTTCATTTATTCATTTGGCGATTGCAAATTTTCCTCCATCTCAAAACTACACAGGCACAAAAATATCACTTAAAAGCGTATTGATACATACGGTCAAAGAATGTTAAAATCTAACATTAGAAGCTTGATAAACTAAAATATATAAGAATATAAATGAATAGTTTGACTACTAAACCTCACACTTGTTGGCATGTGAAATTGGTTAAGGTCGACAAAGTACTCATGTTGGACCAATTAATCGGAAGCAAGCTACCAGTGCTTATCGGCGAAAACGAGGCTTGGTTAGTAGCGCTTGCCCATTCTGTCTAGTCCGCCTGCCGGTCCATGAATTATTTCATATCGGAGTCACTAAATCGTCTCAATAGAATCTATTCTTAATTTATTTTTAGTACAACTTAAAATTTCAATAATATTGGGGTTAAATTTGATTATCAATGCACCTCATGCATATGACACAAGATCAAAAGATCGGCCACAAGTTGCTTGGTACCACCCAAATCATTTTCTCCTCTATATTTTTATCGACCGTTTAAATGATTTATTATAGTGTATCCCCACGCCTATAAACAGAAAATCCACATGGTAAGGCAAATGTAGCCAATAAGATAACCCTTTTCTCATATTAAAGGGGACACCTGCCTTTGACCACACTTCATGAATGGATGTAAGTAAAGGATTTGACATTAAATATCTATCAAGAAGATTATGTATTGGTGAGCTTTATAATAATTAATAATTATCAATATCAAAAATAATCAAGGTCCCAAAAATGTGACCACTGACCAGCCCAACTTAAGCTACCCCATTTCTCTTTTGACTTTATAAAATTAAATTAATTAATTTTAGTATAGAACGCTTTTTCTCATATGTTACCATAATCTTGCAAGGGATTCCCGATGCACCTGAAGGTATAAGGGCATGTGAGTTGTCCTTCATATCCTCAAGGATGATTATGTTTTGGCTACACAAAAGAGTATTTGTATCAAATGAGAGATTTTTCTACGTATTTGGAATACAAGTTGGTACATCACGTGTAATAATAATATAAGTAAAGAGAATATATATTTATATCATGACAAGTGGTGCATCGGCTCATGTTTCAGGTATACTGAAAAATTTCACATATCGAAGATAGATATCTTACAACTTCAATGTCATTTGGGCATCCGTATGATTGCCATTCTTAATATATAGTTTTAATTAATCACCATGGCACATGAAATTTGAACCAACGCACATGATAGATCGATCCAGTAACACTTAAATAAGTTGATATTCTAAAACTAAGTTTTGCAAAGTTTAGGACAACATAATCATATCTGCTTAGATCTTGGTTAAGGCTTTTAAGCCTACACGATTAGATATTATAAACAGATTGATGCACATTCCTGCAGCCATCAATATCCCCTCCGTCTCTTTCTTTTATGAATATCATTCTCATCGTTAGAAAACTTTAGTGCTGACCGGTTGTATTCAACTGTCTATCTTTTTATTATATGACTAGTCTCATAATGAAAGAGATAAATACATAATTGCACACAAGATGATAGATAAGTTTTTCTTCATTCTCAAAAGAGAAAATCTCATGTGTAGAAGGTTACATATTATAGACATATTGATGCACATTTTTGCAGTCGTTAATACCTTCTCCTCCTTTCTTTTTTTTCTTTTTCTATATCATTCTCATCACAAGCAAACTTTAGTGCTAACCTATTGCATACTGCTGTCTTTCTAGGCATATGACTAATCTTGTGATGAATACATAATTGCATACAACTGGTGGTAATGAAGTTTTCTCCATTCTTTTGAGGAAATGTCTCAAATGTAACTGGTTACATATATCAATTATGGGTTAAAAACTCAAAAATCTTGATGTTTATTTTTTCTAAACCCATGTTTTAGAAAGCAACATTTGCATAATTATAATGTGGGACAGATAAGCACTAATGTTGGAAAAGAACACTGGGATAACACTTAAAAAAGGATGATTAATAAGCATTTGTCAGGTTCTTAAACAGCTGGGTTTCATAAGAATTTGATGAAGAAAAGATAAAGGATTTATAATAAATCATCTCTTCCACCACCATCTGGTGGGAATACTTGCCAAAAGTCTGAAATTCATCCCAAAAAGGACAGGAACCAATGATGGGCTAACTAAATTACTTGGTCTCCATGTCCAAACCCAAGGAATGCATTCACTGACATAATAATAACTCTTTATATTTTTTAAATCAAAGCTTGTTTTAACATACTTACCTACGTGCATGCATCCGAACATTATGTGTATAATATAAAGTATGTAGTTAAATTGCACTTTAGGTCTGATTTTTAACAATCTTTATAATTGCAGTTCCAATAGATTTGTTAATTATTATGTATAGTTTGCTAATATTTCAATGTGCTCCAAAATGTATACCTCCGTGGCATTTCTTTTAACTAAA
The DNA here is from genome assembly GCA_018257905.1 of Gillenia trifoliata. Taxonomy (NCBI): domain Eukaryota; kingdom Viridiplantae; phylum Streptophyta; class Magnoliopsida; order Rosales; family Rosaceae; genus Gillenia; species Gillenia trifoliata. Next base: position 8,348,834 of record CM031088.1, on the reverse strand, counting down.
AAACTGTGGCAAAAATATGCTGGCTACCTTCTTACATCACTTTCTTGGCTTTGCTTTTAATTCTATAATGTTGTTTAATTATTGAAACCTTCTATTTTTTAAATCACTCTTTAAATATCAACTATGCAAAATATCAATCACATTGGAAATCATTTAACCTTTCGACTAACATTGTTAAAATTTCAACGTTTAAGTGAGAAACATAATTCGTCTATGTATTAAATGATTATTAGTTTAACTAAACGATTTCGAATTTAGATAATTTTTTAAGAGTTGACCTCGAAAAAAAAACGGTTTAGATCATAGTTGTTACATCCCGTCCCTAACTTTATTGTATTTTATTCCCAGACAGTGTAAATTGACGAAAATGCCCTTGGAGGCTTATTGAGTCCTACGTGGACAATTATTTTCTATCGACTTAATTTCGTACTTTTAGAGTACTTTTCAGCTTGTACACTTCGTTACGAACCCGTAGACGCAAACGGGACATTTTTCGGACTTGTAACGGACAAGTTACGAACGGGGGCAATTTGGTAATTTACCAAATTGCGGTATTTTTCTGAATCAGTGGATTGAACTTGTGGGCTGTCTTCCCGTGGTTTCAGTTGAAACCAAGGTGCTCTGCACCTCTGAAATTTTCAGGCTTTGAGTTGCATGCTTGTCTGCATGCATGTGAACTCCTTTAAAATTCCCTACTCGTGTAGGATTTACCACCACCCTCACCAAAATAATCTGTCTACTCACTGTCCCCCATCTCTACTTTGTCTCGTCTCTGTGCCCTTGCACACAGAAATCGTGCACGCAGTTGCAGAACACACACACACAATCTCTCTAGACACCCGAGCCACCACCATCACTCTTCTCTGCCTTCCTTCGTTCAGCCACCATCCCTGAGTTCAACCTTGCTGTAATCCTCTTCAACCCAGAGCATTGAAACGAGCCCAGAAAACCCAGAACCCGAGCAAACTCTAACCCATAAACTCACACTTTTTTCGGCGAGACCTTTCTCGGCCAAACGCCTCGATCAAGCCTCAAATTGTCATCTTTAGACTCCTGGGAGCCTTGGGAACTAAACCCAAGGCCTGCATGTGAAAATCCCATCGTGATCGACGAGTTTCACAATTGACCGATCCTTTCGAGGCTATTTCCGGCCATCTCCGGCCACATTTCGAGGTTCTAGTAGATAAATTTGAACTCTACTCTTCACTAGCTTCAATTTGACACCAATTTCGTGAAAAATGGTTGAGAAATGAAGAACCTATGAAATTTTCCAGATTCCGGCACCGGCGCACTGCGGCCGGAAGTTGCAGCGGTCACCAGAGGTGTGACATCATCGAACTCGGTCTTGACGTCAGCAACCCGGTCTGTGACGTCAGCAACCCGGTCTGTGACGTCAGCAGACCCTGTCGAACCGGTGGAATATTCCAAAGGTATATTCCGTTTAACTTTAACGCCGTCAAGGAATATTCTCTAACGGTGACGGAATATTCTGTAACGCCTTTAGAGAATATTCCGTCAGTCAAACAGAATATTCTGTTAAAGTTAACGGCACGCCGTTAACTTTAACGACGAGTGAACAGTAGGCGCGTGAGCGCGTGTGTGGGCGCGTGCTGCCTTGTGGCGGCACGTGGAGCCCCGTGGCCGCGCGTGGCAGCGCGTGAACCACTTTTCTAACAAATTCAAGTCCCGAAACGAGCAAACAAGGGGAATTTCGAGTCTTACAAGGGGAATTTCGAGTCTTTTCCTTACTTTATATTGGAATAGACTTGTTTAATGATTAGTTTAGTAACTTCCCATATAGGTGAGACCTATCACGAGGAGCTACGAGCTCAAGCGAGGTACGGAAGCTACGAGCTCAAGCGAGGTACGGAAGCTACGATCCGACTACTTACAAGTGAGTGGGCCTTTCTTTACTCCAAATATTATATAAGTATGTGTTTTAAATGTGATTTGCATGACCTTGTATAGCATGCCATGTTTAATAAATTGATACATGTTTTATATGACACTTTGTGACTTGTTATTCGTCCGCTTTTGGTTTTATTGGAATAAATGTTGGCATGTCTATACGTTTTAGCAAATTATTACTCATCACGCATATTGCACGGTGTTAGCACTGTCCGGGCCAAGACCAGCTTCACGTGTATGTTCACACGCACCGACACGCTCACTTTGGATCCATCGTAGGTGCCAGCCTGTTTTAAGTCGCCTCGGCGACTAGACTTGTTGTGACGCGCTTAACGCCAGCTTCACGTGCATGTAGTGCTAGAGCGTAATTTATTAGACACCCAGCCTGTCATGTAGCTACTTTCTGCATGACTTGTGTGCATTGATTATACGATGAGTATTGTGATTTTTTTTTCTGCTACTGATATCCTTTATACCCGTATCCTTGTGGGCGTAGGCCCGTTTACTTCGTTATTGTTATTACTGTTAGTAAAACTTATATTTTCAGTAAACTACGGGTTTTACAGTGAGGGGTTATTCCAAACTTTTGAAAAGGTTTTATAAAACTGTACTTGGCCCACTCACCTTTGCTTTTCGCCCCTCCAGGACCTAGATTTTAGTTGGCAGACGAGACCGCGTGGCTGTTGCTGATATTACCGTTTTTACCCTCAATGGAAGTATGTTAATTTCTTTTCAGTTGTGTGCTATATCCATCCTACGGGATGGGAATAATCTTTTAATTATTGCACCTAGCTCTGATATTTGTGTATTTATGGGTCTTAACCCGCACTATACACTTCCGCTCTGTATTTCTCTTAATTTTAGCATAACTCTGATTTAAATTCCTTCAATACTTCTTTATCAATTTCTTATGACTTCGTCACTCCCTCGAAGTGATGGTCAGCACGCCTTGATATTCGGTGTCCACTTGGATATTCGGATCGGGGTGTGTCAATAGTGCAATTTTGTAAGATAAAAAAGAAACTTGATAAGTTAAACGAGAAAATCCAAATACAAAAGTTCGTTAGCATTCCTCTTATAAGATTTATAAGATTGGATAAGTGGAATTGAACTACTTAAGTTAAATGTATTAGGCAACTCTCTCAGTGCCAATAGATGATTAGTACTATAGTGAGGTAAAGTCACATGCATGCATGCATAGTTAATCATATTATAAGTGAGATATAATTAATCAGTTGGCAAACACATAATAAAGAGGATTAATACTAATAATCATTTAGTATTGTGATGAAACTCTGAAAGATTATCCCCGGCCTCTGGTTGGTAGTTGCGAGAGGTTGTCACTGTTGGGACACATGCCAATGCCATGCATATATAACTGCTACGATCCCTGTCAAGCAATCATAATAATTGCATTGAAAAGAGAAATAATTTCCCTAGCTCCTGCAACAAGATTATCATTTATCAGAAGATGCGTTGAATTCTTTCATATTGTTATGAGATTCCAAGGCCTATTTAAGTATATATACATATGTACCGTCAAGTGTAAAGGGAAAGGGTGTTCCTCCGAGAGAAACAATCTTGCAATTAATATATTATTTTAGTGGCCCTGGCAATTTGGCACTGCTGATAATATAAATAAGAGCGCCTATAAATAATTACTATGTATTCAAATAGTATACTATCCATCCGTTAGAAAATTATTACATTGTGTCACTAATTGAAATAATCTCTCCGTGCTCCTATTGCATTATGACTTATGAGCTAACGTGGATATTTTGATATATTCCTCTAAATCCTACTCATGCATTTTGAAGGCCTTAGTTAAGCTAGAAAAGGCCATTTAGTTCTTTTTAACGAATTTACTCCACAATACATGTCATAATCAAAGCAGTGCTTCATTTTCTTAATCACTATTTAAAGATTATTTTTATAAAAAATTAGTTAAATTAGAAATTTTGTAGTCGTTCATATTTATCTAACAAATACACGGCTTTTATAACAAATAAAATTCTTATGATGAGTCAAATATTTATTTACAAAAATCAATTGATCGCATGCATATTATTAAAGCGATCTCCAATTTAATTAATTTTATGTATAAATAATCTTTAAGTAATGATTAAACAGTTCTTATTATAATATATGTAAGTATTTGCTAATTACAATCAAGTGTACAAGCTACAAGGTTGTGCACCTGTATATGTAATGTTTAGTTGGCCGCTAGTCTGTCTCTAACACTTTGACAAATATTATCATTAAATACATGTCGTAAGTAGCTAGTTTAATAAATTAAATACGTAGATCTGTGGCACAAGCATGCTTCACTGAAAAAGAAACTGAGAGGGAACGATTTGCAGCCATTTGATTAGTATAGAGAGCTAGTAGCAATGTGGCAGAGCATAGAGCACGAAGCAATGACGGCAATGTGGCAGCATAGAGATCATGTATATGCACTATATATACTACGTGACTGAAGCATCATGGCACTGGTGAAAGTGAATGCTTTGATCAGCTTAGTGAATGTGGTGGGGGTGGTGAGGGCTGGATTAAGAAGGACATGAAACGAATGTATGAATATGCAACATTGCAATGGAAAGAAGCATTATTGCTGCTCAACAACTCTCATTCGTACGTTAAAATCTTCATTATTCTTGTGGACCTACTATTTAGGGCATAGGGACTGAATGAGAATGACGGACACATGGACAACAACTATTGCGATACAATATACTGTAGTACCGTCCCATGGATACAAGATTTTTGTTCTCGTTGAACTAATTCTAAGATACTTATCTCATCTTTTAACAGATTTACCGTGCCATCCAAACTCCACATCCAACAATGCTTGTAAATGAAACACACACTCTCCATCCATGTCTATTCTTCTGAACTCTACCCGCTAGAGAGAAAACAGAGGAAAGCCTCCCCACCACCGACCCCCTGCCTTTGGCCTTGGATCGGTGACAATCCCTCTTGGTCTCTTTCCTCTCTTTTCCTTCCGTAATTCTCTTATCTTCTAACCTTCTTCATATTGTGATTGTGGTTACTCTTTTGCTCCATTGAAGAGAGCATTCGTGATTGTGGTCGCTCTCTCCTCTATCAAAAAGAGCCTTTTGTAGCTAATATGACTTACTGCTCAATCTCAAATCATAGAGCAATGACTTTTGTTCATATCTTGGATTGTGGTTTGTGTGCTTGGTAAAAGATTATGAAGAGGAAGTTTGACGTTTGTTGGAAGTAACTCGTAGCAATGCTTCTTTGCCAATGATTACAAGATCGTCAAAGTTTGGTCCGGTTTTTTTCTTGTGGTGCCTTTACGATAGTTCTCTAACTTGCAAGGTTTATGTCTCGTGAATATTATCCTTCCTATTATTTGGATGTGAATCCACTTTGGTTGAGAAATTGTCTTGTATCTGTGGTGAGTTTGTAATTGTGGAGTTATGATGTTTCTTTGACATGTGTGACCTCTTATTCCTACTCCAAGAGTTGGATGGTTTTCTCTTTGGCACATGTTTGGCATGCATGTCCTATGTTAATTCTTAACCTTTTTATGAGAAAACTAATAGAAATGACATAAAAACTTTGAATTTTAACCAAAAGCACTCTAATAACTTTATTTTAATGAAAATGTTTAAATCTTAAAGAAAAGTACAAAATTTTAATATAATAATAAATAAAAACAAAAATGACGCCCGGGTCTCACGTGTCACCCCACCCCACCCCCACTCACTCTCTCTCTCCTTCCCTCACCCCATCCGTGCCCATCATGTCTTTTTTTTTTTGTCAATCTCTCGCTCTCTCCACTTTCACTTATCTCGTCAACTCTCTCTCTCATCTTTCTACAGCCCCATCAACTCTCTTTCTCTCTCATCTCTCCTCTCACCCCATAAACAATACATACATATTTTTTATTTCTTTTTTTTTCGTGTGTCTTTTGGCAATTTCTAGTTGTAATTCTAATGAAAATCATTGCCTTTATTTTTATGTGTTTAGGGTTTTTAGGGAGGAAGGAACTTAAAACTTTTGTAGCCATTTTGTGCAAAAATACTTCATAAAATTTTAAGAAAAACATTTAATTCAACAAAATTGTTATCAATAAGTTTTTAATGAAAAATACTTCTAGAAATTTTATTCATGAAAAACACTTAATTGTTGAATTAACTATCACTGATTTTAGAAACACTATTTCAAAAAAAAAAGTGACACTATTTCGAGAAACGGTAACACTATTGTGAATTGACCCGGGTAAATTGTTACAGCTCGTCCCGGGATTTATAGTATTTTTATTTTTCGAATGTGTGAATTGACCAAAATGCCCCTAGTTAGGCAGTGGTTAACACATACACCCTTTTCTCTTACCTTTTTCTAGTTGTGCTCGTCGTTACGAACACGTGGACGCAAGCGAAACAAAATTCAAAGTTGAAACAAAAATTCTGCGGAACTTTAAGTTCAAGGGCATTCTCGTAATTTTACGAGAACTGTATTTTCTTATTGGGCTTAGGGAGTGGGACCCACCTTCTGTCTCATTCACTCTTTCCTACTCAACAACTCTTTCACTCTCTCCTCCTCTCCCGTTTCTTTTCCCCCGACCAACCACAAACCCCATAATGGTGGAGCTACTGTTCCCCAGCAAACCACACCACCCAACCACCACCATTAGAATCCTCTCCTTGCCATGAACCCATTCCCGATCTCTGTTTTGTGAAAATCAGACCCCGAGGTCGTGATTTAAGAAGCTCCAACGAGGAGGAATTTTCTGACGAGTTTCCCATCGATTCGGAACTCGATCGACCTTGTTCTCACTGCCAATCAACTCCTCGTGAGCCTAGCCTAAAATCCAAGTCTTGCATGCACAATTTTAACTCAGAAATTGAAGATTGGACATGGCAACTTTTCAGACCGAGGCTTTTGATCTATTTTTCGGCCGTCTCCAGCCACCAACCAGACTTCTTTTAGGTAAATTCGAGTCCCTCTCTTCCTAAGCTTCATTTTGACATATTATACGTTGAAAATGGTTGGGTTTTGAACTTGTTATGGCCTTGTGAAAAATTCTGGCAAGAAACCCGGTCCAGACCCGGCCTTGACATCAGAAAACTCGATCCAGATCCAGTTGGACCGGGAATATTCCAAGGTATATTCCTTCTTCAAACTAACGGCATTAACAGAATATTCTCAAATGCCGTTAGAATATTCCGTTAAATCCTTACCGTTAAAGTTAATGGCATGCCGGTGCGTGGCGGCGCGTGGAACCTCATGGCGGCTCTTGGGACCTCACAGCGGAGCGTACGGCTGCCCGTGGTTGCCCGCGACAGTGTATTTGGGTTTCCAGACACCGAAACTCGTAATTTGAAATCAGTTTTTCGAATTATTCGTAGTTTTTTATTAGTTTACTAAGTGTGGTTGTTTTACTTTAGGAGTGACAACCCGAGGACTACGGAAAGCGTACAAGTAAGGGATTACGACTACAGTCATTGTGATTGGACTTGTCTTTCCAAATTTATACCTTACGTATGATTGCAAAATGTGGTTTTAGACTTACACGGTTATCTTACTTGGTTTTGGAAATTCAAATGTTTTAGCGATTTACCGGTCTTTTGACTTACTTTATTTTTTCACACATTTTAGAATATTTTACTACTTGTCTTACTTTAGAAATGCTACGCTTTATGCGTTACCCCGTTTTAATTACGAGATTTAAGAGATTAGCCATGGCATGTTTTTTGTTTTATATACCTGCTCATTTAGGATTGCTTACACGGTGTCTAGTACTGTCCGGGGCCAGGACCAGCTTCACGTGTATGTTCACATGCACCGATACATTCACTTTGGATCCATTGTAGGTGCCAACCTGTTCTAGTTGTTTTTAATTCTAGAACTCGTTGTGATGCGCTTAGCGCTAGCTTCACGTGTATGTAGTACTTGAGCGTAGATTAATATACCCAGCTTGTTCATGTCAGAATATCTCTACATGAGCTCGTGTGTCTGCATTATCTAATGAGCGTACCATACTCGTTTATGTGTGATTTACCTGCTTTCACTGATGTCATAGAACATTGCGCTACTTTTGGATTTCACTTGTTGATTTCCACGTGTTGGTTTCTCCTAAAAGATTTTATATTGAGGTTTTATTGTTATTTATCCATTTTGTGAAATAATTGACTTTCTACTTTTACGCTGATTTTCATACTTACTATGTAGTATGATTTTGAGATTAGTACGAGTTCTTAGAGCGAAGGGTTACTACTTTCGAAAAAGCAAAGGTTTTAGAAAACTATTGTTTTTGCCCACTCACATTTTTCTATTTTGAGCCCCTTCAAGTTTTAATAGGCTTTGGAGCTCTTGCCGTCGAGACTTGGTGGCATAGTTCCCTCTTCAATGTAGGAAATCTTTCTTAGTAACTGTATTTACCATCTTTGGGTGATTCACTTTAGTGTACTTTCCACTCTATAAATTTAGATACTCTGTTATTCTTTTATTGGTTCACACACACGCACTCAATCTTTATTTTATTCAAACTTCATTTTCTTACTTTAAATTACACTTCTTCCTTCAAATAACTTTCGTCACCCTATTGGGTGATCGGCCAACACACCTTGATTTTTGGGTGTCCACCTGGATATCCGGGTTGGGGCGTGTCAGTTTGGTATCAAAGCTTAAGTTTTGTGATCCTTGAATTTTCCATTGATGCTCTGATACCTGTCAATTTGGTATCAGAGCTTAGGTTTCATAGTTCATGAAATTTTCTTTGATGCTCTGATACGTGTCAGCCTGGTATTAGAGCATAAGTTTAGGAATTTGTGAATTCTTGCACCTAGAGTGCGCTGTCTTCCTTGGATTATTTAAGTTTCTTCTTAGAATCATGCCACCTTAATGTTGGATAATGCGTTGTATTTGGGTAGTTTGCCCGAGTTTGACTTGTCTATGTTGCTACTACTCGATACGCGTAGAGTTTTTGGTACTCAACTCAGGACAACTCGAAACATGGACAATACTTGTGGACACAGATATTTTCTTCGATGTCTCATGTTGGAAAAACACTGAATTGGGAAACTAATTTAGTTACTTCTATCCTTACTTTTAAGTTTGGCGTCAGAGTAGCGCGGCGGATGACCTTCACCGAGTACTTCCCTCGAGAGCGATGCTTGGTGTCGATGATGAAGGAGCCTCATTGGCTAATTTTCTTGTCCGACCAGCCTTAGTGGATCTAATTTGAGAGACTCAGTTTAACGAATCCAGAATACTCGAGACTGTTTCAAGCATAGTTGCCTCTTCAGTGTAGGGAATCTTTCTTAGTAACTGTATATACCACCTTCGGTGATTCACTTTGGTATACTTTCCACTCTGTAAAGTTAGATTCTTTGTTATTCTTTTATTGGTTCACGTGCACTTCTGCGCACTCAATCTTTATTTTGTTCAAACTTCATTTTCTTACTTTAAATTACACTTTTTTCTTCAAATAGATTTCGTCACCCTACGGGGTGGTCAACCAGCACACCTCGATTTTTTGGTGTCCACCTAAATATCCGGGTCGGGGCATGTCACCTAACAGTTCTATTAGTTAACAAAGCGCAGCCCACACAACTTCAACAAAATTACATACATGCCATTAGCCTGACCCCTTCTCGACCATTTTTGCATAATCAGTTTGGAATATATGTAAAATCAGTTTTGTATATTTTTTCGTACATCCAGTTTGTATACTTTTTAGTAGAATCAATTTATATACTTTCAACAAAATTACACACATGTCATCAACTCGACTCCTCCTCGTCCATTTTTGCACAATCAATTTGGAATATATGTAGAATTAGTTTTGTATACTTTTTAGTAGAGCCAATTTTTATATTTTTGTATAATCAGTTTGTATATTTTCAACAAAATTACATACATGCCATCAGTCTGACCCCTCCTCGACCATTTCGCATAATCAGTTCGAAATATATGTAGAATCAGTTTTGTAACATCCCGTAAAAAGTTTGTTATAAAATAAATAATTAGCAAATATGACTTTACCCCTTCAAACTCAATTTTCTTTACATAAAACCCACCATTATATATTTGTCCAACAAAAACCCGATGACTAGGCTCCACCTAAGCAAATTACCTAATTAAGATTGTGTGTCATAATTAATATTTTCGGGTTTCCTATATTACCCTCAATTAATCCATTATAGCATTTTATATTGGTGTTTGAATTAAAATGGAAAATTTTTTTTTTATTTGCTTGTAACGTGTATAATGAGTTTTGGAATTGTAATTGATGTAGAAATAAATTCGGAAAGTTTTTGAAGCAATAATAAATTTTCAGATTTAATATACTCTATTGGTTTGTTTTCTATTATTTTAATTTTCGAATATTAGTGTATCTACTACTTTTTTTCTTAAGATTAGTGTACCTACTTAGTACATAGTTTTGATTATTTTGGAAAAATAGCGTACCTATTAAGTTAGTGGACTACAAGATATAGGTAAATTAGTATAATATTTCATACAAGTTTAACATGGATCCCGAGCCTCCATTAGTAGGCATATTATTAATATTTCTCATATAAAATATACTTATTATTTAGATTAATGAATCTACAAAATATAGCTAAATTAATTTGTATATAGGTAAATTAATTAGTATAATATATTAGTAGTATATATGTTAAATGCGTGGAACATTATGAGTACTCATTGCTCATCAAGTTAGAGTGAGTAATGATAACATTTATTGACGTAATTAGAGTGTTGTGGCATAAGTTGTAAATATATTGTAATAATAGGTCACTTACTTGCTTACATGGAAGTTTATTTCAATTTTGGGTTTTATTTGGATGTTTCAAACTAAATGGGTTTTTGTCAAGAAAATAGGAGTTACAAGGGCTTATCTCTAAAGAACCCTAAAATAATTCCTGGGGCATATTTTCTATACGTGCGTGTTTATTTCGTACACGTGAGCGTGTAAGTTTACTGTTTTGGTGGGTGCACAATACCCCCAAAACCCAATTTTTCCTTTTCTTTTTCCCCTTTTCCTTCTTCCCCGTCAATTTTCTTTTCCCCAGTTTTTTTGACTTTTTCTCCCTTTCTCTCACCGTGTGTGCACAATGCACACCGATGAAAACCCGTCGAATCGAGGCGAACGAAAATCACCACCTTCTTCGTCTCGACACCGTGGACTCAACGGTGCAAACCGTTCGTCCAAACTCCCAACCGTTTGACGAGAAACGCAATCGGAAGAACCGGACATTTCCGACCATTTTCTGGCCAATCTAGACCGACGTGAGGTTTCTAACTACCACCATTGTATTCCTCTAGTTGAGTAGGTGAATTTTCATAGGTCGTTTCCCTGATTTGGTTGAGTTTTGACGTAGATCGACAAAGCTACAGTGAACTGAAACTTTCGAGGCAATTACAAGCCATTTCCCGAGCTTGTACGACCAATCCAAAGGTACACCGTGATTCTACTCTTCTCCAGCTTCATTTTGATATATGGCACGTAAAATTTAGCCAAGATATAAAGAAGATATGGAGCTTTTAAAATTTTCTAGAAACCGGCCAAAATTCCGGCGCAGGCGCCGGCGATCGGAAAAAGACCAGAGGTGACCGGCACTGACGTCAACGATGACGTCAGAAAATCGGTCCAGACCGATTCCAGTGACGTTAGCAAACCGGTTCAAACCAGCGCTGACGCCAGCGATGACGTCAGCAACCGGTCCAGACCGGCGCTGACATCAGCATTGACCAGCTTTGACCGGCTCGGCTGACACGCGCGTGAGCCGCTCGTGGAGCCAGGTTTGAGCCGCGCGTAGGGGCGCATGGAGCATCTTTTTCAGATTCTGTCTTCGCGAGGCGACTCGTGACGACGCATACTACCTAGGGGCAGTACAAATGATATTTTTCGAGGTGTTTTGGACCTCCTGGTTAAGCAAACAAGGGATAGGTGTAATTAATTAGTTATTTAATAACCTTTATGAGTTTAATCATTATTACAGTGATATCTCATATAGGTGAGACTTATCTAAAGGATTACTGGGGCTACCCAGGACAAGGGGGGCTACGACCCGGCTACCTACAGGTGAGTGAGTGGGTCTTTGTTTTGATAAATGTATATGTACGTATGGTTTTTCAATGCTTTCTTCAAACTGTTAGCATAACTCATATCATATACGTTTGTTGGAGGTAGAACATTCGTATTATATTGCCATACATGTTTTATACTGTTGCTCATCAGTAGATGTATAACACTCCAGGTATTAGCACTCAGTCTTGTGGCCAGGACTAGCCTTGATGTTTGGAGTAGTCACTACCAGTACCGCTACGCAGATTTGGATCCATTGTAGGTACTAGCCTGTTCTAGGTTGCACTAGGCAACTCGAACTTGTGTGACGCACTTTGTGCACAGCGCTTAGCGTTAGACTCGCGTCATTGTAGTACTCAGCGTATTACTTATATACCTAGCATGTTTCTCGTAGTTTAGCTACTTGAACTTGTGTGTTTACATATGGGTGAGCATGTCAGTAATCATTGTCGGGGAGTACCCGTATATTTTTGTTATAGCATTTTGAGGTTCATGCTAGAGGGTATGACGTGTTTTCAACTATACTTGTCTTCCAGTGAGGGGTTAGTATACTCTTGAAAACAAAGGTTTTATCAAACTTTGCTTTTTGACCCACTCACCGTTTTATGTTTTGCGCCCCTCCAGGACCTAGAGGCAGGTTCTCTTATCGGTGACACGAGGACTTCCTTGACGGTGGTCGACGGTTCTGACATTACTTCAGTTTATGTAGGATTCACTCCTACTTGTAGTTAACTTTTATTTATCCATCCTCATGGGGATGTGAATAATTTATACTCCTGCACTATTTACTTTGCTCTGACTGTTATGCATCATGTATTATGGGTTTTTAACCCTCACCACACTTCTACTTCCGCACTCAACTCTTTTTATTCTTACTCTTTCACTTATTCATGCATAATTGGCTTTCGTCACCTAACACGTGTCGACCAGCACTTCCCGACGCCTGGCGTGTCCGAAATCAGGATGTGTCAAGTTTTGTATACTTTTTAGTAAAATCAGTTTGTATAATTTTAGTATAATCAGTTGCAAATATAGTTTCAACTATATGGAGCTTCAGCCACCACACCATTTTCTCAAAGTTTCCAACCATCTTCTCCATACACCAAAGATTTCATATATTCACATACAAAAACGAGAGCACCAAAAAACGGGCACAACTTTCTTCAACTTATTATTCTTCCTACTTTTTATACATCTTTCTTTTTCTTCACATATTTCAAGCAGCAGACTTCTTCGAATTCTTAGCAACAGTGCTCTTGATCGACCTGGGCCGAGTTCTTCAGCTGCAGAGGCAGCGTCTTCCTGAAGTTCGCCGGGAGCGCCGCCTTGTGCTTCTCCTCCATGTGCCTGGCTATGGCGTACGAAAAGTACCGTTGTCACAAATTTTAAGGAAAAGGTAAAAGAACAAAAGAACCTGGACGAAGTTTCGATGACGAAGAAGTTAACTTTATCTTGCAATCTTGTAGGGAGTAGTTTCACAATGCCGCAAATATCAACGCCACATTGATCTCACCATTAAAAGAAATGAGGAGAGAGGAGAGAGAGGGAAAGGAGAGTGAGATCGGTGTGGAGATTCAATGCCATGGAAGATCAGCCGCCCCATTTTGTAATGTATACTGCCATAGTGAGATTATCATGGCATCTAACCTCAACGGAACGAAGCACCAGAAAAAAGATGCTGCAATGACAACCCAATGCAAGTTCAAAGGAAGAATGATCTCAACATAACCCCTATATTATATATATGGTGCAAATTTTGTGTTTGTGATGTCAGCTGCACTATTTCGCAAGGCATGGCATCTCATTATTGGTCGTGTTCATATCACGTCAGATTATGAGTTTTGATAGAAATGGGGTTGTGAAATTATAACCTTTGAAAGGAAAACAATAAAAGAGGGGAAAACATAAACCAACTGTAAAACAAAATTCACAACCAAAATTCAAAACCCAAAGCAAAAATTGGAGAAATGAACAAACCCAATCTAAAATCTCCAATTCAAGCACCATAATTCAAAACCCAGAAGCAAAAAATTGGTGAAATGAAGAAATTGTGATCTAAAATCTGAACTGCCCCTGAAAATCGGAGTTCCTCAAGGACCACCTGGCGCCGCCCGAGCCGTCATCGGCAATTTGGGGAACGAAGCCGGGACGGGGGCTCATCGAAGCGCTGACGCTGCAGATCGTCGCCAGCTTCAGCGTCGGAATCGATAAGGTGGATTTGGAGAACTGTAGGGAGAAGGGTATTCGGTCACCAACACGCCGGTAGTCTGTGTTGCGACGAGTTTCAGAAGGCTGATCGCTCAAACCGAGCTTCGCCGTTAGTAGTCCCCCTTCAAAATTAAAAGGTAAAAGTATGCTACTCTATTGTGTACTTCTTTTATTGAGGTGTTTTTGGTTAAAACAATTTTTTTTTAAATGCCTTTTTTATTAAAGCCCGTTATTCTTAACGAAGATTTGTATGATATTAAAAATAAATATAAAACTGCCTAGATTGCCACATCACTTATATAGTAGTTTCCTTTGATAGTGAAATAGACTAAGGGGCCAGTAGTGCAAACATTTTGTAACTTCAAGAGTTATTTTATTGAATGCTAGTAATTTGGTGATTTTACAGTATTTTAGGAATTTAACGTGTTAGGATTTTTTTAGTAGGATAAGAATAAGATTATTTTCCTATTATTTACTAAGATTTACTATTGTTTTCTTGTTTGTAAAGAATTTGGTCTTTTATAAATGCAAATTGCACTTACTTCTGGTAGGATCTTTTCAGGTTATGCAACAGTTTTGCAAATATGCAGTATTCTTTCTTACTTTTAGCTAATGGAATAATAATAAGAGTTTGTAATCAGTTTATTCTTTTCTTCTTTTGAATTTCAATAATTTTGTCAATTTTTACCAAACCACAATGTGGTGCAAAACTAGGTAGTTTTCAAATATGTACTCAGCACGCATTATTTAAAAAACTAAATTATATATAGTGCGTGTTGAGTGTTAGAGAAGACTCTCCCACATCAGATTACTCTCTTAGTTAAGTGTCAACTCTATTAGCTGGCGTGGTAATATTGATGTAATAATCTTTTACTCAATCATGTTTAGTTGGTGTTTTGCTTGTAAGCAAAAGTATATATAGCTTGGGTTTATCCAGATTATCTAATGAGATTCATTCCATCTATCGAACTACAAGCTTAGCTTCTTCTCTGAGTTTTCTCTAAATTTTTCTAAGATTTACAAAAATTATCAATGGAGTCAGTCGTTCATGTTAGTACTGAGTACCACCATATGGTTTAAAAGGTGGACATATTTGTCAACTACCATCAAACTTTACGGAAAACCAAAAACACCAGATTCGTTTGATCAAGTACCAAGTTTCAACATGCATGTGATCCACCTTTTCCGAATGATGAATAAAGTCTCATCCACAAATTATTGCACACAAACGAAATTTAGGTAATAATATTACAGATGCAAGAGAGTTTTGGATGTTTCGGAGTACCAATACTTTTGAGCATTTAATCGTTAAATCTTAACTAAAAACATAAAATTAATGTATATTGTGTTTAAAAGTCCGAAGTATCTATACACCATAGAAATTTTGACACAAAAAAGTGTAAATATGTAAAACTCTTTGTTTCAAAATTCATCCATTTGTTTCCTATGAATCACTGCTAACCTAAAAAGCATATCAGACAAAATAAAATGAACATGCTGTTATACAAGTACACAGTTGTGAGATGTAACACCATAATCCAATGATGAAAAGTCACACTCATGACAATTCCATATATATGAGGAGTTGTTAGAAATGATCACCTGCCTGGGTGACAGCTAGATCAAATGCCCCAATTCATCACTTATGGAAAAAGAAGAGATGATATATTATTTCTGAAGATTTTCAAAGCTCAATATTATGCTTCATAACTGTGAATTACAGCAAAAGAGAAATATATATGATTTACATGACAAACTAAGATCCAATGGACTAAGATCCAATGGATAAACCATGACTCGACTTATTTGAGCGCCAAACCAAGCTTCTCATTGGGAACTGGTTTCAAGATCGATGTACCGCCAATCTTATGGGCAAGATTATGAGCAACCCAAACACAACACATTGACTCGATAGTTTGTAGGCGCTTTCTTGTTCGATGAATAATAGACTAGCCGACTAGCCGTACTAAACCCGATAGAGTAGGAACCAACTGGATGTGCAGAGCTTAACCAATCCGATAGAATAGACCCAACTGGATGCACTGTAACTAATTTGGCTGTGTGTTTCTCTCAACACTCCCCCTGCCGGATCGAGAAGATTCACATATCCAAGCTTGGACAATAATCTTTGAACCGAGGGAAGGCAGGGGTTTTTTGGGAAGATGTCAAGAAGTTGGTCGTGACTTGGAATGTATAATGCCTCAATGATCTTGACCGAATCCTTGATGCTCGCACAAAAATGACAATCCACTTCAATGTGTTTGGTTCTCTCATGAAATACCGGATTTGGAGGCTATGTGCATGGCAACCCGATTGTCGCAAAGGTATATACATTGGGTAGCCGGCCGCGCGCCTGTCAGCTGAAAGGCATCTTTTCAACCGCATCAATTCACAGCGCGCAAGGCCATTGCACGATATTCCGGCTCGGCACTGATCGAGCTACTTACCGCTCGCTTTTACTTTTCCAAGTCACCAAATGACTTCTCCAACAAAGGTGCAATAAGCCTCGAGGTTGATTTTCGATCGTGGGAATTTCCACCCCAATCCGCATCGTGTATCCTACAACATCTCGAGTGACCATTGCTGGTCATGAGGATACCTTGACCAATAGAACCTTTCAAGTATCAAGGATCCTCTTGACTATGTGAAGGTGATGATCCTGTTGGCATGGCTAAATTGGCTCACAAGGCTAACCGCATGAGAAATGTCGCCGAGTAATCGTGAGATAAATTAGCTTACCAACAAGACGTCGGTAGATACCTCTGAAGTGGGCAGCTCGCTCTATCTTCGAGTTTGCAATCATGGGGGTACATGCTCTACATAATCTTGGAGATTCGCTTCATTGGAGGAGATCAAGGACGTACTTCCGTTGATTTAGAACAGGCCTTGGAAGAGGTGGCCATTTCTATTCCGAGAAAATACTGTGAGCTCCAAGATCCTGATGGCAAAACTTATCATGTGTGGTCGACTTTAGAGATGTAATCTCGGCCCGCATTGTCCCCCGTGACGATGAGATCATCCACATATACAAGTACAACCGTAATACCCACTTGACTGCGAACAAATGAAGAATCAAAGATCACTTCTTAAACTCCCGACGCCGAGAGTGGCGTAGCTCAATTTTCAGTACCAAGCTCGGTGAGACTCGCTTCAAACCATAAATGGCCTTGGTAGTTTGGCACCATACCAGGTTTTGCTTGGGAATGACTGTGTGGTAATTATGTATACTCTCTTTCTTCAAGATCTCCATGTAAGAAGGCGTTACTGTCCATTTGATACAGAGACCACTTTAAGTTTACGCAAATGTACAGGAGGACTCGACCGTGTTCATCTTTGCCATGTGAGCAAATGTCTCCTTATAGTCCACTCCAAATGTCTCAGGAACCTCTTGTGCCACCAACCCCGGCTTTGTATCGTTCAATGGTCCCATCGAAAGTTATACTTAGCTTTGAAAATCCACCGCTTTCCTACCGCTTCCGACTGTAGCTTGACCACACTCCAGTATCATTGTCATCCAAAGCTTGAGAAGTTCTTCTGCATTGCTTTTTTTCCAAACCGGTGCCATACAAGCTTCTTGAAAATTTCGAGGTTCTAAGATTCCTTGGATATACCGCTCGAAAAGAACAATAATCTAGAGAAAGGTTGTTGTAGTTGACATGCCGGGGAGACTCTGATATTTTGAGCTTAATTTGTGACATACTCTTGAAGCTCTGAAAGCAGAGGATGTCCTCGCTACGTGGGGTTTCTTCAGGGTTCCCGTGAAATTGCGTGAAGGTTTGAAAATGGCCTCAATTGAAGGCGTCTTCACCGTGATTCTTCTTGGACAAACTTTCGTCTTGCTTCGTAGAGTTGATACACGGTGTAATTCTCGCTCTGTAGTTCCTTATTGGGGGAGACCACCGAAGTCTCGTAGGGTATGGGCATTGAGAAGATTGAAATGCATCCTCCCCTCACCTCCTACATTTCTCGTGGACCGTGAGACAACCTTGAGATTCATCAAACTTGACGTCCCGTGATACAAGCATTTTCCCGGTTAATGGATTGTAGCACTATATCCCTTTCGAGAGGAGGAAAACTTAAAGAGACACTTAGAGGCTCGATCTAACTTGTCTCTTCGAGACGTTTGAATGTGTACATAAAGTACACACCCAAAACAACCTGGAGGTGGGAGACGTGTCCACTTCCCCCGCCCTTCAAGCACTATGGTGATTTGGAACCAAGAACACCGCTGCGCCCGTTGATGATATATGCAGCCGTGAGAATTCTTGAGACCAGAATTCTTTTTTGGGAACATTTGTTCGGAAATCAAGGCTCTAGCCTTTTCCGTAAGGTCTCGATTTTTTTCTTTCAACACCCATTCGTTGTGGAGTTCCTACACAACCGGTCCGGTGGATAATGCCATGTGCTCAAGTAGTCACCATAATATTATATGTATATTCCGTGCTATTGTCTGATCCGAGAATGCAAATTTTTGACAAAAATGATTTTCAAATCCGCTTATGAGTTTTTGAAGGCATTAAAAACATCGCTTTTGGACTTTCATAAGGCAATAACCAAGTGGTTCTCGAAAAATCATCCACAAAGGTCACATAATATCGATATCCGTCAAACGATTCTGTGAGGAGCGAGTCCCCAAACATCGAATGTATCATTTCAAACATTTAGAAGTCTTAGATTGTGATTTTGGAAATAAGTCTGGGTTGATTTAGGACATGACACACCTCACATTCGGAAAGGAGGTTCTACAAAAATTTAAAACAAGCTAGTTAAAACTGAGAAGATGGATGACCGAGACTACTTGTGCCATAAACGCTTGTTCTGAACCCAGCCGGGAAATTGGCTTGAAAACATTTTGGGAAGACATACTCCTTGGTGGTAGGTAATAGCCCATCCAAGAAGAAGCCTTTCACCAATCTTCTCCTTGGTATTCCGATCCCAAATGTAACGTTGTGAGACGAAAAATAACTTTGACAGCTTTTTAACAAGTTTGTGATTTTTCCAACCGACAAAGTTTATGTGAAATGAAGGAACAAATAGTGCATTTGACACCGGTTTTTGACAAAAGACTTATTTTCCCTTGTCCAAGAACTGGTACTCCTTTCCATTTGCAAACGTAAACATAAGTAAGGACATGAAAATCTTTTAATGTTATGTAACCGCTAATTTGTATGTCATGTGATCGCAGGCTCCGTAATCTACAATCCAACAATCATGGAGTATGACCGACTCTAACGCAGCTGAGAAGGCTTTGATGATACCCGTCGTGTCTTCGACCATTGAGGTGGTAGTCACAAAACCAAAGAAACTTACCAAGAAGAGCAAGAGAGTTCCCGCTGACGCCCAGCTAGCCTGCCGTGCCCCTTTCCTCTCCGTGTAATCCGCGAAAGTCGCTTAGTAAGGCAACAGGCTTGGACATGAAGCTTTATTTTCCGTCATTGTTCAACGCTTTGGGTGGTGGAGAGATTAGCTCGAATTGAACCTGATGATGACCTCTTTGCTATTTGCTGATCCCCGGATTCCTTTGCCTTCTCTCGAAACTGGGTTTCAAATCTGGGTGCAAACTCCAAAGACTTTCCGGTGTGCCCGACTCCCACGCCCAATGCTTTCGCGTTGAGAGCACTTCGCCAGACCGGTCTAGTTGGTCCGACGCTTCCGATTTGTCGAAGGCCTTTGTTTCGCTCACTGGTAGTTAACTCCAAACTCATGACTGCGTCGCGTTCTTCGCGTTGATTGTATTGCATGCAAGCAAAGAAACGCTGCGCTTCGGGGGTTCATTAGCAGATGGCTTCGAGATCTTCGGGACTCTGTGTCCTAAACTTGCAAGCAATTGGAACACTCATCTTCACTCGCCTTCTCGAGAAGGATCTGGCATCCGTTGTGTGAGGGCTGTGACAGGGCCGAGTTCATTCCACATGGTCTTTAGTCTCCCAAGTGTTGAACAAAGGAGGAGTCGCTTGTTGTAGGCTTCCCGTGTCTTCTTTTAGTTGAAAAACACGAGCGCATTGCTCTCGATTTCCGTACATATCCTTTGACATCATTCCGTAGTATTCGGAAGCCGACTCGAAATCACCGAAAATTTCGCGATTCCGGGTTCCAATGGAATCGGTGAGCCATGACATGACAAGTCGGGTCTCTGGGATATCCAAGATTCGAACCGTTGAGAGGTGACACGTGACATTCACTTCTCGCCATTGATAAAGTTCTCAACTTGATCTTCCACCAGCGCCTAGCATATGGCTCTTGGACCAGAAAGATAATTGAACTGCTCGTAGGGTATTGAACACAACCACCGATTTGATTTGCTTCATCAAATTTCGAGTAGAGAATATGAGCAAGCACTTTGAGAGCTTTCCACTTACATTAGAGGATCTCGCCATGATAGTAGCAAATAAGAAATAATGTGAGTAATACTGCAAGGATCGCCTACGATTCCCGGCCCGATACCATGAAGATTTCAAAGTTTGAATATTATGTGTTTCATAATCGTAATACAAAGAAAAGAGAAATATATAGTGATTTACATGACAAACCAAGATCCAATGGACTAAGATCCAATGGATAAACCATGACCATCCAATGGATAAACCATGACCTTGACTCTATCTAAGCGCCGAAACCAATTCATTGGGAACTACAAGACGATGCCTCGCCTAATTCATGCAAAAGATTATGGTTAACCCAAACACAACACATTGGACTCGATAGTTTCATAGGTGGGCGCTTGTCCGATGAATAATAGGACTAGCCGACTAGCCGTACTAAACCCGATAGAGTAGGAACTAACTGACAGCAAGAGCGTAACCAATCCTATAGGAATAGGACCCAATCCGACGTAATTTAATCCAACCGACAGGTGTATTTCTTCAACATTTCCAAGGAATAATTTGAACATTTTGGGAAAACATTGGGTGACCGAGAGCCTAAAGCGATTGTTCAATGAATTATGTTTGATAATTTCCTCAGCTTTCGTCATGTCCACCTAGTTTTGGTTTTGTTAGTTTACCCTTGTTGTCTAGAGTTTGCAATTTTGAATACAAATCTTTTCTTTGAATTGAGTGGATGACATGGTCACGCCTTTACACGTACATGTTCAATTATTTAAGCTATTTTTTAAGTAGTCGAGACGACCTTAGTGAAACTATAAGGACTTGGTTGAAATTTAGACAAATTAACTACATGAATCTCAAATGCTTTCAGCGTGCGACATATCATTATATTGTCCAGTTATGTTATAAAATATTTTTTTATCAACAAATTGAATTATTGAAGGCGAGAAAAAATTACAGGTATGAAATTAAAACTATATGAACTTCAGTACTGTTCAAGATAAAATTTAAATCACATATGTTTTTTCCTTGAGCTTCACGGATGTTAATGCCATACAGTGTTTGACAGCGTCTAATCATAATCATAATTATAATCACATATTTTACTAAAATGATCATCATAGTACATTTCTCTTTTGGGTTTGATGTTTAAACAATTTTAGTTTTGATCTCACGTTTGAAGATTGGAAATTAAGTGGAAGGATAATTGCTAACATTGCAAGATTAGAGAAAAATCTTGGGTGGTACGTATCATTCAATAGTATGGTCATTGAATAGTCTCAGATTAATTTGCAGTGTGTTCCAAATAAATATTAAATCATTCAACAGACGTATCATTGAATGATACGTACCATTGAAGTTTGACCCAATATTAGTGGAATATTTCACCTCAAGAATATCACACATTTAGGAACATCCTACATGAAGGGTACTTCCAAATTTTACCAATTCTAAAGAATTACTGAGTACGAATTTTACAAAGGTCAATCACATTTACTTTTACCGCGGCCAATGTGCAGCACATCTATCTATTGCTTCAAAGAAGATTTGAGCCACGTGATAAGGCTATTATTGGTCACCGTTAAAAAATATAAAACCCTTATTTACTTTACTTTCTAGTTTCTAATCATTTTATAACCACTCACAGCTTTTTTCCACCAATTTATTAAGAATTCCAACTACTTTACCAACCGCTTCAGATATCTTTTTGCATACTCGGGTATTCTATACTTTGGGGAATAAGTTTAATAGTTATATTCTTGATTAAAAATACTATTATTAATATTTAACGGTTAAAAATTTATAGAATAAAATATTCTAAAGCAATGACAGAGTCAGAATTTAATTGCAATGGAGGTGTAAAAATTTTCTTAAAATTAATTGTGGAGCCAAAAATAATTCAGAAAATTATGGAATGAACACATGGATGAATATTTCTTATTGGCGAATCCACACGCGCTGATCATTAATGAAATTACTAAATTCTCTCTAATTAGTTTCCTATTTGAAGACCAATTCCTTTAACCAAGGAATTCACATCCTATTTAATTAGGATTATTCCAATATATTATTTTATTAAATATGTCTTTGAAATTAATTCTTCATCCATCCGACATATGACATTTATTGGCCAACTGGAAGCCGACATGTGGTGCGAATCTCTCCCCCATGGCCGGTCACATCTCCTCTATTTATACCTCACTCTCCCACCATATTTTGGTAAGTTTTTGGTACACAATCAAGCCCTAAACTCTCTCTCTTTTCAGAGAAACTAACTTAGGCATCGGAGATCCATTGGCCAAACCAAACCCCCCACTCCCCCACCTGTGCGGGGCGCGTGGTCTTGGCTTTAATCAAAGGTATTTATTTGTTTTATAGGTACAAATTTGTCAAATTATCAAGCGGCGAATTTTTGCTACCACATTAATCACACTATTTTGATCTATAGTTTCGCGCGAAGAGAGATGTTTTGAAGGCATGCATGTGTATAAGCTTAATAAGTACAAATCTTATGTATACTTAATAAACACTAGCCTCTGAGGCAATTTTAAATTTTATTTATGTTTTAGGTCTAATTACATATTTTTTTAATAAAGAAAATTAAATAACAAAGGAAGAATAATTAATCACCCACATTCATTTAAAACATGTAAAATTACCATTTTGTTCCTATTTTGTTTGGACAATTGTTCATTGTTTGGTACAAATATAATAATCACTCTGCCGTTTGGTACAAATATGTCGGCGAGGATGCCGGGTTCCCCTCAAGTGGAGTGGATTGTGACATCCCACATTGACCAACGGAGAGGAGGTGATGTGCGTTATATGTACATGCCCACCTCCATTTAACACGAGGCCTTTTGGAAGCTCACTGGCTTCGGATTCCATCGGAACTCCGAATTTAAGCGATTTTAGGCTAGAGCAATCCCATGATGGGTGACCCACTGAGAAGTTGCTCGTGAGTTCCCAAAAACAAAACCGTGAGGGCATGGCCCAAAGCGGACAATATCGTGCTACGGTGAAGTCAGTCCAGGATGTGACATTGTTCTTCATAGTCAAAATGAGGGTACTTTTGAAATATTCAAAAGTTTTACCAAATTGGTGTGCTCCCTTTCTATATATAAATAGATATAGATACACTAGAGACTTGGCACGTCTTTTTTTCATTGTATTATTATCAAGTGCTCAAATTAAACACGTATTGGTTAATGGAGAGGCAGTGACTTCTAATTTACCCGAAAATATATAAAATGAAACTTGGGTCTTTCTATTTCTTTTTTTTTTTGTCGAAACTTGGGTCTTTCTATTTATTTGGTGGAAAAACAAGTTATTGGGGTGAAAGACACCTAATGCCCCCACCCTCTCTCTGCTACTGCTCCAAAGCACCATAGAATTTTCGTTATTTCTAATGTGTCTTCTGATTTTTTTTTTTTTTCTGTGTTGATCGTATTGTTTTGTCTGAATTGTTTTGAAATTGGACACAATAATAATTTTAATTAAGATTCTAAATCCTAAACTCTAAATGCAAAATGAGTGCAACTTTAGCAGAAGATATTGTTTAATTTGTTTAGTACCATGAATCAACATACCACAAAGTACATGATAAATTTCAAGTTGAAAATGGTCACCACTAAACAAGACTGCAGACAATTTCAAAATTCAAAATAGAAAACAACATTTCATCATCCTTGTCAAAGTACAACACAGTAAATAAAACATAATGGAAGACATAAGAGTCGCTTCAGGCAACTGAGTTTTTAATTATTTGAGGAAGGAATTCGAATTCGTGATCCTCTTCCAACATTATGGAAAATAAAATTTACTATACTAATAACTAGTTGATGACCCAATTCAACCACGTTAAAGAAACACTGCATGCAGTTGCAGTTATGGTCAGCCAAAGAACCACTTATTTTGGTGGTGAATGTGAAACAACGTACAAGTGAAAAGAGGAATTGTGATGCCCAAAATTTCCACACTAATGCGCGTAAGAATGTTTTGGGTAATGAAGCAAGGGTTAGGAATCCAAAAGTCAACTTTAATACATGGAAGATTTTGAGATCCATTAAAAGGTGAACTATGATATTAGAATTCCACATTGAAAATGTAATGGGAAGATTTTGGGTGGTGAAGTAAGATTTGAGAATCTAATGTCAAGATTTCAAAGTCAGGTTGGTGGCCTATTATTAATCATATCGATATTGATCCAACTTATCAATTTGCATAGATTAATTATCAGGTGGCGAGTTTTATCACAAAAAATATCGATAATATTAGGAGTAAAATTATACATTATAAATTGTAATTCATTTTGTCAAGTTCCTGACTTGAGATTGCATTATTTAACAAAATGAAGTTCACTAGTTTGATTTGATACACAATAAGATTCATTGAAAACTCCCCTTAGATATCCTCAAACAATTTCACCAAAGATTTAAGCTTGTACTACAAGTCAAATATCTTGTTGAACTCTCTTGCCTTTGATACACTAATTAAGTGCCCATTCTCCATAATAAATGGCAAATGGGAAGGAAATGACAAAAAAAATTCATCTTAATCAAAGTTTATGAACTTATGATTTTCTGATCAGTCAGAAACAGCATCATAAGCCACCCACTTCATATGATTGAAATCAAAAGTAACATGATGATTCATGGAATCTACAAAACAAATCCAATTCCAATGAAAATATTAGTTTGGTATTATATTATATATTTTAAATGTAATGCAATGTCATGATTATGCTTAACACTAACTAACTCACTGACCTCACAATAATAGTAATAATTAAATTAAGGAATTATGGCTTAAATCCAAAATAAAACACCACACATGATGATCACAAGGGCAATAGTTTTGCCAACCAAAATGGTCAGCATTTGACAAGAAAAAAAAGTCAAAAGGTTCATTAATCAAAGTTGATATAATTGTCACATCAAATATAATGACAAATAAAGAATTGAAGGCGGAAAGCTTAATTTGTGATAATGCATTTTAATTGTTTTTTTTTTTTGGCAGAAAATGTATTTGTTTTTAAATGTCGACATACGTACTCATTAAATCTTGAATTATTATTGCTTCCACTTAAGAAGATCGATCATATATTATATATACTTTGTTAGCAAATCCACCAAATATTCTTCCGCCACAAGAAAGTGAAGGATTTGCTTTTGCCTCATCAAAAGTCAATATATCCATCCAAACGGGACATATGAAAATATGCACCTGAATTATGAAAACATTGACTTTTAGATCTATCGTATAAGAATTTAATAAATCTTTGCAACAGTTTGATCTCTCATAAAACTCGTATCATCTACGTAGTCAGTACCATTGTAGCCATATACGATAATATCATTTTGATTTTGTGGATTTAGAAATATAGGTTTGCCATAATATATTTTTCTTGGGTACATGAAATTCATCCTGTTTCAAATACGAAGTTCGAGTCCCATCAGAAAACCTACCATGGTAACTGAATTCGCATTCCATTTTCCCCCGCACTCCTCATCTCTTTTCTAGCATTTGGATGAATAAACCAAAAGAAAATCAAGGGACAATAAGAGGAGTGTGGAAGCAAAAAACGAGATTGTGAAAACCGTTACACTGTTAAGTATTTAACTTCAAATATATTATTTTAAATCTCACCGGCCCAAAAGGAATAGAAGAGAAAAAGGACATACGAAAACATTTTAAAAAACAAAAAAAAATCTGAATGGAAAACTATGTCAGATAATCCTTCTGATCCAAGGGATAAACAAGTTCTGTCGAATTCACATTTGACGGACGAATCGGGGATTAAAAAATGTTTAAGAAACTAATTAAGTTGTACTAAAAGTTAATAGTGGTAAAAACAAAATATTAAGACGAGACAGTGTTTGTTCAGTTATATATACAATGTTGTCTAAGTTATCACTTGAACAATGTTGTCTAGCAATTTCATATAACAGGCCACCGCATGGGGCGGTGATCAAGGCGCAGAGAGGAAGAGAATCCAACGCGACGGAGTCAGTTGATCAGTTCTTATATAATCCATTCTGCAGGTTATGAGAACTTAGAACACGGCATGTTGAGCATAATATTGATGCATGCCGTTTGACTGAGTTCTATATAAATCTGAGTTTACTGTGCCGCGCCCGAAACATTTTAGGATGCAAATGTCGCGGCCCGAACCCAGCCCAATCTAGAGATGAATGAAGAACAGCACTAATTATCATTACTAAACAGAAGGGATATGCAAGAAGAATTATCAGCATCACAGATTCATCAAATTAACCAACTGCAACTAAATTGGTTATAACATTATCAACTCCACAAATTACTAACATTCTTAAACAGTTTTAAGATGTCTTATAATAAACAGACTCAAAACGACCCGACTCAAACATCAAAACATCAACAAGACAAGTTGCTCGACGTGACGCTACCATCCAGCCAGTGTTCTTCCTTCCAAGTTCGAAATTTTGCAGCTCACTCCTCTTTCCCCACAGCTCAGATGTTCACTTTAAATTTGGCAACCCGAAGCAGTCGATTTCAGCCACTGGCTAGTTCCGGTTCTTGGATTTCTCCATGGCCCTAGGAGCTATGGAACAAACAAATAGGATAAGACGGGATAAGAGTACAATTCATCAATTAATCAAAAGGTGAAAAATCAGAATGTTTATCTCGTAAATCTATAAAAGCTGAAACCAGTAATAATCTAGAATTCTGATAGACATTACAATTATGCACAGCAAAAATAAATGAAATCGTCTACTGTAAGGCTAAATGAAGTGCACGGCAACAAAGCATGAAATAAACTGAAACCATCATGTTCAATTCATTCTACTTTGCACAGATACCACAGTTTTTACGCTGTCGAATCTAACCTGAGATCTGCTGCACTAGAAAATAGCTGTCAAAATACCAACTTTACTTGTTAGATCATTTCATTGTAGGACTCCAAGAGGCAAAATTGATCGTCATAAATTTGCTTGAAGTTCAAGTCAATTACAAAGGATACACTCGTTGCACTGCCATCCCGCCTAATGAAGTAAATAGGAAACTCACTTGTCTACGAAATTCACCCATTTCGTTCAGCGCCCAAAAATCTCCCATTTTTATCTTTTGCTATGCCCCCTGAACCCCAAGTCGAATCTCACTTTACCCTCTAAAACTCTAAAGTCGCCACTTTACCACCCCCCCCTGAAACTCAATTTTTGTATCATTCTGCCACTTCCGTCAAAATCTGTTAAAATTTCTGTTAAAGAGCTGACATAGCACTCTTTTGGGACCCACACATCCAATAGCATAACACCATGTGGATAAACTAAAGAATCAATTTGCAAAAATAGCCTTACTCCTTCCCATCCCTCATTGTCCCCGCCGTCGTCCCACCTCTACCATCCCAATCCAATTTCTCCCAGTCATACCCGACTGCATCCCCACCCAATAACCCAACCACCTCAGCAGGAAGATTAGGGAAGAGGAGTTACGAAAGGGGAAATTGGTGCGAGGGTGTGGTGGTTTAGGCGCTGCTACAAGCTTTCCCCTTTTTGTTTTCTTGAAGATTTTCAAATTAACTCATCTAAATTCAGAAATTGGTCCAACCCATTACTCGAAATACAAGTATACTACAACCCAAATAGCAATCTCATAAAGCAATCTCTGCTAAGAGACTCCATGGAAGTTCCCAATTGATTAAATATATTCCAACAGCTTGGTGAGAGGAGGAGCGACTTGCAGACAAAACCCTAGCAATGTTTTCTTGAAGATTTTCATCATTTTTTTTTTAAAACTATTTTTTATTTTTTTTCATTTCACCCATGTGGCACTGTGTGGGTCCCACAAGCATGCTATGTCAACACTTTAACAGCAATTTTAAGAGATTTTGACGGAAGTGGCAAAATGATACAAAAATTGAGTTTTATGGGGTAAAGTGGCGACTTTTAAGTTTTAGGGGGGTAAAGTGAGATTCAACTTGAGTTTCAAGGGGCATAGCAAAAAATAAGCCTCAAGTGTTTTTATTTTCCCAAATATTCATCTGACAGGGCCATGAAAAATATGTAGGCTGGTCCATCTGAGCAACCCAGTAAAAGAAATTTGCTAACACCTACAAATGTATTTTACTACCCTTCTGTTTACACAGTACACATAAACACTCTTGTAGAAATGATATTGGTGATAATCATAAGATTATTGTTAGTAAAATCAGTACAAAGAGTAGCATAAGAGATCGCAAAAGTTGAAAGACAAACCTAAGCCAATGGCATCGGAGCCCTTCATTATCTTCAATCTCTTGCATGTATCAATAAACATCCTGTCAAAAAGCGGAATACGAGATGAGCATCGTGGACTTTGGAATTTAGAATATCCATTACATTATAATTAACTACTTTTGTTGTTCTTTCCTTTTTTTCCCCTTCCTCTTTTGTCTAAAGAGCAAAGACTACTCATGATATGCTGTTAATACTGAAAACTATTGAAAATATTTGCATCCATAAAAGTTATATAAATAGAAAAGAAACAAAGAACTTAATTTAGCATATTCCTGAAGAAGGCTTTCTTGAGAGTTTGTAGTTCATCGTAAAGTAAAATATACTTGGTGTGTTTCTTTCCTACTATCACATTTTTAAAAATTTATGATTCAGTTTAGCAATTGAAATACTTTAATTTTAATACTACCAAGTGAATATCTTTTTGTATTTTATTTTAGACGAAATACTAAAAATGAACGTGAAAATCAAAGTATAACTTAAATAGTTTGTGCAAGGGTTCGTCTGGCCTCAAAAGTTTATATGTTAAGTAACCTAGATTCATGTGTGCTTTCACACACTTTGTTGTTCATGTCATCCTACATCACACATCATAAACATCCAATCCAATAACTTGCATGCATATTAGTGGATAAATTGGAGATTAAGAAAGATTAAATGTAGATTAATCCAGACTATCAGTCCTTCAGATGATTAAGATCTCTAGTTGCTTGCAAGTTTACAATATAGTATTGCCATCCTGACAATGGGGTAAAGTAGCATTTCATTAATTAAACTCTCACCCTTCTCATACATCTAAAATTGAGTATCACCCTCCTTCACGAGGGAAGTCTTCGCCCTCATTGACAGGGGAATCCTAATATTCCCCACTTATAACCCATACATGTAAATTCTACCACAATACATCAAACTTTTACCGCCGTTTGTGTGAGAAGGGTTATATAACTTTAAATGATATGATGCATAAACAAAAGGCTTCAACTTTTGGAAATAATGAAACAATGTTTCTACAATATAACAGTTTAAAAAATTGTCTGTGGAAATCAATAAGAAAAATATAGGAATGCTAAAGATGTGAATCAGAACTTACTCCCATGGGACATCCCCAACAAGCATCCAGTCACCATCCTTATCCTCATATGTAAGCACATATTCTGATCCATGAAGAAGATCTCTCAGCTTACTCTCACTCAGTCTC
The DNA here is from genome assembly GCA_018257905.1 of Gillenia trifoliata. Lineage (NCBI taxonomy): Eukaryota > Viridiplantae > Streptophyta > Magnoliopsida > Rosales > Rosaceae > Gillenia > Gillenia trifoliata. The sequence continues at coordinate 8,318,873 of CM031088.1, read as the reverse complement.
TCCCTCCCCGGAGCTCCATGGGATCCATATTGCCCTGAAATCACAATAAAAAGTGCACAAATTGGGTCCATGTAGAAATGGAATGTTTTTCTATATGTAAAGACATAATCTCAATATGAAATAAAGTATAGCAATAATTCACCTATGGTAAAACAGCTGAACATCTTTTCCAGAGCAGAAGACAGATCTTGATATGTAGAGTAGGTTCTCAGGTCTACCTTCCTCAAGTAGGGAGCCCCATCCATGCTGACCTTAACAAAAAGACCACCAGGTCCTGGTTTTCCGTTAACTTCGTCATTGTTCTTGGAAGTGGTGGCTAGAGAATTCTTCCTAAATGATCTAATTGGAGGCCATCCAACAACTTGTGCCCTGTCAACCAAAAGTAGGTACAATTACAAACAAGCCACAAATTTCATATAAAGCTTCACATCCCTCCTATTTTAACTTACTTAGCAGCTGGGGCACTGCCGTTGTTAGAAGCACCCAAAGGGTTATGGCTTCCTCCATTTGTAGCAGTGGACTGTTCTTGTAAAACTTTAGTGCGTGCGTCTTTTGTTATGGTTGGCTGAGTCCCAGAAGGCCTGGATGATAGCATTACATTGATTGAATTAACAGGAAACTTCCCTTGTCCAGCAGATTCTGGAGATTCAGAATCAGAACCAGCTGCATGAAACATCCAATTTCCTTCAGTATATCCAGAACTTTTCACCTCTGAGAATCCGTCCATGGTGTCAGCAAAGCCCCTTTTGTTCCCAGAAACAACATTCTTCTGTGATGAGGAGCAGATTCCATCTTTTGAAGGAAGCAAAGGAAACAGTGGTTTCTCATCAAGTTTCCCCGAGTTCAGCAAGCAAAGGTCTGATTCCCGTTCTGGTGATTGGGATCCAGGAAGACCGAGCCTCAACTCTGTAGCCTTAAAATTCAGATTGTTCTTGTTCCCCTCAGACAAGTTTGAGACCGTGGAGCTGTCAACTGAAGAACAATCTGACAACCCAAGGTAGTTACGTTCTTTCAGTCCAGAGCCATTATGAGAGATACAGTCCATAGAGCGTGAAGAAGCTACCATAGACCCATTGCTCTGCCCTTCCTCCTCACCACCCAATAGTGGTGGAGACATTAGCAACTACACTGCTGTTGTAAAGGGAAACAACATGAACCAAATTATCAGATTCATTTCTTGTAAAACTACAACTGAAACCAGAACACGAAAATCTTGAAAACACAAGATCAGAAAGCTTCATTAAGTTAAGGTTTAACTATGTCATCTGAATTAAATTCACAAAGTGTAAAAATAGAGTTCTAAGAAATTTTAATCGATTGAGAATCATGCATTTTCTCATCATGATTTGCCCACCAAAATAATTGAGGGCATGAATAAAGGGGTTTTCAGTAGACAAAACTTTCTGCTAAAACAAACAGTGCCTATCCGGAAACCAGTAAGGCGCAAACCATGTCAAACCAAGACAGATCAATATTCGAACAGAACAGATTCGAACTTCTCCTATAATAGTTTCCGGTGCAATGAAATTCATAGGATATTATGAGTAATTCATAGAAGAAATAGAAATATTTGACAGGGGAACAAAACCCAGATTGGGAAAGTGCTCACTGGTACTGCACATATATTCAATGAACCAGACAACATATCATTATAAGGCTTCAGATCAGACCACAAGGCACCATAGTCCAAATTAAAGGTTCAGATGAAAGGCCCCCGTAGCTCAAGTGGTTAAGAGCATTTACCCTTGCACCCGAGATCCTAGGTTCGATCTCTCCCAAATACCGCTCGTATACAAAAAAAATCCACAAATTTAAACGAACCCGAAACATTACACAATACACTATGAACAGCCTAAGATATTTGTAAGATTGAAAGAATCTCAAGAAGAAATTTTCACAAAAATCATACCGAAAATCGAAACGTAAATTCTCCGGCAACGAAAGGTTGTATCAAACGCAACAAGTATCCTCCACAACTTCAACCTCAGAAGCTGAATAGGAAATTTTGCTACTTTGTAATGTGATTCCATCAGAAGCCAAACCAAATGCAGCATTAAAAACAAATTGAAAAGAGAACCGCGTTTTTATACTTTCTTTAAAAGGAAAAAGGTCAACTGGGTTTTTAGCAACTTGTTTGCATGAGCTTAGCTTTACCATTTTTATAAAACTTTTAATCTCCTTTCTCTTATTTCCCTAAATTTTCTAGGAAACCAAACAGAAAATGCCCAAAAAAAAATGTAAATACAACTTTTAAAAAGAAAATAGAGAAAATTGTTACTCGAACAGATCCACTACGATATAGAAAAACCCCAAAAAAGGGGAGCAAGTTAAACTGAAATGCTCCAGGAATTTACTTGAAATATTGAACAAAACAAAATGCAATTGTGAAAAAATAAAAATAAACAACCCAGAGAGGCGAGAGGCAAGGTTACAGAGAAATCACAGAGAACTGAGCTTTCTGAACGAACTCAAAACTTACAGAGCATCAAGATCTCAAAACTCGACGACCCAGAATTCAAACAAGCAAAAAAAGCTCAGCTACAACCATATACTAATTACTATATGTAAATAATAATTAAGACTAAAAAAAAAGGCTTTTAATTAGCAGGAAAAAAAAAATTAATGGGAATTTTGGTAGCACGCACCTGAGGAACTTGTGTGAATCAGACAAGGAAGAGAAATCCGACGAACCTTTTTTCTGAATTCTGAAAGAAAATGCAAACAAAGTATCAAAGTAAAAGCAAAGAAAGAGGAGAGAGAGAGAGAGAGAGGACTCAGAGGAGAGAGAGAGCGCTTAGGACCCTTCCATTAAGCAGAAAGCAACAAAAGCTTTATTTTTTAGGCTGAGCTCGCCGAGGAACTCGAAGCTCAAAATAATTAGTATTTTTTCTTCAAAACAAAAAAGAAAAAGGAGAAAGTAGGGGTAAAACTGAAAATACGGTTAAAAGGTGGGGTTTTTTTTATTGTATTAATGGATGCTTTGTCTGCGAAATACGGACCGGCTGGTTTTGCACGGCGCCGATCTGGGACAGGAATGAGAGAGGATTGAAGGCTGAGATTGACTATATTTATTGAATCTGAGCCGTCAATTCTTGGTTCCAGTGAGAAAACTAAATACTTTTTTCTTTTCTTTTTTTCTGGGTTTTTTCGGTTTCGGATATGAGCAATTCTGGTGCAAAGACGTTCTCCCTTTTGCTGTAACGACCCGTTACGTTATTGTTTATTGCTTTGTCAAAGACAAAATATTTATTAATTTTTTAAATTATCAACACAAAATTTTATTTTAAGATCTTTTAGTTTAAATTTCAATTTAAAAAAAAAAATTCGGTAAAATAACATATTTTTAGTTTAAGTGCTAATTAAAAAGACAATACAGAATTTTCACAGCATCTCAGGAGTGAAATTTGGTTGAGAAATAAGCAAGATAGGTTTGAAGTTTTTCCAAAAACCGGTGAAGTTCCGGCAAGTTGCAGATGGTGCCCGGCAGTGAATTTTCTGGGGAGCTCAAGCTAGGAGATAGTGAATATTCCATTATTGTTAGGTATATTTCGTTAACTTAACACAGATGCCGGAACATTTTGTTAACTCTAACGGCGTTGACTGACATTATTAGTTTGACTATCAACCTAATCTAGCGTGTGTGCCGTGCGTGCGCTGCTCATGTGGGTGCGTAGGGCCTTATTTTTGAATTCCGTTGACACAAAGCGACTCGTGACGACATGTACTACCTAGTGGCAATACGTGTGGTATTTTTCAGAGCCTTTCTAACTTCTGATTTGAGCAAACAAGGGATAAGTAACGTTTATTAGTTTAAAATGCAATTTTTATGAGTTTAATCATTATTAAAGTGATATCTCATATAGGCGAGGCTTATTCAGAGGACTACCGGGGCTATCTAGGACAGAGAGGCTACGGCCCGGCTACGTATCGGTGAGTGAGTGGGTCTTTGTTTTGGTATATATTGATATGTATGGTTTTTCACTGCTTTCATTAATTTGCTATCATGACTTATATAATATGTGACTGTTGGAGGTAGAATAGCTATATTATATTTGCCATACCTTTCTTTTTACTGTTGATCATCATTAGATGTAGAATACTCAAGTATTAGTACTCAGTCATATGATCATGACTAACTTTGACGTTTGGAGGTTCACACTAGTACCCCTACGCAACTTTGGATCCATTGTAGGTACTAGCTTGTTCTAGGTTGCACTAGGCAACTAGGACTCGAGTGTGATGCGTTTTGCGCAAAACGATTAGTGTTATGACTCGCGTTACTGAAGTACTTAGCGTAATTTGTTATACCTAGCATGTCCTCGTAGATTATCTACTTGAGCTCGAGTGTTTACATATGGATGAGCATCCAGTCTTGTTTTACCATTGATTTTCGAGGAGTACCCATACTACTAGTATAGTATTTTCTAGGATCATATCGGGGAGTGTGACGTATTTCCAAAAACTATATGTGTTTTACAGCAAGGGGTTATTACTATTTTTGAAAGCAAAGGTTTTATCAAACTTTACTTTTTGACCCACTCACATTTTATGGCCTCTCCACGACTTAGTAGCGGGTTTGAGTACTAGTGAGATGAGGGCACTCTTCAGCTAGTTGGTGGTTTTGACGACTTTTCTAGAATAACTAGGATTCATTTCCTACCTTTATTTTTGTAATATTCATCCTCACGAGGGTGCAAATATTTATATTTCTACATTATTCACTATGCTCTGATAGTTATGCATCTGTAATAATGGGTTTACCCATCACTGTGCACTCTACTTCTGCTTTTATTCCCGTTTCAGCTTCCAATTCTAAATAGTGCAGTATAAGGCATGTCTTATGGCACACAACTTTTTTCAACGCCCTGGGATTGACTACCAGGAGACTTATTCACCCATTATGGATGTGATAACGTTACCTTGTCAGTCTGGTAGTTTTTGAAAGACTTGACATGCAACTTATGGATGTGGTAACAACGTATCTATATGGGGATCTTGATACGAAAATTTGTATGAAAGTCTTTGATGGGCTTAAATTGATTAGATCAAATAGTTCTAGACCACATAATACCCTCTCTATTTGATTGACGCGTTCACTTTACGGATTGAAGCAATCCAGACATATGTAGTATAACTGTCTAAGCGAATATTTGACAAGTTAGGGATATGTGAATAATGAACTATGCCATTGCATGTTTATTAAGAAGTCTAGTTATGGATTTGTGATTGTTGTAGTCTATGTCGATAACATGAATCTCATTGGGACTTTTGAAAAGCTTGAGAAAATTGCCGCGCACCTTAAGTAGGAATTTGAGATGAAGGATCTTAGGAAAACTCGATATTGTCTTGGTCTTGAGATCGAGCATTGTTCTGACAGTATTCTGGTCCACCAGTCACACTACACCAAGAAGGTGTTACGCCACTTTAATGAAGATAAAGCGTTGTCTTTGAGCACTCCCATGGTTGTCCGTACGCTTGATGCACAACTAGACCCATACTGTCCAAAGATGGATGATGAAGAGGTTTTGGAACCCGAGATTCCATACTTAAGTGCAATTGGCGCTTTGTTGTACTTATCTCAGTGTACAAGGCCAGACATCTCATTCGCTGTGAATCTTTTAGCAAGACACAACCATGCGCCTACACGCATACACTGGAAAGGTGTTAAAAACATTCTACATTATTTTAATGGTATGGTGGATTTGGGCTCGTTCTATCCCTACTTAACTTCGAGTGTTGCCACCCCCCTCGGTTCTCGAGTTGATTCTTGCCTTGTTGGTTATGCTGATGTTGGGTACTTATCTAATTCGTACAGGAGAAGATCTCAAATGTGTTATGTCTTTACCGTTCGTGGGACCGCAATTTTGGAGGTCTACTAAGTAGACTTTAGTTGCTACGTCTTCGAATCATGCCTAGATACTCACCCTCTATGAGGCCGCTCGTGAGTATACATGGTTGAGAGCCATTGTCGAGCATATTCAAAGCATTTGTGGATTGTCGTCTATCGTTGACGTCCCAACCACTAAGCTCTCTCTTTCTCTCTTTCTTGCCGTCCCTCTCTTACCCTCACTATAAATATTTTCCTTGAACAATTATTTAATTAATATTAAAAATGTACCAACAAAATATTTTGTGTCACAATGGCTAGCGGGGACAATTGAATTCATCAGTAATCTAGTGTATCATTTCATTTGATCTTACTCCAGTGCAAGAGATGATACATTTAATCTGTAATAAAGATGATATGAAATAAGAGGCTTATAGCTCAATTGGTTGAGAGCTAAGTTTCATGTTTGATTTCTCTTCCCAATATCGCTTATATAAATTATGATATAAAATAATAACTCTTAATATAATAAAGGAGAAAACTTCCTTGTCCCGGTTGCATTCCCCGTTCTTTCTAAATTTTTCTACTACTAGAGAGCAATAATCCGATGGATGATAGAAAATTTGCAAAAAAAAGAGTGTTTCTAGAATCTTAAAATGTTGAAAACTGATAATTTTAATTGAAATTTTAATATAAATTAAATTTGAATCCTATATATTTTATGCAATAGTATAATTTATAACCAACTTCAGAGAGACAATAAAACATAATAAGTGGCTACAAGTCTTATCAGATTCAGAAGAGTAAACCCAGGCATTAAACCAGGAATGTGATTTGATAACTAAAAGCTTGATATTAATTATTAACTAGTTTGGTATGAATTATATACTTGGTGATGGCAGAGTATTGCTAATCAATCAAATATAAAATGGTTGCTTGAAAAAATAAATATAGTTACGAGCTTGTTATAAGACACCCAACAACAAGAAGTAAAGAAGAATACCAAACTATAATTTTAAGGATATTCAACGATAAAATACTTGTATACTTGTTGCAACGAGCGTTTAACTCATTCATAGAAAGTCTTAATAAGCCATAAGTTATTATCGGACTCTATATAAATATTTATCATTCTCGTACCTATGTAAGTCAAAGTTAAATCATTTTCGATCAAGCGAGCGAAACTAAGTGCCGCTAAATCAATCAGTCAAGATAACTTAAAAATGGGAGTGGGTAAGGGGCAATTAGTGGGGGAAGGGAGTAGGGATTAAGGGCCAGTTTGGCATTGCTGAAATTTTTTTATAAGCAGCTTATTAAAAAAGCACCAGCTCAATTTGTGTTTTGTAAAAAAAAAAAAAGCACTTTTTTTCACAATTATCAGTTCAAAACAGCAATAAGCAGAAGCAATAAAACCCATGCTTATCAAGAAAGCGCTTTTTTTGGCCTGGAGGCGGGTGAACAGTACCTTTAATGAAATTTTTTTAATGCCAATTCTACCCCCATATTTTCTCTGAGAACCCAACAATGGCGAACGATTTCACAGACTGAAAGAAACCCAGCCTCCAGGAGCTCCTCCCTCCTCACCTTCGCCAGATCTGTCCTTCTCTCTCAGCCTCTAATTCTACTTATTGAACATCGGTCCCCAGAAACGAACCTTATCTCTCTTCGTCATCTTCTTCTTCTTCTTCTTCTTCTTCTTCTTCTTGTCCTGTGTCCATCTGTCTCCGTCCCCAAAGCTACTCTCTCTCCCCTTCTCTGTCGATTTCTCTCCGTCGCCAAAGCTATGGCAGATGATATGGATTCTGATACGTGCGTCGGCTTCAAGCGAACAATCAATGATTTCGAAGAGACCCAATCCTGAGATCTTGAAGGATGCACATAATTTTTGTATTTTTTAATAATAGAGTTTTTCAGTTATTTAGAGTGTATAATTCTGCATAATTCTTGCCATTAATTGTTTTTTCTGCTTTTCCCGAACGAATTTTGTGGATTGCAGGGAGCGGAGGGAAATCGAATGCCTCCTTTTTTATCCCTCGAAAACCCTTTTGGTGGGTAATTTTCAAGTTCATTGGGCGGCTTCAAAATTCAAACCCCCGACGAGGACGCGCCACCGTTGTACAACCGTCTGATTCCTCCGACAGTGCAGAACGAAGCCTTCCAGTGCCAATTGTCTTGTGGTGAGTCACAGCGATTGTTAATTTGGGATATGGAATCGTTTTTAAAATTATCAATTCCAGCAATTCGAATTGGGATTTATGTTGATGCGGGATTGAATGTGAACATGTTTTTTTTAGGCTGGAATTTCTCTTTTGGATTCTTGACCTACATTCCATGATCATGGCCAAAAACTTAGCTCTCGATAAATGTTGAATTAGTGTATATTTTTATGTCGTTGCTCAAGACTTAGTTGTTGGTGATATATTGGTATAGAATATTTTGTTGCTTGATCCTCATCAAATGCTCGTGAAATGCCATTCAATTCACTAATAAAAGCAACTTTACCTTCATTTAGCGTATATTCGGATTTATGTTGAATTGGGATATGGAATGGATTTATGTTGATTGGGGATTGAATGTGAACATGTTTTTTTTAGGCTGGAATTTCTGAGTGGATTACTGAATAAATTGAGTCTAGTTGAGAGCCATTGTCATCAACAATTGCTCTTTTTATAGCCTTCCCTGCATTCATGCCATATGAAGAGTGGCTAAGGTTTCTGGCATCTACAGCCTAAATACTGCTATGATGAATAACTTTTCATGTTCTGGTGAATAAAAAGATATTTCTGATGAGATTTTTATTACCACAGTTAAAAGTGGAAGCAGAGGGAGAGGGAAGCCTATTCGATGCAGAGGTATCTTTTCTTTGATTATTGTTGATTAACTTTCTTTCTTGCTCATGAATGCATGAATGATGGTGTTGCACTTGTACTTGCATGTAAATTGATAGCTGCGGTGGAGAAGGGATCAACCGTTGCTATATTTGGGCTCGGTTCAATTGGATTAGCTGTATGTTCTTGCAGAACTTAGTCTGCATATCTTATTGCTTCTTTTCCTCCTTTTGATATGTGATTGATTGTATAAGAGGGGTCACGTCCATGATTGAATTATCCAGGTTGCGGAGGGAGCAAGACTTTGTGGAGCTACTAGAATTATTGGTGTGGATGTGAATCCAGAAAAATTTGAAATTGGTATTTGGATCCTACCAGAAGAACTTGATTTTACTTTTGTTAACGAAAAGCTTTGTATTCATGTGAATGTACTTTCTGCAAAGAATATAGACCTTATTGTTCTCTTTCTTATCGACACAGGAAAGATGTTTGGCCTCACCGACTTTGTGAATGCTGCAAGTTGTGAGAATAAATCTGCGAGCCAGGTTTTCTCTAAAACTATGTCCCAACTCTTCAGAAATTCTAATACTCAATTTTTTACCTCTGGTTGACTTGGTTATTCTTTTTTCACATGTAAAACAGGTGATCATTGAGATGACTGGCGGGGGTGCAGACTATTGCTTTGAATTTGTTGGACTGGCATCATTGGTGCAAGACACTTATGCTTGTAGCCGAAACTCCAAGCTTTTAAGTTGACACCGCAGAGTTCGATGTTAATTGAAGAGGACGAATCTTTATATAGCTTGAGACTTTCATACAAATTGTGGTTTAATAACTTTCAGGGTTTTTCCCTTCAGCATATCTGATATTTATTTTGGTGTACATGTGAGCAACAACAAAAATTATATTGATATTCTTTCAGTTGGGGAACTTTTAAACAGGTTGCATTTATCTTGATTTAGTTATTATGAAACTGAAAGAGGTTTATACTCTGGTATGGATGAGGAGTCTGCGTGGAGTTCCAATGATTTATAAATTGTATAAACTGCTCTTAAATGGAGATATAAGCTAAACAGTTTTTAGTTTTTCCTATTCGTGTCTGTATGTGTGTGCTATTGCAAGACTCCTAAGAAGAACCTTCAAGTGTGACAGATAAGGATAGCATTATGGCCATTTTAATAGTAATCCTAATGCAGTTCTTCACCTTGAGACTTTCATACAGCAGCCTCCCAACTCACTTTAAGCTTGCGTACCTAAGGCCAGAACGGTACTTATATCTCCGTATTCCAAGCTGGTTCTTTTCTTTTCTTGGCATCGGTAGCCAAGATTGCCTCCAGGATCAGACCGAGAGTGATAGCCATTTTGATGACCCCGAAAACTTTGGTCAAGACAGCGATAGTGATGATGATGAAGAAGAAGGCCAAAATCACCATGACCAAGGATCATAAGAGATTGAAGCATTAAGAAATAGCATAGCCGCAAGTTTGATGAATGCACCTAATTAGACTATTTTTATATTGAACAATTTGTAGATATTTTAATATGGTTGATGCATGTATTATATAGTTGATAATATTATAACTACCTTACATGAGTGTATATTATTTTAATATTATAAAGAAATTTTTTCATAATAATTCTTTAAAATTTGGGATACGTAAATAAGACGAACAATATAAGAAAAAAAAGTATATGTAATGAATTGACCAATATTTTTGGTAAACAATTAAATTAATAATACATACAGCAACATGCCCTTTTTAGTCATTTTACTCAGTCACAGCAGTTTTATATACAAGTTTACCAAACACTTTGAAACTGCTTTTTTTTGCTATAAGCACTTTTACAACTACAGTTTACCAAACACTTACCCGCTTTTTTTCACAGCTGCTTTTTCTCTCAGCACAGCAGAAGCAGTTTTTTTAAAAAGCACAGCAACCCCAAACTAAGCCTAAGATTAGGAGGAGGAGAGTGTTTTTGGGCGGGGGGGACAGAGAAAAATAGGGGCAGGAGCTGTGATCGGGGGACAAGAAAACGGCAGTTGACGTCTGTTTGCCGGGTGGTGAGCAAGACATCTAACCTCTCTCCTCCATCATTTTTCTCTTTCCATAATTACCCTTCAATAATTAATTGTTTATTGTTTTACCAAATTTAAATTATTGTTTATAGTCGTCTAAATTAAAAATTAAGATTAAAATAATCAAAATGTTTGTGGTAAAACTTGGTCTGAGTAGCATCATGAAACTGGCAGGACTGCTTTTGCACGCTTGGGAGCACAAGCATTCATGTTTTGTGCAGGCCACAAAATATTGTCCGTCATCACCGTAACATCACTCCCCACGTCACCTGCACCTACTACTTCTTCATTGCATTTGCCTACCATTTGAAGAAGGGTTTATACCAAACAGATTCATCGTCCTCGACGTTCTAGTCCAATGCTAAGAATTTTTTTTATATAATAATACATTATTAAATTGAAATGTCACTGTAATAATGAACACATTTTATAAATAATATATTTAATAATACATTGTTATGTGTAATTTTTTTTTTAAATAACAGTTCATTATTGGATTAAAATATTATATAATTCAAATGGATGATCTCTGTTGTCCCTAAATTCATTATGACATCTTTCCCTTTTTATTTTTAATTTTTTAGTTTTTTTTGCCTTTTTCTGTGTAGTATTAATGGTTGTTTCTGCATGTACTAGTACATAGGCTGCAAAGGCTATGTGTAGGGTGCTGGTTAATTAAGCAACATCGGAAGATATATTTATATAGCATAAGTTCATCGCTACATTGACGTTATGTTCCAATAGCATAAGAATATATGGAAAAAAATAAACACATGTTTTTATATTATTAACATGGAACACCACGTGACAATGTGATACACCCCAACCCGAATATCCAGGTAGACATTGGATATCGAGGCGTGCTGACTGTCATCCCGGAAGAGTGACGAAGTCATGATGAAATAATAGAGAAATTAAATAGAGGAATAATATGAATTTTGAGATAATTTGAGTAAAACAATGCGGAAGTGCGTAGTGTGGGATAAGACCCATTATTACACATAATATCAGAGCTAGGATGCAGTAAAATTAAAAGAATATTCTCATCCCGTATGATGGATATGTAATACAACTGAAGGGAAATAAACATACTTCCACAACAAGAATTCCCCAAAACCCATGGCCAATTCTACACACTTGAGGGGTTAATAACCTCAAAGGTGGCATCTAACTACCGGTTTATGAGTCTTTCTTGCATACCCCGGGGTACGGGGTACTCCGGGTTTTTTAACGGTTAGATTTTTGTTTTAAAATATAAAAATCAAGATCCAACGGTTCCTTTTCAAAAGTTTGGGATGTAACCCCTCGCTGTAAGTTACTAACAATAATACTCAAATATCAATAATTGGGACTGAGCCCACAAGGATACGGTATAAAAGATATCAACAACAGTATAAAACATCACATTACTTATCGCATAATCAAAGCACACAAGTCATGCAGAAAGTAGCTACATGACAGGCTGGGTGTTTACAATTTACGCTCTAGCACTACATACATGTGAAGTTAGCGCTAAGCGCATCACAACAAGTTCTAGTCGCCAAGGCAATCTAGAACAGGCTGGCACCTACGATGGATCCAAAGTGAGCGTGTCGGTGCGTGTGAACATACACGTGAAGCTGGTCCTGGCCCAGACAGTGCTAACACCGTGCAATATGCGTGATAAGTAATAAATCTCTAAAACGTATAGACATGCCAACATTTATTCAAATACGCCAAATAAGGATGATTAATAAATCATAATAGGCTAAGTAAAACATTTATCAAATTTAATAAAACATGGCATGCTATACAAGTCATAAAAATCACATTTGAAACACATACTAAAATAATAATATTTTAATAAAGAAAGGGCCCACTCACTGGTATGTCGTCGGGTCGTAGCCGCCGTACCTAGCCTGAGCTTGTAGCTCCTCAGGATAGGCCTCACCTATATGGGAATTCACTATACTAATCATTATACAAGTCTATTCCAAATTAAATAAGGAAACGACTTGAAATCTCCTTTGTTTGCTCGAATTGGAGGTCCAAAACACCTCGAAAATTACCATACGTACCACCCCTAAGTAGTACGCGTCGTCACGAGTCGCCTCGCGAAGACGGAAATTGAAAATGATGCTCCACGCGCCCTCACGCGCGGCTCAAACACGGCTAAGCCGTGGCCCCACGCGCGCCGGTCAACGGTCAACGCTGACGTCAGCGCCGGTCTGAACCGGTTTGCTGACGTCATTGCCGGTCATCCCTGTCAATTTTTCGGTCACCGGAAACTGGAAAACTCTCCGGAAACTTTAAAAACTTGTAACTTCTTCAATTTAACTTTGATTTTCACAAAAAAGGTTCCAAATTGAAGCTATGAACGAGTAGAGTTCAAATTTACTTACCAACACCTCAAAAGGTGGTCGGAAGTGGCCGGAAAATGGCTCGAAAGAACCAGCCAAAAGTCGACGTCGCCGTTCTTGCCGTTTTCTTCACTTGCAGGCCTTGGGTTGGGTTCCAAGGTTCCCAGAAGACGTTTGATGATGAAATTGAGTCGAAATGAGGTCCAACTCAACGCGTTCTTCGTCGGGGAAAATTGTCGAACTCGTCGGCAATTTCCCAGATTTTCTGGGTTTGTTTTGGCTCAGTTTCTGGGCACAATTTGGCTGGGTTTTTGGTGAGGATGGTGACTGAGTTTCACCAGATGGTGTTTGGTTGAAGAAAAAACCGAGAAAGAGAGGAGTGAAGAGCTACGGGGTGGCTTGAGTAGTTTGAAAAAGTGGGTTGAGTTTCTGCAAAGCCTTTGGGCTTGCAAAAATCTCGGCTAAATCTTGGGGATGTGCTGGGAGACAAAGACAGACTGAGTTGATAGCTAGAGTGTGGTGAATTTCCACACCGAAGCTGCTCAATTTAACGTGATAAAAATTCAAAAGATGAACATGCAGTCAAAGCGCATGCAGTCACGTAGTCAGAAAATAGTAGAGGTGCAGAGCACCCGGTTTAGTTCAAAACCATGGGTAGACAGCCCACAGAAAAGAAAAATACCGCAATTTGGAAAAATTACTAAATTGCCCCTATTCGTAACTTGTCCGTTATAAGTTCAAAAATTATCCCGTTCGCGCCTACGGGTTCATGGTGAAGTGTACAATTCAAAAAGTACGATAAAAGTACGAGATTCAGTCAATAGAAAATAATTGTCCACATAGGACGTACGTGGCCACTAAGGGCATTTTCGTCAATTTACAAAGTTGGGGAATAAAATACAATATTTTTAAGGACGGGATGTAACACAATGTACCCATACCATGCATGTTAATGGGGTACTGTTACTGTTTGTCAACAGGACAAAAACATGTTCATTGCTTGCTGCTATGGAGAAATTGTACATGCTGCCCTTGTCTACAATCCCTAGTGAAATAATGCAATGGGAGCTTACTGGCCTCATCTAATTCGATTGGATTGGATTTTTGACTGGCCTCATCTGATTGGATTTTTGTTTAAGATTTGGTTGATTAATTGTAGTACTAATACTAATGTTTTTTTAGTTCAAAAGGATCAGTTTAGTACTGCTAAGTATGTATGTTTTAGTGTAATATGAGATTTAAACACTTGTTAATTATTGGAATAACGCTTATTGGACTAAACTGGCTTCGGATGCCAAGACCCGAGACTCGAACTGTAGACTCAAGAATCGGAGCTCAAATTCTCAATCTTTGGTGCAAGAATAGAACTTGAGCATCGAACTTAACGATCACTACAAAAATAAATGGACAATGGTCACTTATATTAGTTGTACAAGATGAGGTGTGTAAAAGACTTATAAGTGGCTATTAAGGTGGGTAAATACATATCTACCGCCTTAGCTGCCACAAATAATATTTTATCAACCTCATTATGTACAACTAATATTTTATCAACCTCATTATGTACAACTAATATTAGTGGCTATTGTTAAATTTTTTTTTAGTAATTGAGACAACGTACTCAAAATTTCATATGTGAACACAAAACTCTTAGCAATATCTCATTTTAAATTGCACGATCTTGACTTGGTTTCAGGATTCAATGTTTGAGTCCCCGTTTCCAGGTTCAATGTCCGGATTATGAGCCCCGAGTTAGCTCACATTAAATAAATAAAAGAAAATTATATTGTAAAATTGTAGGCCTAAAATTTCTCACCTAAGTCTAAATCCAATTTCCACACCACAAAGATTGAGGCCCAAGTCTTACGGATCTCACTTTCGCATCTTGGCTAGTAAGTTGGGGCCTCATGAGCCTTGAGCTTTGGTTAGTGCATTCCTAAGTCTTTTGGGACTGACTTGAGCACCCAACAACAACCAAATTCCCTTTACCATCTAAACGTTTTCTAGAGAAATACCTAACAAATGTTACCATAAGAAGCACTTTCAATTTGTATGAAGCGTTTTAATAAAAAATTTCAACGTGTTTTAGTGAAAGAACTTTTAACGGAAGCACTTATGAACATAAGTTCTTTCTACATAAACAATCTCAAAATAGCCCATGCTTAATTATGTGGACTCACCAGTAGCTTTGTGGAGGGCGAGAATCTCAGTATGGTTCAACGAAGTCGCAACTAAGGTAGACTTACTAACTATGCTTATGAGAGAGCTAGGACTTTTAGTTAACGGGTTCAAACGGGTTACCCGCGTGTAGATGAGTGCTTAATGGGTTGACCTGATAACACACCCGACCCCTTAAGCCTTGACCCGAAACCTGTTATTTTCTTGTCGTTCCTTGTCAAGTTAATTGGTCGTGCATGAAATTGGCAGGTCTACTTCCAAACCATATGTAAAATCAAAATTCAAAAAGACGTGTTGTAGTATACGTATTTTTCAAAAATGCTTATGTTTCCACACGTTTCAATGATTCGTTAAATTACACATTTTTTAAAACTCCAACGTGCAATACACGTACTTTTCACATTTAAAACACGCTATTTTTAAAAATATTTCAATAATACACATAAAATGTCACATCCCGGACCGGCTCCGCCGTAGCACGATATTGTCCGCTTTGGGTCACGCCCTCACGGTTTTGTTTCTGGGAACTCACAAGCAACTTCCCAATGGGTCACCCATCATGGGATTGCTCTAGCCCAAACTCGCTTAACTTCGGAGTTCCAATAAAATCCGAAGCCAGTGAGCTCCCAAAAGGTCCCGTGCTAATTGGAGGTGGGCATGTACATATAAGGCACATCACCCCCTCTCCATTGGTCAATGTGGGATGTCACATAAAATTTATGTGCTTAAGACATTTTAAACATATTTTTTGAAGAAACATAAATAAATAATATTAAAATTTAAAAAAAAAACACCAAAATTTCAAAGGTATGCATATTTTAATATTTAGTAATTTCGTATGAAAATTTTTATTTGATTATTTATTAAAGTATATATTGTTTTTAATGGGTGCAAACGGATCGGTTAACTCGTTAATTTTAACGGGTCGAGTTGGGGTTTGAATTCTTAAACTCGTTAAGATAATTCGGGTGTCACCACACGACCCATTAGAATAACGAGTTTGACACTAAAACGACACAAACACGTCCCGTTTGCCAAGTCTATTTGGAAGTGTTAAAAGTTCATTAAATTTCAACACTTAAAAAAACATGTGTTGCAGTATTATTGATCCATATCAATGTAAAGAAATTAGGTCTTGAATGATTAGGACCCAAGTCTTGTTCAAAAAAGTACAAGGGCCCAATTCCAAATTTGAGCATATGAAAACTTTAGTTTAATTGGGTTGATATTCAAAGTTTGAGGCCTGATTTGAAGATGGGCTTATCTTCAAGACAATGCACAAAGGCCCTTCATTTTTTTATAAACAATAAATAAATACATCAAATTAAACTAAACTAATGCGAGAGTGATTCGAACTTGAGTTTAGAGAATGAAACACACTGCTCTACCAACATGGCCATCCAAAGCCAGACCCACCAAACCAAAGACACTTCATTTGGGATTTGGGATGATGTTGTTTAGGGTAATTGGATTTCCAACTTTCAAACCCTTTGGGAAGTCCTTTGATACAAAAAGGAACATAATACAAGGGCTTGGGTGAAATTTTCATCCACACATATAATATGATATGTTTTCACAACCTTGTTTTTTGCCTACCAGGTTTGCATGGATGAAATTTGTCTGAAAAGTGAAAGAAGGTAGGAACAAAAATGAAGCTACCAAGAAGTTGCGTAGATGTGGGAATCATCAAATCAATGCCCTCCAACAGAAAGGAGGCTGCGTTTCTTGGGAAGCAACCCAGCTTCGTTGGGTCCGCAGATATGACCTAATATTAGCAGATAGCAGAGAGCTCATGGCTTCAAAGTTTATGGAGGTGTACGTAAGGACTGGCACATTGGACAAGATAAAGGGTGGCCTTCACTTGGTTCCAACAAGCAATAACAACCTAGTTGCTGATGTTACTTTTGTTATTTTTGGGGTTTGGTTTAAGTGGTTTGGTCTAATGGTATTCATTTTTATTTGTGAGAGAGAGATTTAGGTTTGACTCTCGTAGATGACAAGTTCGATATTAAATTATTAAAGCTAGCCCTATTATGTGGCATAGCTCAAGTATTTCATTTATTTGTGTAAATATATTGTTGTATTAAAAAAGAAAACGTCAAATTAATTGGTAATGAGTTGGGACGTTCAAGAGCAGAGCCACCCTTAGACTAGGGTGAGCTTTAGCTCCGTGCATGTTTTTTAAAACCAGAAACTTAAATGCAAGTTTTTAGCCTGTCCACTCCACTCATTAGAAACTAGCTCACCCCACAACAATATTCGTTGCAATCTATCTATGCAACTCTCAACGTAACACGAGTCAGTCACTCACACATAATAGAAAGAAAGAAAAATATATCATAACTCACTTGAATGAAACTTAATTCTACCTTTGGACATGCCCAAAACTCCAAAATTATATATTATACTATCAAAATTTTAGTCTCTCGATGTGAAAAAATACTTTTAGCAAATTGCGATAATATGGTCAATTGTACCAAAACAAAAATGCCAATAGGCCCAATACTACTCCATCTTTGTTTCATTTTCTTTTTCTTTTTGAAACTGCAAGAGTTCAATTCTTACTTTTCCTCCCCATTAATTTTTTTTCTTAAATATTTTATAGTTTGTATCGTGGGTGAGAAGAACTTGTAAATTAGGTGCACTTTTTTATGGCAAGTAGAGACACAACTATGGAATCAATGGGGTCAAGTTTTTTAGCTTCATTTGCATATTAACAAGTCTACATCATAAAGAAAAATTAGTACGGACGGATTTTGCTAGTCTTTGTCTAAGAGAATTAGGGCTTATTTGTTAGTCAAAAAACCGGTGAAGTCTTTGGTAAGCAATATTTCAAAATTTGAGTTCCACACGGCATATCCTCTTAAGATGCATAGCAACCCATCGTGGTTCATGTGCATCATGGCCGCTGACTAAGTAAGAGATTTTGATAGTAGCAGTAGCAGTACCACATTGTCCGGTCGGTTTTTGGACGTTTTGGTGCATTTTTTTTAAAAACTTTTTATAGTTAATTTCCACAACCTTAACCATGATCTCTTCAACAACACTCAAATGAATTGACTATAAGTCATACTTCTCATTCCTAATTTGTTTTCTTTACTCAATTGTTAATTATAGTCCAAACGATCCCTATAATGATTGAGAAATGATAAACGCATATTTCTTTTAGCGTTTCGCACACCCTTATTTAATTATATTCGTTGTTTTTGCTTGATTTATTTAATATGATAGCCATAAATAAAAGTGGTATGTAAGAGGCTAAAAATGGTATGTGAAAATCAGTTCCCATGATATTCCCTCCCCAAATACTCCATTAATTTAAACAGTAAAGTTAGAGCTCTGGCTAGAACTCATCGGATAGTCTTTGTGTTGGAAAATTAGTTTATTATTTTTATTAGTTTACTTGGAGAACAAGGATTAGGATTCCTTGTCCATTAAGTTTAGGATTTCTTGCCTGATAAGAACCAGGATTTGCTTTAGTTGTATTTATAAATAGGGGTCTTTGTATTTGTTATTTAACAAGTGAGTCACAATATAGTTTCTTCGAGTTATGAAGTCGTCTTAGCAAGTTTGTAGTGTTTTCTTCCGTTTAGTTAATTGAGTAATCTATTCATAATTCGTAATCCGTTTGTTCGTTCGTCTATTATGCATACTCTGATTTTCAACTCTTTGGCCAACAGCCAAATTAATAGTCTTGAACCAGTTTTAAGCATCAACACACAACACAAAGGGTTACAAACAAACTAGAAAAAGGAAAACATAAAAATAAAAAAACACACGGAAAGAAGCACTTGTGCAGGTTCGGGGCCTAATTGAGAGGTTCATAACAATTATTTCAATCCCTTTTGCAGAATCCATGAAATCTTTGACCCTATGGATCAAATATTTAGTACAATTTTACTTTTATGCTTTTCTTAAGATGCACTGAAGTACAATTTTACTTTTATGCTATACTGCTCATCCACAAGACTACACAACACAAGCAACATTTTTCTTGATCTCCAACAGCTGGGCGACACGTTGGGTTGGGTGTGCAGCTTTGTATAGAAAAGTTGTATCGGCCTCATATGGAAAAACTCACCTAACTCCCCTACTTGGCAACTTTTGCTCAAAAAAGCTCACATATCATAGTTGTCTACCATATTAAGCCCAAAAAATAAAAAGATTAAAGACCAAGGCTCCACCCTCATCCTCAGGGATAAGCATTGCAACAATAGGCTCTTTTAATTTGAAATTTGAACTGAATGCAAGTAGCTTGTAACTCAACTAGTTAAAAACTTTTGTGCCTAAAATCTTGTCATGAATTTTTGTTTTCTCGTTATTGCTCACCGACAAAAAAAATAGAAAGAATTAACTATAAACTCTTTTAAAATGCTTTAAACTCATAGTTAAATATGTCCCTTAAATTACTCACCAATCTCATGCATCAATGATTGAAGGAGTCAATTATAAAATTTTGGTTACCCACTAATGCTTTGCACATGTTAATCACCAAATACTTAAAACATATTAAAAAAATGAGGTTTAATTAGGAATGCATTATTTCTTCCTTCAACACAATACCATGCAGCATAGCCATCCATTCATGAACACCAAAATTGAATGGTTTCCTGCAAATAACAATAACGCAATGCAGCCAGCTGAAGGCCAACTTCCGAATTCCATTATAATTGCTTTCACATTTAGATCCGATACTTCCAACTTTTTATTTCCATCTTTTTTCATCATTTTTTTTCTTTATTACCAAGGAAACAAACAAAAGCAGAAAAGAAAGGGTCTAAGTCCCGTTTGGGATTTAGGGTCTCTAAAAAAAAATTACCGAAATATGAAACCATTTAACCGTTGAATTAAATAGTAATCATATTATTTAAACTAAAACAGAAATGCTTAGCACCCAGCTAAACTAGACCCCACTCTCATTCCGTACCAAGGACCTGAGTGTATCTTTACACGTACTCTCTCTCCTCACTCTTTTTTTTTTATAAATAAATCCCTCATATTTCCAAACACCCAAAAACCAAAACCAAAACCCCAATTCCTTAACCGAACAACTACTCTGGCTCCTCCGAGTCCTCCCCAACACATGAGTGAAGGTAGAGGACCATCACCACCACCGTCACAGCCGCCGTCGTTGTTATCATCGGATTCAAGTCATGGAGAGCCAGAATTTTTCACCACCCCACGTGGATGCATCACGGCCGTCCTTGGGCTTCCCTCTTGGCACGGCTCTTCTCTTGATCATCATATTCAGCCTCAGTGGAATCTTCTCCTGCTGCTACCACTGGGACAAGCTCAGATCACTCCGTAGATCTTTCAACCAAGACCCCGAGGCCGATGTCGAACCGCCATCTCCCTCCAAATCTAAACCTGCCCACATGGTAACTAATTAATTACTTTCAGTAATTCAGTAATTTAACTTTATCATTACTGTCCTCTGACTCTCTCTCTCTTGATAAAATATTATGTTATCAGACTGTGAATTTAAACAATAGTTTGAATTCGCAGTCTTCTATCATACCAAGTCTTCTATCATACCAGGTCGCATCGTATGTTATCACACTGTGAATCCGAACTGCGATTAAACTCACAATTTTCTCACATACCGTGTCGGATATCAAAAACAGTGCAATACCCTGTTTTTGTTTTCTTTCAATATTGAAGAGATTAATGATGTTATTTGTTTCTTAATTAGGATTTAAAGCAGAAGCAGAGGCAAAGCTTGCCAGTGATAATGGCAGGGGACCAGATTCCAAAGTTTATGGCATTGCCATGTCCTCGAGAACCTCCGAGAGATGAGAAGATTGTAGTGAAGGTGCAAAAGCAGCCCAAGCCACCTCGATTTCCTGTGCCTTTGTATTAGCAAATTTGTTGACCATTTGGTGTGTGTACATATTACATTATCATATATAATATCTACCATTCAATTACATTTGTACCTCAGTTTTTTTACAGACAGAAAGATTACTTACAAATTTTCCACCACATTACTTGTTTTATTTTTAACGATATTTTAGGCTTATCTGCACCTGAGACACATCGGATTGAAGAGAAAAACCTAAACCATCAACACTTCCTACCATTACTTGTTTAATTGATTAGCTTAGGCAAGTTGTACATGATCACCACTATTATTCTACCAATTTTCTTTCTTTTTATCTTTTTCTTCTTTTGGCAAAAGTAATCATATTTTTTGGGTGCAAGTGTGTGTGTTAATTGAGTGCTTTGCTAATTGCTAATTGCTAATTGCTATACTTTTTATGAGGCTTTCTAGCTAATTAAGCATATCCTTTCAAGTGCTCCCTAATGCTATACTTTGCTAATTAACATTTTCAAAAGTAAATGTTGTTGTGTGGCTTCTACCTAAATGATGGTGATTAAAATGGAAGTTGAACCATTTGGTGCGGTAATATGCTGTCAAATATCCAATTCAGACTTGGATTGCCAAGTGGAGTTAACGTGAAAAGCCAGCTTAAATATATGAGAAGAGGAAACTAAAATTAAATCCACCATCATATTATATTGGCAGTGTAGCACTAGACTTTTTATTTGTACTATTTTTTAAAGTCACTAGTGTTGCCTCTTAAAGGTTGGAATTTCAAACCGAAAAACCTCTTGAACCAACTGAACCGGCCGGACGTCAAATATGTTCATAATTTTGAACTGGCAATGAAACCGAACTAACAGGTTAGGATCGGGGGCATCTATTTTTTTACACGCATTTTGCCAGACATTTTGTAGAGCTATGCATTTCAACGATCCAATCGTCTATCATTTACGTTCTCTCTCAAAGATTATGTCTACCAAAAATTACCCAAATTCGAAATCATATGACCGTTGGATTAAATGATAGTTATTTTAGTGTTTCTTTGCAAAACCGCATTCGTCCATTTTCTTCACTACAAATGAATGTCTAAGTGATTTGGATTTGTCTAATTTTGTACAAGGATGATCTACTAATGATAAATTGAAATATAAACGGTTCGGATCCTTAAAAAAAAGTTCCAGGGTGGGCTCTACAAGATGTGTGTCAAAATGTGTGTCAAAAATAAGTGTTCCCTAATCCTATTTATATATTTATATGGGTGGGTAATACTAGAGAGACCAAATTTTTTAAACTAAATTAGTAAACCAAATGAAATTTTTTTAATCTAAATTTGTAAACCAAATGATGTGGCAGTTGGCGGTTGGTCTTCTTTTTTAAAGTCATTAAATCATGAAGTCTTACATTATTGCCACATCATGAAGTCTTACAAATTTGGTTTACATTATTGCCTTGCCATCTACAGGAGTCGAGCCTAAGACCTTTGACTTACAAGTGAAGACTGAGATTTGGACTAAGCCACGTAGTGAGACAACCATTTAGTATCAAACTCACAATCTACAGGAGTCGAATATAAGATTTCTCACTTACAAGTGAAGAGAAATTTCACTAAATTATAGTGTTAAGTGCCCAAAAACTACTCTCAAACTTAATGTAAAATATATATTGTTTGCATGAGTAAAGATAAAATATATACTTCCTCCGATCAAGTGGAGACAACTATCACTAACTAAACGCTGGTAGGCATCATTTGTTATAATTAAACTTTCCACTAATACAAACCCTTCTCATGATTAAAGTACATACAACCCTATTCCTAAATGATAAAAATGGCCCCTAAATAAGTAAACATTCAGCCAGTAAAAGAATTTCATTTACTTTGAAAGGTTTACTTTGTTATTGGGAACACGCTATGGTTAATGTCAAGCGTCTTTGCCTTTTTAATGATGGCTGACAAATGATAAGTACATCAAAATCTTTCAACGACTTGGTTTAGATATCCTTATAAGCAAGCAGAAAATATATTAGTGGTCTAATTAAACCTTACATAAAGGGAAAACAAATCAGTAGTTTACTTTTGTTTTTGGGACCAATAATTTACTCTCCAGTCACTCTATTTACATGGCCAGAAACGACCCAATTGTGAGCCGAAAAGTGTATCTGTTGCACCATCGGAAAAGTACCCAATGAGGACCAACAAGCACCACTACCACCTAAACAGGTCGACAAAACACACAATTATGTGCAATACAGGCTAATGCATAGTGACAGACATAAAGACGCATAATCTGAGAGCACTCTCTCCAATTCGTATTCTTCCTGTCCTTAGTTCTCTTTTTTTTGGTCAAAATCAATTAGGTATGGATCGATGTAATCATGATTCAGTTTGAAATATAAGCTTCCAACTGTGTACATTTAAAACACGGAATAACTATAGATACATAAATGTTCACATGCGCATCTGGATTGTGCGCATGATTTGTGGTCGTATTAACAACGTATCTCGTTCATGTTAACAAATAACAATATACTGACAATGCACTATTTACATACTATTAATATGATAACTATGTATCCGGGCATGTGCAAACCATATGCACAACCCAAGTGTGCGGGTGAGCAAACTAATTGTAGATAAGCTACTTTGAATTTGCAGTAACCACAGTTTGTACACGAGTCAACGGTTTCATCGAGAAAAATAGTGTCTCCAAAACGCAATGAGCATGAATCTCACAAAAATATGCGTGGAACTTACTGTTTATGATGGATCACACTTATGTACATGAGTATCCAATTGCTTCGGACACAAGAATTCCTTTTTTTTTTCTATGTAAGTACTACATTGGTGATTACGATTGAAGAATCTCTCTAACCGCGTCTTGTACGTGTTTTCTACTTTATAATTTTATTTAGGGTGGTACGTTAGTTGAGTCACACATACTATTGTTGATATCTAATAAGATCTAGCCATATATATGTGATATTTTTCCACACAGCTTGTCATGTGTTTAATTCTTGGTGCTGGTGAATTACACGATGGTGGCCGGAAGAGGCTGAAATATTTCTGTGAGTTTTTTTGACTTCAAAAGAAGTGAACTGCTGTGACTTGATCACCAGTTAGTCCCTTTTTTTTCAAATATATACACACACACACAAATAACATTATTTTGTATTTTAATGTGGGTAAAGATATGCATGCTTAGCAATATGTTTAATGTATACGAATCATGATGGTGGCAGTTCTATTTGAAGAATAAACACCGCAACCAAAAGAAATTTGAAAGGGAACAAATTTCTGGCATTTTTTTCTTCATACACACTCTTATTTATTTTTAATATTTAAATTTAACTAAACAAAATAGAATTAAAAGACAAAAATAACCAAGAGAAAAATGATATGTAAACATTCCGAATCTGAAACCCGGGAAACAGACTATGATATGACATCCAACATAAAGCAAGAAGTTTCAAGGAAATTAAACAATTCAAGTAATTAGACGATTAATTTGACGTCATGGAAAGTGATATTCCAAGACCCAAAACCACATGGGAGTAGGTTACAATGCTTGCAAGCATTGAATGCTTACACCGATCTCACCATTAAAATGAGGGAGGAGAGAGGAGAGAGGGGGGAAAGGAGGGTGAGATCGGTGTGAGCATTTAATGCTTGCGAGCACTGTAGCCAGTCCCAAGAACATGATGGCCAACAAAGACTATCTTACGTTTCATTCTTCAACCACTCAACTTTTATTAGCCCCACACTGATCATCCTTCATTTTCATGTCCTAATTTCACTGTTTCCATGGACCGTGCTGCTTTCAAACTTCAAACATATCCATAATATCCATGACGAACTCGCAACCTTTTTCTTCTCTGTACTGAAGCTTTGTACCCTCTCTCTCTCTCTCTCTCACTTTGATGTTGTTGTTGTTGTTGTTTTTGGTGGTGTTGCTAGAGTACATCACTTTTCCAGTTCATTTCGATCTTGTCAGGATTCTTCGTTGCAATCACAAACTAGCTAGCTAGTGGGAAAATGCTTGGTGTGTTGTGAAAAATACACTTCCATCACATTCTTAGTCTTGACACAAACAACATATCTCCACCCACATTCTCTCCCCTAGGGCATAGGGGATTTTTGGGCCCCAAATAAATATATTTGCACTCTTACCATATAAGAAATATCAAACTTTTCCACTCTTTTCTATATTTTTGAAATGTTGTGGAGCCATATATTTGTCGTATCTCTCGTGTTTCTCGTATTTTGTCACATTGTGAGATAGTTGATGTGTTAATTAACAGTTGACTCTCACTCGTTAGTAGCCATCTAATATATTTTAAAAGTGTAATTCTTGTAGTTTTGATTTTGTGGGTTGATATGTCATGTGGTGTGCTAATCTAATCAGGTGCTTATTAGTGCATGGACAATGTTTTCCTTCAGGAAACTTTCAAACCACTTTGTAGCTAAGATGAAAACGGGATCCAATTTCTTGTTTTAATTAGTTTTGAAGAAAATCCACTCGGATTATATGCTTAAATATCGTATTAATCTCTTTGATCAAAACCCACAGTGAAACATGACTCGCACAAATTTTACATTGTCACACATATATATATTAGTTGTTGGTAAACCTTTTTATATACCGTCATGATCCAAGTGACTTTATTCAAACCAATTGTTCAAGTATGAAAATTCTTTTAAAATGATTAAAAATGTTTTTAGAGAAAATATTTTTGGTTTCCAAAAGCACTTGAAGTACCAGTTATGTGCTTTTTGCATGACGTACTTCAAGTGTTTTTTTTTTTCAGAATTTACTTGTGTTTTTACTAAGATTTGATTCCAAAAATATTTTCACCAGAAACTCTTTTAATCATTTTAAAAACAATTCTAAACGAGCCCCACCAAATAAGATATTAATCTCACATAACCCCAATTGCTCAACTCACCATTTTTTTTATTAAGATATCTCATTTCAAATTTGTCCTTCCATGCCACCAAATACCAACTACTTCATAATAATATTTAGTAAAGCATCGATTTGGAATAGATGGCCGCCCAAAAGCAGCCAGCCTCTGTCTCGACTCTCAACCCAATTTGTTTCCCATATATACCTAAACCCAGATAATTTTATTGAAGAGTTGGTCGAAAGATTAAGTTCTGTTAGTAAAGGTAAGGCTAAGGATGTTAGTGTTTCGGTAATTATTAAAGAAACAATAGCTGATATGGAAGAACAATTTACTAATCCTGAAATGGTAGTAAATAGAATGGGTTATGGTAGGAAAGTAAGACCAACAGCTAATACTAAGAATTACTATCCTAGACCCACTCCTGTTGATATACAATTTGAAGAAAATGACATGTTAAGTCAGGTGCACTATGATGGGAGATCTATTGTTGAATGGAACATAGACGGGCAATGATCTCCCATCATAGTGTACCTAACTTAACATGTCATTTTCTTCAAATTGTATATCAACAGGAGTGGGTCTAGGATAGTAATTCTTAGTATTAGCTGTTGGTCTTACTTTCCTACCATAACCCATTCTATTTACTACCATTTCAGGATTAGTAAATTGTTCTTCCATATCAGCTATTGTTTCTTTAGTAATTACCGAAACACTAGCATCCTTAGCCTTACCTTTACTAACAGAACTTAATCTTTCGGCCAACTCTTCAATAAAATTATCATCACGTCGCCTAGTATTAAATCCTTCAAGACACTTCACACTCTGAAAAATTAAGCACACTAATTTCCGCACCCCCGCTATTGAGGAGGGAGGCTCCTTAAATAGGCAAGGAGGCAGGATGATCGAGGCTCGGGGTCAACAAAGGCAGCCTATGCAAGTGGGCGGCATCTTCACCTTTAGAGATAGCTGGAGGGAATCGACGATCCAAAAGCGGCCGCCGCAAAACGACAAAAGGAAAAGAAGAGTAAAGTGCTACAGGAAAAGTAGCAAACAAACAACAAAACAAAAAGTAATGGCTACAGCACAAAGTAGCCAAATTATTACAAAAGAGACTTAGTGCTTGATAGGTGGAAAGATTCCAAAGCAGTCGTCTTCATTGTCGTCGTAGTCATTATCTTCAAAGGCTTGAGATGAGGACGACTCGGTGGCCAATTTCGGTGTCTTTATCGGCTTCAAAGAGCTCGAGAAATTTCTTTTTAAGTCTTAGTCTTCATTATGGGTGTAGTCATTATCTTCAAAGGCTTGAGATAGGGGACGACTGGTGAGCCATTTGGTGTCTTTATGTCGACTTCAGAGCTCGAGAACTTTCTTTTAAGTCTTCTCTGGAGTCGAACCGATGGATTTTACACCAATGACAAGATCAAATCTTCTTTGGCGGATGAAAACCTCCGAGGAGAAGAAGGCCCAATAAGAAGAAAGCGAAGACTCATAAGTTTCATAAAACAAACGGGATGAGGCCCGGCCCAAAATCTAGAATGTTCCAAGGGTAAAGATGGTAAGCACAGGAAGTTTAGGTGAATCCTCTGACTCTAAATTTGTTTGCTTTAAATGTGGAAAATACGGTCATAAAGCTATATAGGGTTTTATCACCCACGGGCCACTGAACTTTCACTCACCCAGGGCCCGATTGATGCTCGAACTTTAAAACCCGATCACAAGATACCTAGACTTAGGGTTTTATCACCACTGGGCCCTAAACTTTTACTCACTAGATTGATTAATTACACAGAACACTAAAATCAGTCACGAGAGATGCCCCAGGACATAAAACGGGACTTTGTGATACTTCCGTCTCAATTCCGTTATCTTTCCGTCAATTATAGACGCTTGTTACACGCTATAATTTAATGTCAAGATCCCTATAACACGATATCGTGCAAGTAAGAGGTTTTCGCCCTAAACTAACTAGCTAGATGTACCCAACATAAAGTTGTCATGTTCATTCATTTGGGAAAATTTAGGGGTTTTAAGTAGCCTTCTATAGACCAATAGAAAACTCACCTTTATTTTTTTCCAAAATTTAGAAAACTAACCTATTTTGGATAAGCTATTTTCGGGGCCATTCTGTTTTTCGAGTCTCAGTCCAGATCATAGAAAACTAACCTATTTTCCATCTCAATTCTGTTATCTCTCTTGTCAATTATAGCGCGTGTTACACACGTGCCCCACAATGAGGGTAAAATGGACTTTTTCACCTTAATTTTGTTATGTTTCTTATATTCTCATTTTATTTTTTGTCTTTTTATTCAATTTTATACCGGCATGCAAAATCACATTGCTTAATTTTGTTTCATTCAATATTTCAATTATTGATTCATCGAATTAATTTACTTGGGCGTAGCCTTTTTGTATCAATTGAATGCTCTATACGGAAGAATATTAAGGAGTTGGGTCAACCAATTTGGACGGAAATGATAAGAAAAGGAGGGAAATTTCAACCAATTTGGGAGGGAAGATTGGAAGGAAGGAGGGGAAATGATCGGACCATGTAATCGAGGCCTTAAAGGTAATTTCATCAAACATATGGTGCGAAATGACATATTTACCCTCTTAAGTGGCGGAGAGATAACGGAATTGGGACGGAAGTATCACAAAGTCCTGTTTTTATAGAATGCAGGCATCTGTGATAGATTTTAAAGTTCGGGCATCAATCAATCACGGTGAGTAAAAGTTCGGGGCCCATGGGTGATAAAAACCCTAAGTCACGGGCATCTACGTGATCGGTTTTAAAGTTCGAGCATCAATCGATCACGGTGGTGAAAGTTCGAGCAGTGAGTGATAAAAACTCATATATATATACATATGTTTTTTTTTTTTGGTGGTACTGCTAACCCATGTATATATATATATACATGTCGGAAAATCAAGTGAAAGTATTAGCATTACTGCATCGTTATCGTAGTGATAGCAAACATGATTGCTTTTTCAAAGCGATTATTTTAAATGTCATTGCTACGAAAGGAGTGGAGATAGCCCATACAAAATGTTTTTCTTGCAAGATACGATTTTAGGCCGGGGGATACACGTTTTCGATTACATTGAAGCTTTGGAAAAATGTTCTTTGTTTTGAATATAAGATATACTCTTTTGGTTTTTACAATTTAAATTGGCAGGTTACGAAAGAACTACCTAAGCCCAGTTTTAAGGAAATTGGTTCTTGGTGGTAAGTCTATCGTTGAATTCTTTCCCAAAGAGGTGAAATTTACCTATGAAAATATTTTTAGAAAAAGAATAAAGACTTTCACGATCAAGGATTCGTATTTATGTGGTTCATGGCCTGTATGAACTACTACTGGATACTAAAGTGGTCTTATGGCTTTGATGAGAATGAAGAAAAGTCCTTAATTTACATTCCGCACCTTGTAAGAATATCAATGTAAGATGGTGGGATAAATTTATAATATCATCTGGATCCTAAAGTTTTCTTTTGTAAAGATATTCGTTTAGTGTAATCACCTTGACGGATGTGCCCTCTCTTCATCTAATCTTCATCTGCAAAGAAGATCTAATCATGTCCCTAAATGCAAAGTCCTACCGGTTCCAACTTCTCGAGAAGATTTGAAGAAAAAGGTGCTCGAGCTCTTTGAAGTTGTCAAGAGACAACTGAAATGGCCACGAGTCTTTTCGTCCCAAGCCATGAAGATGACTACGACGCCAATGAGACCGGCGCTATGACATCTTTTCTTCAAATCTTCTCAAGAAGTTGTGGTAGACTTTACTAAGGACATGATTAGATCTTCTTTGGCGAGATGAAGATTGTGATGAAGAGGGCACATCCGTGCGGCCTTCGGCTAAACGAATATCTTTACAAGAAAACTTTAGGACCGGGTGAGTGTGCTAAACCATCACCATCTTACATTGGCTATTCCTTACAAGGTGCGAGGATAAATTAAGGACTTTCTCATCAAAAACCATAAGACCCTTATCCAAGAGCCAATTCATACAAAGAGTAATTCATACGGGGCCATGAACCGCAAAATACGAATCACTGATCGAAGAAAATGCTGTCTTTTTCAAAAATATTTCATGAGTAAATTTCACCTCTTTGGGGAAGAGAACTTCAGCGACAGAACACACACCAGAACGATCTTAGCGGTGAGCGGATGCTTTTCCCGGGTATCAGGCTATTAGCAAACCAGGGTGTGGTATATGCCTGTGCGAAAACAAACATTTTTCAGTTTCAATGTCGAAAAAACGTGTATCCTCTGAACTAAAACATCGGACTTTAAACATTTGTATAGTCTCCCATGCCAGTGTGACATTTAAAATGTCCGGTTTTGCTTTGTCTTCTGTTTCTGTTATCACGGCATTCTGCATCTGTGGAATTAGTTTCAGCAGGGCATTCATGCGAACCTGGTTTTGGACCTTGTTTAGGATGATGCTTTCGGATAGAACTCGGCGACCTTTTGAGCTCAATCGGCGGTCGAGAAAATTGATAATTTGCAAAGAGATTTCTTGAGTCCAATGAAAATGATTTTTGTGTACCTTTCTGTTTATGATATATATATATATTCGAGAAAATCAAGTGAAAAGTAGGGTTTAAACGTACGGATGATAAGCAAGCTATATGCAATCTCGGGTCCCAAAATGCACTAAAAATCACATGGGGACAGTACAGAGAAGCTTTTGATGGACAATTGTTGATGGAATCCGTAGTGGTCTTATCCTCAACTTGAGTGCCTGCTGATGTAACGTGCATTTTTGTTCTTATAGGACATCACACATGAGATTACCCATCTCCTTAATCAAATGTTTAATTAGTATATAATTGTCTAATCACTTACTTTAAACATGGTGGGAGTCTAGGAGATAGCATAATTGACGGAAAGGGAAAGAACAGGAAAATAATGGCTGATATATTCTTGGATCTTATTGATCACTACTTACTATATTATCATACAAAGTCCAAGAATCTTTATATATAGCCATGGAAGAGCTGCATGCATGTTTGTCGAATACATTACATCCTTGAAGTTAGTTAAAAATTGTTTATGGTACAATCATGTACATAATACATATAACAATGGTACTGAAGGAGTTTAGGTCTGGAATATTAAGTTGAGATCTAAAAGAACAAAGTTCAATGTCTATAGTATTAATTTAATTCAGAACTTTGTTCGACAAAGTAAAAACTAAATATTACTAGATAAAGTGTTCACTAATCTTATATGTTTTAGTAAGAAACATGATTGAGAATTAATTTGTTGACAGACTATGATGAACTGGATATGTATTGAAGAAGTATTACTAATAGTGACAAGAACAAGGCTTGGCTGCGACAGATTCGGCCCAGCCACTCCTGCTTATACCCACTCCGTGTGAACACGTGTCCACATTTTGATTTTTTTAATTAAAACTTGGATCACACGGGATTGAAGTATTCGACGGGGAGCTCTCTTGGGTAATCGTGTAAGTTATTTTCTAGTGACAAAGTGCGTGATGTGAAAAAGTCTAGTTTACACTTCCCAGATGCCGGTCTTAAATGAAGTGAATGAGCTTGAGAAGCTAAATCAGCAGGTGGATATACTATCAAAAAAAGTTAGGGTAAGTTTCTATTCTCTATCTACAATTTCATGGAGTGTATATTGTTATAGTTGGAATTGTGAGTATATTCCAAAACTCTTGTTATATTGGAGTTCAAGATGGTAATTTTTGGAAGTAATGCAATTATATACATGTTTTGGATTAATAGTTGGTGGGCTTCAAACAAGAATGGTTTGGCATGAATATTAAAGTAAAATTCTGGAAATTTTGTCCTTGCTGTACAGTTTTTGCGGCTGGACTATATTGCGATTTTTATGATGGCTTTGGGGAAGTTTTGGAATTTTCAGAAATTGAGGGGCAAAAATATAATTACCCAAAGTTTGGGTTTTATTTCTGAAACTTCTGGGCAGAACATGTTTACTGTACAGAAAGGGCAGACCTTATATTTTTAAGAATTGAGGACCTAAGTGATTACAAGAGTTAAAGGTGAGAATTTGTGAAAAGGAAATCGAAGTGTGATGTCGGAATCTTGGTAATTTTAAATAGAGTTTAGAAGTCCTGGTGCTACATGTTGAGGATTCTAGGGTTTGGCTTTGCGGTGCCGGACCATCTAATGGTCCGGCTTTTTAACACTTCGGTTGTCACTCACCCACTCACACTCTCATCTTTGCATCCGCATTAGATCGAAAAATGCGAACCATCTAATGGTCGGACAGGTTAAAGATTTTTAGTATATAGTAACACTTACTTTTATGGGACTAGGATGTCCAATTCCACTCAAGGAAAGATTAGCAGCGATACACTGTGACAAAGCGTTGGTGTATGCTTTGCTAGGGAACTCCAAGCAAGGGTGGCTTTGATTTGCTCTTGACATAGTTTCTATAAACTCAAATATATAGTAATGCTGTAATATTATGTGTGTAGAATAATTAATTTATCTATATGGTTCTATGAGATGGATTTATGCCTTCGAGCAATATTCTTTGTGGGACGACTTGAGAGTGAAGGGGTCACGTACGGTTGACCTTGATTCGATAACTTAAACCTCAGGACATGCGAAAAACTAGCCAATACCTTGGGTGAAGTTAGTTTGGTTGTATGACCATGAAAATGGACCTCGTGCTGCCATGCGTGGTAGGAGTAGTGGGTCTTATAGACCGATCGAATCTTGCGATACCATAGCAGCACGTTTGCGAATGTAGTGAGCACATAAGTTGAGGATTAACATGATGAATGTGGTTATAGTTATACCTTGTTCCCATACTCTATCTACAGTGTTGGGAGATAGTTGAGTTGTGAGAATATACTTGATCAGTTTATGCTATTATATAATGGTTTGCATTACTTGTTAGGAGTGAGGTACGGTCAAGAATTATTGTGATTGTAGATAGGTGATGCTCGGCCACAACGGTGTTTTAGATGCGGTGATTCGAGGTGGTGTATAGAGAGGAGCATGGCCGGATGGCAACAAAAGTAAATTTTGTATTTAATAATTATTCAATTCAGATTACTTAATAGTGTTTACAACCACAGTCCCAAATTTTGTGTGAAATGACCAAAATACTAGGGTCAAGTTGACTTTTGTTGACTTTTTCGGGACGACTTGTAGAGAAATTATTTTTCTTTACATATTCTGAATGTACTCGTCGTCTGACGCGTGGGCGCAAGCGGAACTCAATTCGGAGTTCAAACGAATGTTTATTTGAAGCTTTAAAGTGTAGGGGCATTTGGTAATTTGCCACTCCGTGTTGAAAATTAGGGTTTTGGCAGTTTTGTGGCTGACGAGCGCACAGCAGCCAACCCATTTCCCAGAGTTTTCTTGCCGTTCATTCTCTTTCTCTCCCATTTCTCTCAAAGCCAAAATACGGCTTAGAAAGAACCACTAATCCTTGTTGAATCACAAAACCATCGGCAGAAGTCGCCCAAAATTCCTTACCGGCGTGATCCTCTACGTCATTACGGACGGAGGCGCCCGATCTTAGGTCTTCAAACTCGAACCGTTCGTTCAAGCCAGCGTCAGGCAGATAGCTTAGGCTTGTTCATCGGCTAGTACAATCCGGACCAAAGGTAAGCCTCGAGACCATTACCATTGGTTTGTTGGATTAGTAGGTTCAATTTCATTATAAGAAATGCGTCGATTTTGGTGCGGTATCGAAGGAGAACGAATTAGGATTTCCCAGCTTTCGGCCAATTTCAGGCCATCTCCGGCCCTTTCCGGCCTCAAATGGGGGGAATTATAAAAATATTCTACACCTCAATACCTTCAATTTGATATATGGCACGTCAATTTTGGACAAAGAATGAAGAAGATACGAATTTTTGAAGTTTTGGGACATAATCGGTATTAAATTTCAGTTCGGCGAACCGAGAGCGGCGGCGGCGGCGGCGACGGCGGAGCTCCCGGCGACCGGCAAGAGGAAGGGGACGACGGAATATTCCGTTAACGGCGAGTATATTCCGTTAACTTTTAGCGGTGCGCGTCTGGAGCGCGTGGGGCGCGTGGGCAGCGTCGGCGGGTGGGGGTGACGTCGGCAAAGGCGCGTGGGGCGCGTGACGCGTGGGGGACCGCGCGCCAGCGCGTGGGACGCGTGCCAGCGCGTGGCGACACGTGCCAGCGCGTGGGACCCCGCGTGCCGGCGCGTGAAGCCACTCGCGGCGCGTGGCGGCGCCCGCGTGGGATGGTTTTCCGGCGCGTGTGGGCGCGTCGGGGTTTCCGACGCGTGCACGCGCGTGCGACGCGTGGGGAGGTTTCCCAGCGCGTGGAGGGTTTCAGGCCGTTTCCGCGCGTGGCGCGCGTGCGGCCGCGCGGCGGCGCGCGGCCCGGTGGGCGGCCAAAGTGATTTAAGGGCCGAATTCATTTTTCGAGCCAGTTTTAGCTAAAAAAAATATTCATATTTTTGGGGGGATTCTTTTAAGGCCTATTTTTTATTTATTTTTAGGGAAAGTCTAATTTATTCCCTAACTCTAAATAGGTAATTCTTCGGCTCCGCACACCCCGGGAGGACAACGGCAGGGAGATTTCACTCAGGAATACACGTGAGTGGACTTTTGCTTTATTAAATGGTTTGTGATTGAAAAGGTTTATGAAATTGATTTCTTTATGGTTTAAAATAGTTTTGAGCATGTTTAATTATATATATTTATTATTAAATATATATGTTGATAGATGTTGAAGCAACCATATTGTTCTATTTATAAGGTATATATATTGAGAAATGGATTTAATTGGTGATTGGGACTACTTATCAAATATGAAGATACGTTATGAAATGGTTTATGCTATGATTTCACTTTTGCATAAATATTAAACGGTATGTTGATATATGGTTTTGGGAAAGGATTTATTTATGCAATGATAAATATTTGGGAATTATGAAAGGGATATTGCTTATCATATCTATACACATGAGTATGTATGTATGTTTTCAAACACACTAGGTATGCTTTCACTACGTTGTAAATCACAGTTCTCATGGCCATAGGACAAGTCCCACATGTTTGGGTCACACGTTTTCTCTCCGAGGTATTGTCAGGTAAATACCTTAGTGCAAGCTTGTCTTCGTTTATTGTTGTTTATGGGGAAAAGGCCCCGCTGCGTAAGGACTCGGGTGTGGCCAGCGGCTGGCTAAGTGCTTACATGTGTGTGGTATGAGTGCAAAATAGTGGATAACGTAAAAAGTGCTTGTACGGTGATTGAGAAAGTGCATTCCTCAACCCCATTACATGGGTGATCACGCATATACCACGTGTTGGTTTCCCATATTATATATATATATATGTTGACGGAACTATGAGCTGTGATTTATGTTATTATACCTTTCGAAATGTTTTTTCGTATAATGTTAAAGTATCATTTGAACTATACTACGATGGTATATTTATCTTGGTTTTCAAGCAGAGTTTGTACTGAAAAGAAAGGTTTGTGAAAACTTTTATTTTTGTCCACTCACGCTTTTGTTTTTGCGCCGCGGGACATAGTGAGACAGACATACGGCGAGTCGAGACTTCTACGTGGCGGCTCGATCGAATATCCCAACCATGAGTTTATCTTTCTATTATTCGGTTCTATAATAATATCCATCCACTGTTATGGATAGAGATTTTAGGAACTTGACTCATTTTTATATTTCCACATTTTGTTTCAAATTAGTACGCTCTGAACCATATGCATATTGACATTGAATTCATAACGTTTATTACAATTTAATTTCATTTGCACAAGTGTTGTCATGCATTTAATGGCTTCGTCACTTAGAGGTAATGACCGACACGCTTCCTTTTCGGTATCCACGTGGGTATCGAGGTGGGGGTGTGTCGGTTTGGTATCGAGCATAGGTTGAAGAATTCTTATGACAAACACTTTGTGCGTCATTCTTGTCTCAGTATCTCGAGTGTTTCCTTCCGCGGGGCTATGCCACCTCGGCAGCGGCCCAGATTTGACCGACCTTGGTACAGGGCAAGTCATTGCTAACACTTGATTCGGGCGCGGAAGGCCGTACTTTCCCCGAGATTCATGGCGTGGTTTAGGTGTTTGGGAACTAGGGTATTCTTCTGGGTGAGGCAGTAGAAGCATGAGCGAGAGGTAGAGAAGACCTTTCGCGGTATGAATTGTCGGAGGATCAGCGAGTTACTACAGTGCCTTCTTCCTCCCTTTGGGAGTGCCGGCGGTTGGTGGGTGCCCAGAAGATACTTTCCGCGAGGCATTCTGTGCAGGAGCGGTTGAACGAGAGGTTCATGCCTCGTTTTCCTCCCCAGTATCAGAGTCGGGAAGGGAGAGAGTTCTTGGATCTAAAAGCAGGAGCCTTGTAATGATGTCGAGTATGGGACCTTGATTTCGTGAGCTTATGAGGTATTGCCCGAGCGATGGAGAATAATGCGGCGGAGTTTGCGGGCTTCCGGTTTCATGAGGGCGGCGTGACATCGGGATCATCAGCTGCTGGACACCGATGCACGACCTATCGGATGGAGTTGGAGTTAGGACATTGGCGATCTATAGTTGCGACTATCTCTTGGAGGCCCGAGTACCGGGTGGTGACGGGGGCGTCGGCGGGGAAATTTTGGTGTTGGCGGTCGGAAGCGACGGGGCTTCAAGAAGGGCGGTCGGAGCTGGATTTTGCAGGAGGTTCTAGTTAGTTCTGGTGGTGGAAGGGGCAGCATGGGCAACTCTCGTATTAACTGGATTCTGACTCATTAGGATCGACCTTTACGTGGGCGTTTATGTCGGCGACATTTTGGTCCTTGTGAGATTGGTCGGTGGTTGCCATAATTGTGGAGCGATGGATCATTGGCGTCGTGAGTGCCATTGCTTGGCGGCAGAGGGCAGTGGTAGTGTGAACCCGGGACCCCAGCGAGAGGACTGGTCAGTGGTGGTAGTCGGCGGGTGGGACGGAATCGGGGTCGAATGCGGGTCTTGTGTCTAGCGGCGAGTACCCGGACTAGTCGGGTGAGCCGCGGTGGTCCGTTCGGAGGACGCGGTGGTGGTGCGTGCGGGGCGTAATGGAGGCGGGCACGTAGGCGAGAGTCTACAATCTCTCTCGGCGGGATGCTGAGCGAGTCGGGGGTTATCATGGGTACGTTAAAGTTTTGATTATCATGCTAGAATTTTAATTGGTCAAGATTGCTACACATTACAGTATATCTCCCATGTTCGCTAAGAAAGTAAATCCCCAACCCTCGCCTCTTGAGTGTGAGTTAGTTGTGCTCGGCTTGTGGGGGCGGACTAGTGCGCGTTAGGTGGGAATTTAGGGATTGTCCGGTTTCGTTGGTGACGAACTCGCGGAAGCGAATCTTATTCCCTAAACATCGTTGACGATATTATTACAGGTATGGATTGGTTATCCAAATATCATGCCATACGTGGATTGTCGTACCAAAGTGGTCATATTCAAATACGGGTAAACGGGGTTGTCTTCCAAGGCGAGAGAAAGGTGTTACGAGACGGAGTTTGATTTCATCACTAAGGGCGAAGAAGTTTATTCTGGAAGGGTTGTGGGGTACTTGGCCCATGTGGTGATGAAGGAAAGATTCTCAACAGTGTCGAGGGATGTTCGTGGTCAATAGATATCCAGACGCGTTTTCCACGAGGACTTACCTGGTTTAGCTCTGACAGAGATCGAGTTCACGATTGATCGTCTGGGTGCAGTCACATTTCCGTGGCCGTATCGTGGCTCCAGTAGAATTGAGGAGTTAAAAACCCAACTTCGGGAGTTAGTTGATAAGGGGTTTTATTCAACCCGGCACTTCACCTTGGGGTGCTCGGTGTTGTTTGTTAAGAAGAGGATGGGAGTATGCGTTTATGCATAGACTTGAGCAACTGTCCGGGTGACGGTGAGAAGCATTGTCCATTCCAGTTAGTATTTGTTGATCAGAGTGAAGGGTGCACGAGTTTTCTCAAGATTGATCTGCTGATGCAGATATCATGGTGCGTATGCTTAAGGATGATGTGCCAAAGGCCTTACCTTCACGAGCGAGATATGGACATTATGAGTTTGCAGTGATGCGTTCGGATTGACTAATGCTCGATAGCATTTATGGATTTGATGAGCAGTATTCCGACCGTATTTGGACCGATTTGTGATTGTGTTCATCGAAGACGTGCGATTTTACTCAGTGAGGCAGGGCATGGGGAACATCGGGATTGTTTTGGAGAGTTTGAGAGACTGACTCGGTTGTACGCCAAGTTTAGCAAGTGTGAGTTTTGGCTAGATAGTATCGGTTTCTTGGGGCATGTGATCTCTTGAGGGCATTTTTGTGGATCCACGAAGGTGGAGCGGTGAGTAGTGGGCTTGTGTGACCAATGCTTGGTGAGAAGTTTCTTGGGTTTAGCCCAGGCTATTGCAAGAGTCGTTTTGTGCGAAATTTCTCATCTATAGCCGGACCTCTTACCAAACTCACCGGGAAGGATGTTAAGTTCATTTGGGATGACGGTTGTGACGGAGTTTCCGGGGAACCCAACATCACCTTACTCATGCACCGGTGTTAGTGCTTCTACGATGAGAGCGGTGAGTTCGATATCTACAACGATGCCTTCGTTGCATGGTTTGGGTTGTGTGTTGATGCAACATGGAAAAGTCATCGCTATGCATCCGAACGGCTCAAGCGGCACGAGGCTGAATTATCCTACTCCATGACACAGGAGTTGGCTGATGGTCTTTGCTGAAGATTTGGCGACATTATACGTATGGGAGACTTCATAGTATCTTCCACCCAGACCACAAGAGAGTCTCAAGTATATCTTTACGCGAGTGAGTTGAATTTGAGGCAGAGGACGCTCGCACTCGGTATCCACGTGGGTATCGAGGGTGGGGTGTGTCAGTTTGGTATCAGAGCATAGGTTCAGAGAATTCTTATGACAAACACTTTGTGTGCGTCATTCTTGTACTGAGTATCTCAGTGTTTCCTTTCCGCAGAGCTATGCCACCTCGACGACAGCCAGATTTGACCGACTTAGCCCAGCTGGGGCAAGTCATTGCTAACGCAGTTCAGGGCGGCAGAGGCCGTACTTTCCCTGAGATTGCGCGTGGTTTAGGTGTTTGGGAACTAGAGGGTGTTGCTACGGGTGAGACAGCCGAGCTATGGCTTGAGAAGGTAGAGAAGACCTTTCGCAGTATGAATTGTCCGGAGGATCAGCGAGTTACTACAGCTGCCTTCTTCCTCACTGGGAGTGCCAGCAGTTGGTGGGACACTGAGGAGAGTACTTTTCCGCAGGGCATTCCTGTTACTTGGGAGCAGTTCAAACAGAGGTTCCGTATGCGATTTTTCACTCCTGAGTATCGAGTCAGGAAGAGGAGAGAGTTCTTGGATCTAAAACAGGGCACTATGACCGTATCTGAGTATGGGACGCAGTTTCGTGAGCTTATGAGGTATTGCCCAGCGATGGAGAATAATGCAGCGGAGTTGCAGACTCAGTTTCATGAGGGGCTGAGGCGTGACATCAGGATCATCACTGCTGGACACCGATGCACGACCTATCAGATGGAGTTGGAGTTAGCACTGGACATTGAGCAGTCTATGGTTAGCGACTATGCTGGAGGCACTGGTACGGGTGGTGACAGGGGACGTCAGCAGGGGAAATTTTCTGTTGGCGGTCCGAGGAAGCAGCAGGGCTTCAAGAAGAGCGGTCAGAGCTCTAGTTTTTCTGGAGGAGGTTCTAGTTCAGGTTCTCGATCTGGTGGAGGACGCATGGGTAACTCTCAGTATTCTGCTGGTTCAGCTCGACCGGATCGACCTTTCTGTGGGCGTTGTAATCGGCGACATTTTGGTCCTTGTCAGATTCAGATCGGTGGTTGCCATAATTGTGGAGCGATGGATCATTGGCGTCGTGAGTGCCCGCTACTTCAGCAGCAGGGTAGTGGTAGTGTGGCTTCAGGACCCCCACAGAGGACTGATCAGAGTGGTGGTAGTCAGCGAGTGGGACAGAATCAGGGTCAGAATGCGGGTGCTGTGTCTAGCGGCAGTACCCAGACTAGTCAGGTGAACCGCGGTGGTCCGTTTCAGAGGGGACGCGGTGGTGGTCGTACTGGAGGCCGTAATGGAGGCCAGGCACATGGCAGAGTCTACAATCTCTCTCAGCAGGATGCTCGAGCGAGTCCAGGAGTTATCATGGGTACGTTAAAAGTTTTCGATTATCATGCTAGAATTTTAATTGATCCGGGTGCTACACATTCTGTTATATCTCCTATGTTCGCTAAGAAAGTAAATCCCCAACCCTCACCTCTTGAGTGTGAGTTAGTTATTGCTCAACCTATGGGGCAGACTAGTGCCGTTCAGTGGGAATTTAGGGATTGTCCAGTTTTCGTTGGTGACGAACTCATGGAGGCGAATCTTATTCCCCTAAACATCGTTGACTTCGATATTATTCTGGGTATGGATTGGTTATCCAAATATCATGCCATCGTGGATTGTCGTACCAAAGTGGTCATATTCCAAATACCGGGTAAACCTGGGGTTGTCTTCCAAGGCGAGAGAAAGGTGTTACAGAACAGTTTGATTTCATCACTAAGGGCGAAGAAGTTGTTACAGAAGGGTTGTCAGGGGTACTTGGCCCATGTGGTGATGAAGGAAGATTCTCCAACCCGTGTCGAGGATGTTCGCGTGGTCAATGAATATCCCGACGTTTTTCCTGAGGACTTACCTGGTTTAGCTCCTGACAGAGAGATCGAGTTCACGATTGATCTGATACCAGGTACAGATCCTATTTCCCGAGCGCCGTATCGTATGGCTCCAGCCGAATTGAGGGAGTTAAAAACCCAACTTCAGGAGTTAGTTGATAAGGGGTTTATTCAACCCAGCACTTCACCTTGGGGTGCTCCGGTGTTGTTTGTTAAGAAGAAGGATGGGAGTATGCGTTTATGCATAGACTTCAGGCAACTCAATCGGGTGACGGTGAAGAACCGTTATCCATTGCCTCGGATTGATGACCTGTTTGATCAGCTGAAGGGTGCACGAGTTTTCTCCAAGATTGATCTGCGATCTGGATATCATCAGTTGCGTATCCGCAAGGATGATGTGCCCAAGACTGCCTTCCGAACGAGATATGGACATTATGAGTTTCTGGTGATGCCGTTCGGATTGACTAATGCTCCAGCCGCATTTATGGATTTGATGAACAGAGTATTCCGACCGTATTTGGACCGATTTGTGATTGTGTTCATCGAAGACATTCTGATTTACTCCCAGAGTGAGACCGAGCATGGGGAACATCTGAGGATTGTTTTGGAGAGTTTGAGGACAGCTCAGTTGTACGCCAAGTTTAGCAAGTGTGAGTTTTGGCTAGATAGTATCAGTTTCTTGGGGCATGTGATCTCTGCTGAGGGCATTTTTGTGGATCCACAGAAGGTGGAGGCGGTGGTGAATTGGGAGCAGCCGACCAATGTAACTGAGGTGAGAAGTTTCTTGGGTTTAGCCGGCTATTACCGTCGTTTTGTGCAGAATTTCTCATCTATAGCCGGACCTCTTACCAAACTCACCAGGAAGGATGTTAAGTTCATTTGGGATGACAGTTGTGAGCGGAGTTTCCAGGAACTTAAACATCACCTTACTCATGCACCGGTGTTAGTGCTTCCTGATGAGAGCGGTGAGTTCGATATCTACACTGATGCTTCGTTGCATGGTTTGGGTTGTGTGTTGATGCAACATGGAAAAGTCATCGCCTATGCATCCAGACAGCTCAAACGGCACGAAATGAATTATCCTACTCATGACCTGGAGTTAGCTGCAGTGGTCTTTGCTTTGAAGATTTGGCGACATTATCTGTATGGGGAGACTTGCCGTATCTTCACCGACCACAAGAGTCTCAAGTATATCTTTACGCAGAGTGAGTTGAATTTGAGACAGAGGAGATGGATGGAGTTGATCAGTGACTATAATTGCACCATTGATTACCATCCGGGTAAGGCGAATGTAGTGGCCGACGCCTTGAGTCGGAAATCCCATGGGCAGTTGGCATCGATTAGAGCGACCTACATTCCGATGTTGGGTGAGTTGAGGAGCACGGGTGCTACCCTTAATGTGGATAATCATGGAGCTTTGCTAGCTCATTTCCAGGTTAGATCTGTTTTGGTGGATAAAGTTCGAGAGGCCCAGGGGATTGATTCTGAGTGTATACAGCTTAAGGAGGAAGTTCTTGGCGGTGTGAGACAGGATTATGTGATCAGGGAGGATGGAGTACTGATGTTGGGTAGTCGATTATTCGTACCCAAAGGTGATAGTGGATTGAAGAGGGAAATCCTGGATGAGGCACACATCTCAGCTTATGCTTTGCATCCGGGCAGTACGAAGATGTACCGTACCATCCGACCTTACTACTATTGGTCAGGGATGAAGAAAGATATCGCCGTGTACGTGAGTCAGTGTTTCACTTGTCAGCAGGTGAAGGCGGAGAGGCAGAAACCTTCGGGGTTGTCGCAGAGGCTTCCTATTCCAGTTTGGAAATGGGAGAATGTTACCATGGACTTCGTGTTTGGGTTACCGCCTACCCGAGCAAAGTGTGATGGTATTTGGGTGATCGTCGACCGACTGACGAAGACAGCTCATTTCTTGCCAATTCGTCAGGATTACCAGTTGAATAAGTTGGCGAAGATGTTCATTGATCAGATTGTTAAACTTCATGGGGTACCAGTTTCCATCATATCGGATAGAGATCCAAGGTTCACTTCCAAATTCTGGAAGGCATTTCAGGAGGCTATGGGAACGAAACTTCTGTATAGTACAGCTTTCCACCCACAGACAGATGGTCAGTCTGAGAGGACGATTCAGACCTTGGAGGACATGTTGAGAGTTTCGGTCCTTCAATTCGGGGGAAGTTGGGATGATCATTTGGCGTTGATTGAGTTTGCATACAACAACAGTTTCCACTCTAGCATCGGTATGGCACCGTTTGAGGCGTTGTATGGTAAGGCGTGTAGAACCCCATTGTGTTGGACTGAAGTAGGGGAGCGAGCACTTGAGGGCCCAGAGTTGGTAGATGACACTACAGAGAAGATTCAGGTGATTAGGCGTAACCTGAAAGCGGCCTAAGACAGACAGAAGAGTATAGCAGACAAGCATTCTAAGGACCGCGAGTATGCAGTTGGTGATTTTGTATTCTTGAGATTGTCGCCCTGGAAGGGTGTTGTGAGATTCGGTAAACGGGGTAAGCTAAGTCCCCGGTACATTGGTCCTTATGAGATTGTGGGGCGAGTTGGCGCAGTTGCATATCGGTTAGCTTAAGCAATGATGTTAATTAGATTAAGCAATGATGTTACAACCCGTCCCAAAATTTATGTGAAATGACCAAAATACCCCTAGGGTCAAAGTTGACTTTTGTTGACTTTTTCAGGACGACTTGTGAAAATTATTTTCTTTACATATTCTGAATGTACTCGTCGATACGAACGCGTGGGCGCAAGCGGAACTCAATTCGGAGTTCAAACGAATGTTTTACGAAGCTTTAAAGTGTAGGGGCATTTTGGTAATTTGCCACTCCGTGTTGAAAATTAGGGTTTTGGCAGTTTGTGGCTGACTGCACAGCAGCCAACCCATTTCCCCAGTTTTGCTGCACGTTCATTCTCTTTCTCTCCCATTTTCTCTCAAAGCCAAAATACGAACCGAAGAACCCTAATCCTTGTTGAATCACAAAACCATCAAACCGTCGCCCAAAATTCATACCAGCGTGATCCTCTCGTCATTCTGGACGGGACTGTGATCTTGGAATCTTCAAACTCGAACCCGTTCGTTCAAACCGACGTCGGAACGGAATAGGCGAACTGTTCATCGACTTTCTGTACAATCCGGACCAAGGTAAGCCTCGAGACCATTACCATTGGTTTTGTTGGATTGAGTAGGTTCAATTTCATATAAAGTACGTCGATTTTGGTGCAGTATCGAAGGAGAACGGAATTAGGGTTTCCCGAAGCTTTCCGGCCAATTTCAGGCCATCTCCGGCCACTTTTCCGGCCTCAAATAGGTATAAAAATATTCTACACCTCAATACCTTCAATTTGATATATGGCACGTCAATTTTGGACAAAGAATGAAGAAGATACGAATTTTTGAAGTTTTGGGACATAATCGGTATTAAATTTCCAGATTCCGGCGAACCAGGCGGCGGCGGCGGCGGCGGCGACGGCGGAGCTCCGGCGACCGGCAAGAGGAAGGGGACGACGGAATATTCCGTTAACGGCGAAGGTATATTCCGTTAACTTTAACGGTGCTGACGTCAGCAGGCGCGTGGGGCGCGT
This sequence comes from Gillenia trifoliata, assembly GCA_018257905.1. Lineage (NCBI taxonomy): Eukaryota > Viridiplantae > Streptophyta > Magnoliopsida > Rosales > Rosaceae > Gillenia > Gillenia trifoliata. Next base: position 8,274,635 of record CM031088.1, on the reverse strand, counting down.
GGCTGACGTCAGCAGGGCGTGGGGGTGACGTCAGCAAGGCGCGTGGGGCGCGTGACGCGCGTGGGGGACACGCGCCAGCGCGTGGGACCACGTGCCAGCGCGTGGCGACACGTGCCAGCGCGTGGGACCACGTGCCAGCGCGTGAAGCCACTCGCCGGCGCGTGGCCGGCGCGTGGGATGGTTTTCCGGCGCGTGTGGGCGCGTCCGGGGGTTTCCCGGCGCGTGCCGGCGCGTGCAGGCGCGTGGGGAGGTTTCCCGGCGCGTGGAGGGGTTTTCCGACCGTTTCCCGGCGCGTGGCGGCGCGTGCGGCGGCGCACGGCGGCGCCGGCGGCGGTGGACGGCGGCGGTAGGGTTTTCGGGGCCCGGAATTCATTTTTCGAGCCCGTTTTCGCTAAAATATTCATATTTTTGGGGGGATTCTTTTAAGGCCTATTTTTTATTTATTTTTAGGGAAAGTCTAATTTATTCCCTAACTCTAAATAGGTAATTCTTCGGCTCCGCACACCCAGGAGGACAACGACGAGGGAGATTTCACTCCCGAATACCTGTGAGTGGACTTTTGCTTTATTAAATGGTTTTTGTGATTGAAAAGGTTTATGAAATTGATTTCTTTATGGTTTAAAATAGTTTTCTGAGCATGTTTAATTATATATATTTATTATTAAATATATATATGTTGATAGATGTTGAAGCAACCATATTTGTTCTATTTATGGTATATATATTGAGAAATGGATTTAATTGGTGATTGGGACTACTTATCAAATATGAAGATACGTTATGAAATGGTTTATGCTATGATTTCACTTTTGCATAAATATTAAACGGTATGTTGATATATGGTTTTGGGAAAGGATTTATTTATGCAATGATAAATATTTGGGAATTATGAAAGGGATATTGCTTATCATATCTATACACATGAGTATGTATGTATGTTTTCAAACACACTAGGTATGCTTTCACTACGTTGTAGTACCGTTCTCATGGCCATAGGACAAGTCCCACATGTTTGGGTCACACGCACTATACTCCAGGGGTATTGTCCGGTAAATACCTTAGTGCAAGCTTGTCTTACGTTTATTGTTGTTTATGGGGAAAAGGCCCCACTGCGTAAGGACTCGGGTGTGACGCGCTGCGGCGCAAGTGCTTACATGTGTGTGGTACTAGGAGTACAAAATAGTGGATAACGTAAAGTGCTTGTACGGTGATTGAGAGGCTGTTCCTCAACCCGTACATGGGTGATCGCGCATATACCCTGTGTTGGTTTTTCCCATATTATATATATATATATGTTGACGGAACTATGAACTGTGATTTATGTTATTATACCTTTCGAAATGTTTTCGTATAATGTTAAAGTATCATTTGAACTATACTACGATGGTATATTTATACTGGTTTTCAAACAGGGGGTTATTACTTTGAAAAGAGAAAGGTTTGTGAAAACTTTTATTTTTGTCCACTCACGCTTTTGTTTTTGCGCCCCCTTCAGGACATAGTGAGACAGCATCTGGCGAGGTCGAGACTTCTACGTGGCAGCTCTGATCAGATATCCCAACCATGTAGGGATTTATCTTTCTATTATTCAGTTTCTATAATAATATCCATCCCTGTTATGGATAGAGATTTTAGGAACTTGACTCATTTTTATATTTCCGCTGTTTCAAATTAGTACGCTCTGAACCATATGCATATTGACATTGAATTCCGCAACGTTTATTACAATTTAATTTCATTTCCACAAGTGTTGTCATGCATTTAATGGCTTCGTCACTTCCGAGTGTCGGCCAGCACGCTCGCACTCGGTATCCACGTGGGTATCGAGGGTGGGGTGTGTCAAATGAAGAGAGGATAACATTTTAAATATCAACCCACAGTATCTGTAGTTGGAAATGGGATATTGAGTATTGAGTATTTGTGCTTCTTTGACAGTTTTAAAGATGCACAAAGCCATGCTTAGTTAGAAAAGAGAACATTATTTAAAAATATTAATAATTCAAGAGGGTTTTTATTAGCACCTCACATATTGGAAAATGACTTATATGAAACGGATTTACCGTCATATTGTCGCGGATCGGCTCTGCCGCTTTGGGCCATGCCCTCACGATTTTGTTTCTGGGAACTCACAAGCAACTTCCCAGTGGGTCACCCATCTTGAGATTGCTCTAGCTCAAACTCGCTTAACTTTGGAGTTTCGATGGAATCCGAAGTATCCTAAAAAAGGTTAGACGTAATACTATGCTAAAGAAAAGTTTGATATCTTTGGGCACTTTAGATAGAGCTGGTTACAAGTACAGTGGCAAAGAGGGAGTACTCAAAGTTACCAAAGGATCACTTGTTGTGATGAAGTGGGATTTGCAGCCTAACACTTTGTACGAAACCTTGTGCTAAATGGAGGTGGGCATGTACATATAAGGCACATCACCCCCTCTCTGTTGGTTGATGTGGAATGTAACAATCCACCCCACTTAAGGGGAACCTGGTGTCCTTACCGGCACATCCGTATCGAACGCCAGAGTGGCTCTGATACCAATCTGACACATCTCGATCCTGACACGCCAGGTGTCGGGAAGTGCTAACCGACACGTGTTAAGTGACGAAAGCCAATTATGCATGCGCATGAGAAAAGTGAGTAGATGTAGAGTTGGAAGCGGAAGTAAAAGTGTAGTGATGGGTAAAACCCATTATTACAGGTGCATAACAGTCAGAGCATGGTAAATAGTGCAGAGAATATAAGCATTCACATCCTTGTGAGGATGGATAAGCAGAAATTAACTAAAAGTAGGAACAAATCCTACATGGTCTGGAGAAACTATCAGAACCACTAACCACAACCGAAGTAAGCCCTTGTCTCACTAGTAAACAAATCCGCCACTAGTTCCTAAAGGGGCGCAAAACATAAAAGGGTTAGTAGGTCAAAAAGTAAAGTTTGTGAAAACCTTTGTTTTCAAGAGCATACTATCCCCTCGCTGTAAAACATGTATAGTTTTTGAAAAATACGTCATACTCTCCGGTATGATCCTCAAAATACTATAATAGTAAGACAGGTACTCCTCGAAAACCAATGGTAAGACCATATTTGATTGCTTCAAAACAAAACTGAATGCTCACCTATATGTAAACACACAAGCCCAAGTAGATACGAGGACATGCTAGGTAGACGAGAAATACGCTGAGTACTACAATGACGCGAGTCTAAGACTAATTGTTGTACGTAAAGTGCGTCACACACAAGTTCGAGTTGCCTAGTGCAACCTAGAACAGGTTAGTACCTACAATAGATTCAAAGTTGCGTAGCGGTTTTGGGTGTGAGACCTCCAAACGTCAAGGCTAGTCCTGGCAATAGGACTGAGTACTGATATTTGGGTGTTCTACATCTACTGATGAGCAACAATATAGAAAAATGTATGGCAAATATAATACGGATGTTCTACCTCCAATAATTACATATTATATGAGTCGTGCTAACAATTTAAAGAAAGCAGTGAAAAACCATACATAACAATATATTTATCAAAACAAAGACCCACTCACTCACCTGTTAGTAGCCGGGTCGTAGCCCCCTGTCTTGGGTAGCCCCGGTAGTCCTCTGGATAAATCTCACCTATATGAGATATCACTATAATAATGATTAAACTCATAAAGGTTACTAATTAAACTAATTAACGACACTTATCCCTTGTTTGCTCAACACGAAGGTCCAAAACACTCCGAAAAATACTATACGTACTGCCTCTAGGTAGTACGCGCCGTCAGGAGTCGGCTCGCTTTGACGGAAGTCGAAAATAATGCCCCATGCACCCCCACGCGCCCACTCGCTGGGTCAAACTAACAATCAACGAACGTCAGTTGACGCCATTAGATTTAATGGAAGATTCCGGTATCTCCGTTAAATCTAACGGAATATTCCTAACGGCGTTAAAGGAATATACCTGAGAATATTCCCGGTTTGGAGGTGGGCATGTACATATAAGACACATCACCCCCTCTCCGTTGGTCGATGTGGGATGTCACAATCCACCCCACTTAAGGAGAACTCAACGTCCTCGCCGGCACATCCGTACCGAACAGCAGAGTAGCTCTGATACCATTCTGTCACATCCCGGACCGGCTCCACAGTAGTACGATATTGTCCGCTTTGGGCTACGCCCTCACGGTTTTGTTTCTGGGAACTCACGAGCAACTTCCCAGTGGGCCACCCATCTTGGGATTGCTCTAGCCCAAACTTGCTTAACTTCAGAGTTCTGATGGAATCCGAAGCCAGTGAGCTTCCAAAAGGCTTCGTGCTAAATAGAGGTGGGCATGTACATATAAGGCACATCACCCCCTCTTCGTTGGTCAACGTGGGATGTCACAAAAAATTTCCTATAAATGGTGAGCTTGGCGCTGCTTTCTTTAAATTTTGGCCACTAAAAAGGGGACTGGCTACAGTGCTCACAAGCATTGAATGCTTACACCGATCTCACCCTCATTTCCCCCCTCTCTCCTCTCTCCTCCCTCATTTTAATGGTGAGATCGGTGTAAGCATTCAATGCTTGCAAGCATTGTAGCCTACTCCACTAAAAAGAGCTGAACCCTTTATAATTTTGGAAGAATTAATTTTTCACCCATGTTCTGTGATTTGTTGTTTGGGTCAAAGTATTATGCGTAGTAAAACAGAGAATATGCAAATTTTGGAGTTGTGCTCGCCCGGCAACAGAAACCAAAAGATAATGCCATGTAATCGACCTCATAGTTAGCATTTACTTGGTTAGTGAGCGTCTTGAAATCTGGAGGTGTAGGGAGAATGAACAATGAGGGGAAGAAGGCATGTGGGGTGTGAGGGTAGTATAGGAAAGAGTGTGGAATGCATTAAAATAAATTTGAATTAAAAAAAAGTAGATGTGGTGTGTATTCAACAATATGTAGAGTCTGAATAAAACAACCCAAACAACTCTTCCATAAAAATAAAAAAAATCATCATTAGAGGTTTGTTTTTTTATATATAATTAATGCGCATAAATAACCGACAATCGTTGATGCATGGGTTGGACACACAATGAAATTAGCAATTATCGGCTACTAGCAACAGTTAGAATTTCCCTTTTTACAATCATTTCAAACTAAATACCGCTGACCATTTTATTGCGAGGTTAATAATTAAATTTGTAAAGAAAATGAAAACAAACCCTATTAGGGCATCACTACATCAAGAAAAAAAGGGCAAAGAACATTACCATTTGGGAAAGTTAGGTCATTGCTTCTTCAAGCTAAACCCAATAATTTGATGTTGATGTAGTGGGGCACTGCAGGCACAAAAAACCATCATGTACTGCTTTGTCCCAGGATTAGTACTAATAGTGGAAATCCATGTTGAAAGTTAGGTTTAAGTCATAAAAAGCATGAACACTGAACATTTTCTCTCATGCTTAATTATTTCTTTCTTTTCGAAAGAGATGTGCTGCTCATGTTGTGGAAACCAACCAAAATGTTCTCCTGGCAGCAGCCAATCTGCAATGGATATCTTATTTTACATGGGTTTGCCCAACCAATCGCAAACCTGGGTACATAAATCTCAAAATTTCTGGTGTGGCTTTAATGCTACGTAACACTTATTGCTACGGGTGTTATAGTCGTTAGATTTGATATTCACAACTATTAGATATTTTATTTTCAATTTCAACCAATCATTTTCCGTACCACTCAGTACTCCGTACTATTGAAGAAAATTTGCATAATCTCATCAAATAATTTAATAAGAATTTATCAAGTTGCATGAGTGGGATACTTGCTCCAATATATACATCCTCTAATTTCTTGTGTCTCTGCTTACATGAAGATTCTGAAACTCGTACATGTAATTCATTCTATATGCTTTTTTGGCCTTTGTTTCCCTTCCTTTCTGCGGCTAGAATCTGGCGCCTTTGTTTTCTACCTCCCGTTTGAAGGTGTGTTTAGAATCAAACTTTATTAATTCAAGAAGGAATAATTTACAAGTTTGGGTGAGCAAATCCACATTAGACCTTATGTTTGGCCTGTTGTAGAGAGTAATAATAAGGCTCCATCCAAACGGAGCGATTCTTAATCTAAAGATTTAGATGACATATCATCCAATATTTAATTAGGGGGCAATATCAGGGCCCGATTTGCATTGGTTGCTCCATCGGGGCGGGATTGCGGGCATTCTGGTGTCGTGGAAGCTCTTGGACTCGGGCCAAAAATAGTTCATGGAAGAACCCTAGAGGATTGACAAGGTGAACTGCTAATTTTCGTATACGAGATATCCACCTTAATCATTTTTCCCATTGACATGTCTGAAGGAATCAATGTAGGACTTATTGGATCCTTAGCATATCGCGTGAAGATTGGTTATTGAGTGTCGCAAGAAAGCTCGTTCTGAGAGAAAAAAAGAAAAGTATGGATGCTTTATTTATCACAAAATAAAGATGAATACTATATGGTAACGGGAGGAAATTCTTTGTTATTGAATTGAAATATTCTAGAAGAACAAGTTGTTCAGCTCGATACCGTCAAGAATTTCTGACTATTGAATCAGAACAGAACAGGTTCATCTTCGAAGTACTTTTTCCCTTTCAATATTTTTCCATTGGGAGCTTCCCTGTGTCGTCGAAGCTCTTAGACTCGGGCCGGACCCCGATGTCGAGATCTCTGAGGATGAGGGATAGAATGATGGAGGGAGGGAGGGATGGATTTTGTTTTTCTAGTTTTTTGTTGTTGTTATTGTTTGTAAAATAATTTGTGAGTCTGTTATTGCTAAGGTTGGTTTCGATTTGGGAACCGAACTGAACCATGTATACCGAAAATCAAACCGATTTTTTCGGTTTGTGAAAATTCCATACTGATACTAAACCAAAATAGTTCGGGATCCATAAATTCGGGTATACCGAAAAAAATTCGGTATAAAAACAAGTTCGGGAATTCTAATGCAATGACCAAATTTTGAACAGAGCTTAATCATTTCAAAATTTTAAACCCTAATACCCATTTAGAAATTCTGATGCATTGAATTAACCCCATCTCCCACTAATTTCTCAAAAATTAAAACTCTAAATCGAGAATTAATACCCCTCAATTCAACAATTCAAAACCTTAGAAATTTAAGAACTCAATTACCTTTTCAGAATCAAGATCGTGTCGTGAGAGAGAGAAGAAGAGCAACGGAGGAGGTGGTGGCATGCCTTAATCGAGAGGAGAAAGGCGATAGAGGTGGTGGCTTTGGTTCGAAGAATTCTAGATCGAGCCGAGACTCAAGAGAGAGAGAGAGAGAGAGAAGGACGACGAAGGTGGTCGATCACATCCTAATAGAGAGGAGAAGGGCGACGGAGGTGGTGGTCGAGTTAGTCTGGTTCGGAGAAGGGGATTGAGGGTTCATCATCGAGTGGAAGACACTAAGAGAAAGATAAGACTGAAGTGTTTCAGAGACTTATCTTCAAACCAACGGTTGAGATTAAATCTCAACCAATCGGACGGCTAATATTATTTATAATTATATATATGTATATTTAAAACTATATATATATATATATATATATATTTTCAGTTCAGTTTGGTATTACCGAATATATGGAGAAGAGATCTCGATTCCCGTACTAAAAAATCGATATATTTTTGGTATTGATTACCGAATATTTCGGAGGTTTTCGGTTTTGGTTTTTTCGATATTTGGTTTGAGATTTTTTGGGTCGGGTTTAGTATTTCGGTACAAAAATCCCAGCTCTAGTTACCGCCACATAATTAGTTAACAGAGGAATTAATAGTCCAACTAACAAAGACATGAATTGATTAGAGAACTACAGTTTGGGTATGACAGTGAGACAAAAAAAAGGGATAGTAAAGTCAAAATTTTAGATAATTTGAGGGCAGTAAAGTAGACGATAGTTCTCTCCCACACATTTTTTCACAAATAAACGGTTAGGATTTAACTAAAGGAGATTTAGTTAAATCTCAACCGTCTTTTTATGTTAAATCATGTGCATGAGAGAATGACTTGTAAAGTAGAAATTGGTCGGATTGGGTTTAGGTTTCTTGTTCCCAACCCACTCTTTTTTAATACTTGTCGACTTACTGGGTAAGCCCAATTTACAATTTCCCCTTCGGCCATGTTGTTAAAGCTCATATTCATCAATTTTCATTTCCAAAGCAAGAAACCATTGCCTACAGAACGACTCGTCCTACCCACCACTACCACCGTCATTCCCAATCACTTGAACCACCGCCACCACTGTCATACGAGTGCCACCACCACCGTCAAACCCATCACCACCCAATTGAAACTAGCAACCGCCATTGGAACCACCACAAACCCACTTGAATCACGGCTGCCACCATCACTCATACCGAATCAAACCACCACAACCACCAAATCGAACCACTTTTGTCAAATCCACCACCTCCCAACTGAACCAGCATACAACACTAGAACCACCAAATACTCAATGAGGAAAGAGAGAGACCGAAATGGGAAGAGAGAGAAAAGGAGAGCACAGCCTTGGACTCGATAAGCTCGAACATGTACTCGAGTGTCGATTGCCAAATGAATTGGTAATGAGGCAATGCAGGTTGGGACTAAACCTGCCGAACAAGTTCTTTTTTTTTTCATGGACTCGAGCGACGACTGCTGAATAGGGTAGATTTTTGAATTTCAAATTCTCTTCCCTCTTAAAAAAGTCTTTATATGAAAAGAAAGCCCACCAAGTGTTTGCGAAAATATCCGAGAGAGCCACTGTATCTAAGACAACACAACAGAGTACAACTCTCTGAAGATCTCCTAGATTTCTCCACCCATAGAAAACTCAAGAAGCAGAGTCGTCCACCGTAACTCTCCGAAAATCTCAACAACTTGTCTGCTGGAAAAAGAGCGATGTGGGGTCTGAAAACCCGAGAACCTTGAAATCCACATCCAGAAACATGGTTTAACAATGAGATTCATTGGAATGGATGGTACGTGTTGGAGAGGGCCATGTTTCTGAAACTCTTCACATCCTCTAGCGTAGAGTTTATAATCCAATTTGTGCCATGTCTTAGGCAGCTAGATTTTTCACCTTGGGGAATATGGTCTGAGGTAACATTGTCACCCCATGCCTTGGTCAGGCATGCCACTGCACATAGGTAGCTAGCCATCATTATATCCTTACACTGGTATTTCTCTGTAAGTTGATTAATGATTAATTTTGAATCTTCAAAAAAATCCACACTCTGTGCCTTTAATTCTATTAGTAACTCCAATCAAATGATGAGTGCTTCATACTCAGCTCGATTATTAGTAATTTCTTCGAAATCTAGTTAAAAAGAGTAATAATAGTGTTCCCTATTAGGACTCACAAGTATGATCCCTGCTCCGGTGGATTTATTAGTACAAGATCCATCGAAGAATAATTTCCATGGGGTGAGTCATAAACCAGTCATTAATAGTAGGTTACTATGATGTTTATTTCAATAGGTTACTGTCAGATTAGTCCCCTTTAAATCATGGATCTTGGAAACTTGATTCTCCTCTAGAGTCAAACCACTTGGATCAGATGTTAAGAAATTAGCAATGGCCTGACCTTTAATAGCCCTTTGAGTCACATATTTGACGCAAAATTAGGATAATGCCATCATCCATTTTCCAATCTGACCAGTCATCATGGGTTTGGACAACATGTATTTATTCACATCGATGTTGGCTATTATGTGAATTGTGTATGGCAGCATGTAATGCCTCAGTTTATTAGCAGTGAAGTACAAGGCTAGTCTAGACACAATCTTTCTATTGAAGTATACCTTGTTTCTACCTCAGTTAAACTTCTGCTTAGGTAATAGACAGCCCGCTCTTTGCCCTTATGATTATCTTGGGCCAAGAGATTGCCTGCAAACCATTTAAATGCTGAAATATATAACTTGAGGGGTTTACCCCTTTATGGCGGCATTAACACATGTGGTTCTGCTATGTATTGTTTTATCTCATTAAAAGCTTTCTGATGACCCGGTCCTCATACGAATTTTTCCTTTTCCTTAAGTCTCAAAAGTGGGAACAAGGGTCTCAATTTCCTCGCAAGGTTAGCAATGAACCTTCTCAGAAAGTTGATCTTTCCCAACAACATCTGTAGCTCTCTCTTGTTTCTAGAGGGTGCAGCCTCCATGATTACTTTAGCTTTATTTTTGTCCACCTCAATGCCTCTCTGATGCACAAGGAAACCTAAGAAGTTGCTTGCTTTTACTCCGGAGGCACATTTCTTTGGGTTCATTCTCAGCTTGTGTAACCTCATATGTTTTAGCACTTGTCTTAGGTCTTTCAGGTGACCTTCATCGGACTTGGACTTGACTACTACATCGTCAATGTAGACTTTGAGGTTATGACCAATAAGGTCATGAAAAATAGCATTTATAGCTCTTTGATATGTAGCCCTAGCATTTTTCAATCCGAATGGTATAATTACATATTCAAAAGCCTCTACATGTCCAGGGCACCTAAATGTTGTTTTGTAGATATCTTCTTCAGCCATTCTTATGTGGTTATAATCTACATTTCCATCCATGAAGGATAGAATTTTATGATTGGCAGCTGCATCTATAGACATATCTGACATAGGCATCATATAAAAATCGTTAGGAGTGACCTCATTAATATTTCTATAATCAATACACACCCTAATTGCCTGGGTCAATACTTTTAAAGCAGGCACTACATTAGCAAGCCATTTTATATATTTTGCTGGCCTAATAAACCCTGCCTTTAAAAGTTTTTTAATTTCTTCCTGGACCTTCTCTTCTGTTTCTTTCGACATCCTCTTAGGTGCTTGCTGAATTGGCTTGTATCCTTCTTTGATAGGCATCATATGCTTTACCAAGGTCGGATCTAATTCTGACATTTCAGTGTAATGCCACGTGAAACAATCTCTGAATTCTGTCAATAGCTCGATCAATTTAATCCAGTAGTCAACATCCACTAAGGCACTGATTCTTATTGGCCCAGGGTCGTCATCATTTCTCAGATTAATAGTTTCCAAACGATATTGAACCTCTGGCGATGATCTATTAGGTTCACTTTGTATAAATTCTAGCACATCAATATTTTGTTCTAAGTCGTTTGGCCAATCCAAATCAAATGTAAACTCTGTCAAGTGTATGGTTGCACTTATCGTCTCAACGCTGAACGTGTGGATGAGTTTTGCCTTTGTTCTTGAAGTGTTGGCTTCATCTTCTGCCATTTCCCTGGCTGAGATTTCCTTTAGCATTCTCTTTTCTTTTCCATATTCTCTTACCCTTTTGATTAATGACCGGATTGCAATCACATGATCCTCTCTTTTGTTGGGTGTAGCTAACATAAAGATTGTAGGCTAGAGATCAGGAATGGCCTATCCAACTCCTCTTGAGTCTTGGATAGACCTTGCTCCAGAAGCTTTTGGGCCATCACCTGAGTATGGTGGCCGTTCTCGTTAGCTTTTGTGCATCGGAATATTCCAACATCTGGGTTGTAGAAATTTTTTTTTGAAATGTTGGCTGTTGGAAAGACTGCCTGTGATTCGGCCTGCATTAACTCCCAAAAGCCTTCTAACTTGGTAGAAGCGTCTTCATGGTAAACAACAATTTGCTGGTGTAGAGTTGAAGGCAAACACAATTATTGGTACATCCAATCTTTGCCCAATAAAGCGTTATATGTGGAAGTACTCTTTACCACAAAAAATACTACCATGATTTTCTTAAATCCTAGGTCAACTTCTAGAGGCATAACACCATAGGTTTTGGTAATGCCCCCGAAGAAATTTGACATTGTTATCTCTGTAGAAATTAAATCAGCCTGCGATAGGTTTAGTCTCCTCAATACCTTAATAGGTAAAACATTTACAGAGGTCCCTCCATCTACCATCACCCTTGGAAATGGCACTCATTTGAGATGGGTAGCCATATGTATTAGCCTCATGTGAGCAGCCATTCTCAAATTTGGTCTTGCAAATATCATTTTGTCATCATAGATGCACCGGGATTAGGAAATAGCCCCATCGGGTTGGGTTTCAATTCCCATATCTTCTTCCTCTTTATTGTCAAATACTGTAATCAAAGAGGCAGAAGGTTCTTCTGACATATAGTCCATTTCCAGGGTTCTTTCCTGACCAGGTTCAACCGAGAAAAAGAATAATAAGACATAAACCATACTAACATTGAGGTCTCTTACCTCGATGTTGGTCTCTTCTTTATTTTTCCTCTCTTTAACTGCCTGTCCCACTACTGTGCCAGCAATCATTTCTCGATCAGCCAGGTTTCTGATTTCTCATCTTCAATAGGCTTGGATAAGCCCACTATGAGTTGGGAACATAGCATCTTCATCCTATCCATAATCAATCATTTGCTCATCATCCTTAGTCATCCTGTCTTCCTCTTTTGGATTTTCCTTCAAATCTATGGAACCAAAATGGATGTTATCGTCATTCTCTGATGTCATAGCAGGAATCATATCTCTTTTCAACACTCTGTACTTCCCAGGTTGAGATTCATCAGTGTGTAAGTGGGTAGGTTTGATATTGATTGGCACTACCTTATGGCTCTGAACCTCTGACTTATGAGCTTGTTTGCTTGGTCTGTCATGATTGGTAGTCGGATTGGACATACATGCTGTTGCTAATGAATGATGATCTGGTATGTTAGTCCTCATAAAGGTTCCATATCTCCTATGGATTTTTCTCTTGACGGTTCTGGATAGTTTTTCTGCAACTTTTCCATCTTGACTTTCAGTGCCTCGTTGCTAAGGCTCACATTAACCTTCATAGGTTTGGGGGTCTAGTGGGTAGTATTGGTCACCTCGAACCTCAATCGCGGGGCATACTTCTCGTTATAGGCCTTCTGCTTACCCTTTCTGTTACAACCCGTCCTAAAATTTCATGTAAAATTACCAAAATACCCCTGGTGAACAAATGTTTACTTTTGTTGACTTTTTCGAAACGATATGTGGAAATTACTTTCTTTACATATTCAAGTAGTACTTGTCGATACAAACACGTGGACGCAAGTGGAACTCATTTTGGAGTTAAAATGAATATTTTACGGAACTTTAAAGTTCAGGGCCATTTTAGTAATTTTACGCACGTAAGTTAAACTAGGGTTTATTGGGTTTTCGCCTGGCTGCTGTGCAGCTATTCCTCTTACTCTTTCTCTCTCACTCACTCTCTCACTCTCTCTCTATCTCTCTCTCTCTCTCACTCACTCTCTCTCTCTCTCTCTCTCCTCTTCTCGGCCAACCTCACAAAACCGTACACCGAAACCCTAGATTTTGGTTTAATCACAAAACCATCGAACCACCACACGAAACCATAGCCGTTACATTCATCTCGTCATTCTCGATGAGACTGTGATTTCAGAATCCTCAAACTCAAACCAAATCGGCCAAACCAATACCATAACGAAAACGACAAACTGTCCATCAAAGTTCCTTATAATTCTGGCCTAGGTAAGCCTCGAAACCATTCCCATTGGTTTTATCACATTGAGTAGGTTCAATTTCATATAATGAACGTGAATTTTGGTGCAGTTTTGGAGTAGAACGGATTTAAGGTTTGTCCGAAGCTTTCTGGCCAATTTCAGACCACTTCCAGCCATTTTTCCGGCCCCAATTTGGTATGAAAATATTCTACTCTTCAATACCTTCATTTTGATATATGGATCGTTGAATTTGGCTAAGAAATGAAGAAGATATGAATTTTTGAAGTTTTGGACAATTTCGGAAAATTTTTCCAAATTCCGGCGAACCAGACGGCGGCCGGCAGCGGCTCCGGCGACCGGCGATTGGCGAGAGGTTGAAGGAGATGGAATATTCTGGTGAACCAAACAACCCACTTCAGTTAAGTAGAGACGATAAGTAAACACGATAAATAACTTAAAGCGATAAAGACTGAAAGTAAAAGCAGTAAGACTGATATTGAAATGGCTCTGAGGTATGATATGGACAAATTAAATACATATGAGAACTCATATATGTCCAGTGGGACTTCTATCGGGTTGGATAAAGGCTCATCAGATTGGGATAAAGATATGCTTCCTTGTAAAGGGTTACAACCAAAGGCACAGACTGTCTTTATGGTTGGCTAATCAATACTACGCAAAAGAGTTTTGGTAGCAGAGCTATTCTTAGGAGTGTCTTAGTATTGGATATCACAATACTAGAGTTTTAGAGTTCTTAGTTTCAAAGTCACAAGTTGCATAAGCAGTGTGAGTGAAACAGGTAAAGGCATATAGCTTTGGCTTGAAAGCTTTGGTTGTTTTTGTTGAATGTTTTTGAGTGTCCTTGTCTCTACAGTCTTCACTTGTACTTATAGATTTCTTCCTTGTAAGTGAGGCAAGTTGGGGTCGACTTAATAATTCTTTCCCCATAAAGTAATTACCTGGAAAGAAAGAATTAACCACAAATATATGAGATTTTACCCTAGATTAGCAAAACCCATGAAGTGGATTTGCTTAATTTCAAAGATCCTCTGTGCAATTCGCCCCAGCCAACATCTTTGCATTAAATGCAACTCTCATCGCTTGTGTTGAGCTGACTTGTCATTTTTAGTGAGTCAAAGATCTTCTTTGGGCCATTCAGCCCATTTTACAAAAAAAAAAAAAGGAACGTGAAAGGCTTGGAAGTGCTTGCCATTCCATACTTGGCCTATATATCCTGACCCAATATTTTATTTTTAGTGTAAACAGGCTGTAATACAGACATGAGACTCAACCTGATTGAAGAATCCTGTGTGTTCGCTAAGAACCATAATATTTTTTCATTTTAGTAAATTAGGTATATGGAGAACTTTTGTTGGGTAGGGCCGGCCCAAGAAGAGGACCGTTTCCGATATTAATTGTTTTTTCACATCATAACTCTTTTCTCTTGCTTGAGAGTCGGATGGCCATTGCCCGAAGTGTTCTCAAACAGAAAAACTGATCTTGGCAAAAGATTATTTTTCAAATGATGAAGGAAAAATACAAACCAAAGTGAAGTTTTTGAGGTTACTGTAATTTCCCAGAAATTTAAGAAATAGACAAAAAGTAAAGAGGAGAAAGATGCATGGAGATATCAAGGCCTCAAGCGTTGAAGGTAACAAAGCCTTTCAATAAAATTAATAAACGTCATATAGAACCAAAAGACTTGCAAATACTGAAGACTTATTATTTATTAATACCAGAAAACTCTTGGAAAGCTTAAAGACAAGGTGAAGAAGACTTTCGAAGAACCAAATAGAATGACTCTTAGTAACTGTTACATACGTTTAAAATAGACTGAATGTTAAAGGGAATTATAAAATTCTATGATTGCCACTCTTGCGATGATCATGGGCATTTCTCCTTCAACTAAAAATGCCTTACTGATTAAGTTCGGCGACGGGTTTAGTTTTCGTTGCAGAAAGGATAGTTCTTTTGTAACCAATCTATTGATGTTGTATAACTTTGGTTTTCACCTTACTGATGCTTCTTAATTAAAAAAGTTTTGTTCTTTGGCTGTTGAAGCATCATTCTGTTGTTTGAACTTTGAACGCACTCCATTTGGTAACAAAAACCTAGTCACTTGCAGCAAAGCGGACCTGGGAAGGTCATGTTTAGTACAGGCAGCCTATTCACAAACTTTTGGCTGGCCGCCAGACCGCACCACATCCGTTTCCATTTGAGTCACTTTTAAAATCTTAATGTCCTTCTGCTACATGATACAAATACGAAATAGGGATTACATTCAACCTTTAATTTTGCATGGACAACCTTAACAGTTGTTTCATGTTCCAAAGTTTGAAAAGCTTTATAAACTTAACCTTTTGTGACTTACAACCAACTGCAGATTTCTCTCCATTAGTCTATCCTTGCCAGTTACTTGTTTGAATGGTTAGCTGCCATTGAAGTTTTCAGCCATGAATCAATGCTTTGTTTTAAAGTTCCTTGAGCATTTAGCGGGCTCATTAGATTGGTTCTTGAGACAGTAACTATGTATCGTTGTCCTTTGACATGCATAGCCAATGTTATATTACCGTTGCCTTATTCAGATTATATCCACGGTAACTTATGTTTAATACAAATTCATCTCAGGTGCCTGAAAAAATCTGCACAGGAGTGCTTTGATAGAGTCCATTCTGAGCAGAGAACTCCACCTCAACCTCGTACCCGGTCGAGGGCAAACACATTAACAAATTCGTCTCCCCTTGGATAGTTTTCACTCTCTGCAAGTAAACTGCTTAAACCCACTGAGCCAAAGTCTAAAAGGCCAGCCTGCAGTAAACAAAGGAGTCATCTTGCCCAGAAAACTGTCGGGCAATTATTACAGAAACATCATCAAGTGTACCAAGATTATGAGGGACTAGCGAGAGTTACGCGAGTGTTAATCCTTCTACCCCAAAGAATTTACAGGAAAAGAAGGGAATTCTACAAAACCGCAGTCAAAGATCTTCTTCGGGTCATAAGAAGCCGCTGTCGAGATTTAGTAGCTCATGTGGGAAACCTCTCGTTAGCCCCCCGGTATTGAAGCAAGTCAGAAACAAGGTCTGGCATGAGAAGTATATAGACCAATTACATACACAGGAAGCGAAGAGAAAAGCAGCATCTGCATGCACTCAACAATCCACTTCCGGAATTGAGGGAGTGGATGTGGTGAGAACTGCAAAAATTGCCCTGGTTTCTGATGCAAGAGATGCTATCAATAAACTCCAACATCTGCAGGCCAATGTCGCCGGCGACTCTTCTAATTTCGACGATGATGGCATTGTAAGTGATGATGAGGAAGGTGAAGATGATACTTAGAACTGCGTTTTCTCCTCTCTTTTCCTTTCAAATGTACCATATGAACAGAGATGTAGCACTTTTTCTGTTACTGCTGACTTTAGACCTGTACTGTTGTAGTCTATCATCCACATTTGGAAATTTAGAAGTTCTGTAAAAAAAATTCCATTTTTTTTTTCTAATAATAAATCCAAGTTCTTGGATGATTTCATTATTTGCTTTCATATTCTCATGCAATGCATTTAAAATTCATATCCAAGTTTTTGAAGCTCTGTAATGCATTTAAAATTTTGGACTACGATACTTACAAGTATTTAGTGTAATCACCATCTGACGATCAAAAATAATTTATGTGAATGTATATAAATTATAAATTAAGAGATCATATATGACCGTCAGATGATGATTTTATTAAATCATCATTATTTTTTTTCATCTGATTTCAGCTTTAGCTAACACATATCTTAGAAGTAATAAAATGGAAGACAATGATGGGCGAGATATGTCGGCTAATATTTGATTAACTTGAGCCTATGAATCTGATTTTGTGTATGTGTTGAGTCAATTGTGGGCTTAAATTCCGCTAATCTTTGTCATTCTAAGAAGGTTTGGCCTTATTGTATGACAGCAAAATTTCAATCTATGAATCTAAATCACACATAGGGGTGGGTTCGAAAAACCGAAAACCGAAAAAAACCGAACCGAAGCCGAAAAAAACCGAACCGAAAAAAAACCGAACCGAACCGAATGTTATTGGTTCGGTTTCGGTTTTAGGGGTTTGGAAACCGAACCGAACCGAACCGAACCGAAGTTATTTTCACCCCTTAAACGACGTCGTTTTATGTATACCCTAGGTCTAAGCTTGCACCCCTTAAACGACGCCGTTTTACTTCGGCACTTCTCCCACTCAGTCGACCCTTCTCTGTCTCTCTCGACTCCCAGCCTCCAAAATCCCAGAACTGCTTGCTGCTCCCCCCAAACTACCATCAGTCGACCCTTCCCTTTCCATCTCTCTCAGCCAGTCAGCCTCCAAATCCCAAGACTGCTTGCTGCTGACTTCGATCGATTCGCCAATGTAAGTTTGAATGTTTTGTTTAAATTTTTTACGATTTTTAAGGAATTGGAATTGGTTTTGAGATTTGGATTTCAAATCGTAAGAATTGGAATTGGTATTTGCTAGCCGGTGTTTGTGTCACGGTGGAGAACTGATTAGGGATTAGTGAATTTTTTCTCTGGGCTTGATTAAAGAATGGAAAAAAACCGATGAATTTTTTTTGCAGAATAGTTTCCTGATATTATCTGGAATTACAATGGAGAACTGGTCTTTTTTTTGTTTTCTCTGGGCTTGATTAAAGTGGTTGCAGCTAAACTTAGTTGTTAAAGTTTGATATAATCCGGTTGTAAGTGATAATGCTAGCCGGTGTTTACAGGGTACTCCGTGTTTGCGAAGCATATATGTTGGTAACTTGTCATTTAGGATGATACAGGGTACTCCGTTTGGTTTTCTGTTTTAATTGGGGTGATTGCCTATCGTTTTCGTGGTTCTTAGTTTATATCTGGAGTAAAGGTTTGGAATTTGATTTGGATTGGATTGGATTTGGATTGGATTGGATTGGATTAGTTTATATCTGGAGTAAACTCTATTGGATTGGATTTCATTTATTTTGATGGTACTACCATGAATTGGATTTCATTTATTTTGTTGCATGATGTTACTGTTTTTGCCTCACTAGTGTTCAAATAATTGTAGAAAATCAATATTTGCTGCTTATGCGTTTGTATATTTGCAAAAACTTGTTGGCAATTCGATCTGTTATATATCAAAGTATAGGAACCCTGTGTTGCTGCTAACTGTTGTCTATTTCAAGAAGGGTCTGAACCCGCTGCTGCTTCCTGCAATGCAGTCTTTTGCTGCCCATTTGAAAACGAATGTAGTTGGCTTGTTTTATAGTTAAGTATAAACGTAACATGATCTTCCATTCAGAAGTCATAACCCAGCAACCGAACATATATTGTAGCACAGAGATACATTACACTGATGTCTTTCTAATCTTTGATTCATTATCTTCACTATTATGAGTATGTTTTTAAAATAATTTGATGTTCTCCTTTTTTTTTTGTCTATTTGTATGTAGAATTGTCAAGTGAAAAATCAAGGAAGGGTGCTATGTTGCCCCCTAGGCCTCCTCCTAAGAGTTAACAAACTCTCATTCAAGCTTGAAATGGTTTGTGTTGAATTGTTAAAGACTTGAAGTGTATGGATTATTTATGGTTTGTGTTGAAGTGTATGGTTTGTGTTGAATTTTTATGGGGTATTGAAGACATGAATTTGTATGGATTATTTATTTTTGAAGTTTCTCTATATTTTTTAAGTTTCCCTATATTTTTTTTCCTTCAGTTTTTTTTTTAATTAAAAAAAAAAAAAAAAAAAAAAAACCCGAACCGAACCGAAACCGAACCGGAACAAACCGAACCGATTCCAAACCGAACCGAAAAAACCGAAACAAAAAACCGAACCGAACCGAACCGAACAGTAATTTCGGTTTGGTTTCGGTTTTGGCCAAAAACCGAACCGAACGGAACCGAACCCAGCCCTAATCACACATTCAAAACAAAACTTGTCGAGAAAGCATCATCCCGACGAAACGAACCCCCTGATTATGATTGGAAGTGAAGGATTGTGTTCCATTAAGGCAATCGAAGGAATGCCAAGCAGATCCCGGCATACAAAATCCAAGCAAATGATCCGAATCCGAATCCGAATCGTTGTTAATTTATTCAACATGTACTATCCTCGTCTCATCACAACATTATGTCTATTGAAAGGAAAAGAAAAAATCAAATGTTTTGGCTTGAAGTCTAGTACATGATGGGAAAATAATATTTGATGACATCTCCTATTCCTATCAGCAAGATATGTTTAATTGTGTTGGTGAATGGAATTCTTCAGGTTGCTGTCATGGTTTCTGTGTAGTTTTATCATTGCTGGCACTTTAGATATTGTTCACAGATTCTTTTGGTCAACAAGACAACAATTAAACATTCACAAAATTCTTAAGGCACATATGTACCTAAATTTTCAAAAATTCTACTATACTCCGGTATATGACAAACTAGATGGATAGAGGGTTAGATGTGCGGCCAATGATACAACAGTAAAAAATCCAACAACCACAGATGTCGGTGTATAGTATACCTAAATTTGGGTAGATAATACAGAACAGACTGCAAGATGGATCATCTGATAGATGCACAATTATTGGAAAATAGACAATATTATTTGGAAAATCTAATGCAGTCATGTCAAAATCCATCTCTCTTCTAGGCTCCTAGCTCCACACTTTAATTCTAAGCAAACCCTTTTTCCTTTTGCAATTGGCATCCCTTATTCCTACAAACATCTTCCTCCATATCCTGCATTTCTGAACAATGCTTGCTTTATATCCTGAGGGCTTAACAAATTTCTCTGCTCAGCTCCCTAAAGATCATTAGATAAACTTAATTAACCATTCAAAACCAAATATTTACTGTAAAAAATCGTAACAAATCAAGTTATGGACGAACCTCAGAACATGAAGCTTGCATTGAAAAATCATTGAAGCAACTTATAACACACTGTTGAATCTCAAGCCCTAATGCTTCTATAGTGTTCACTGTTGACAGCAGCAATCCTGGCTTGGCTGCACAGCAGATGTCTATCCTGGTATCTATGTCTCTCCTCTCCACATCAAACTGTATGACCAATGAGGCAAAAGTTAGAGAGAGAGAGAGAGAGAGAGAGAGAGAGAGAGAGATATGAAAGAATTTAAGTAATGAATTTTACCTTTGGGGAATTTCTGACTAGTACCTCACTTGGGTTTAGGTCCTTGGAGGTGCACATTAAGCTGATTTGATTGGTACCCTCTTCAATTCCTTCTTCTTGCAACTTATTGATCCTTTCCAAAAGCTCTTTCATATAATCTATTGTGTCTCCAAGTATAGATGTTCTGTCCATCTGCCATTATTCACATTAATTAACCCTTCAATTAATCTTTACCAAATAGTAATTCACACAAATTTCGCAAAACTAGCAGGGAGGATTTGGGCAGCCTCAGAAAGCAGATGAAAAGTAAAGTTTAGGTAATGCTTTCACACTCCATTCGTTTCCTTATTTATGTTTTTAATACTTTCGAAAAGCTAAAAATGAGAGTGCGAAAATCACTTTCTTGAATCCGGCTAAAATGCTTACAAGCAATTTATGCCATCATTTTAATTATAACATTAAAAAGCAAAAAGATAGAAACTTTAACAAATGCAAAAGATGGATCACCTTGCTAATCTTTGGGACAATTGATCTGAGCATGGAAAGGCGGTCATTCAAGCGCTTCCTTCTTCTTCTCTCCGCCATAAGATTCTTTGAAGGCTGCCCTTCTAACTTCTTAGACTTACTGCTTCTCTTTTCACCACACAATCCCATGGTAAAAGGTGAAGGAATAATGTGATGATCTGCCGCTTGCTGGTCCATCTCAACTTTGCAAGTACTAATATTATTATTGTTCTTGCTTTCTCCCAACTCCAAGCAGCTGCTGTGGTTTTCACTCCCAAGAAAATTACCAAACTCTTCATCTTCCACCATTGAAGGGTAATCTTGATGATCTTGTGGTAGAAATGGAGGAGGGGTAGTAGTGTCATTAATCTCTGGGACTGCACAGAGCCCATCAACAACAAAAGGATAGGAGGAGGAGGAGGCAGTAGTGGTGGTGGTGAAAGGGCATTCTTCAAAGCTTGGTTGTGTGGAGAATCCAACAAATTGAGGATTGATTGAGGAAACCAGAACTGGGTTCTCTTCAAAAGAATCTAAACTCCATCCATTGATGGGAAATAACTCATTCAATCCAGAGGAGAAGCTGCTCCAACTGTCTCTTCTTGGAGCCAGCAGAAGTTCCTCTAAGAAACCATGTTGGCTAAGCTCCATTTCTCTCTCTCTCTCTCAGCACTGTTTAAGGAATAGCGAACAGGAAATCTGGAGAGGAGGCTTAAGAACATGAACTAGTTGCACTACAAAGTTGAAAGAAAGAAATGAAACATATATATATATATATATATCTACATATATGTGTTTCATAGGACACGGCGTTCGTTAATTTTTTTAAGCTTAATTACATGCTTTAGACATTTTCAATTTAGTTAATATTTTGTAAAAATAATCTAAAAATTGCAACTTAAAAATAAATAATTCAAATTATTTAAATTCAATACAAAATGAGCCCCACAACTAATTCTAATTTATAAGAAAAATGGGAATCTCTTTAGAGTGTATACATATAAAATAAAATGGTCATTTCCCATCAAAACGTGACTGTTATAGACTGAACTTGTTGCTACCGTGACATTTTAGATTATTAAAACAAAATTATGTATGTCTTTTACGGAGTAGGCTACAGTGCTCGCAAGCATTGAATGCTCACACCGATCTCACCATTAAAAGGAGGGAGGAGGGAGGAGAGAGGGGGGAAAGGATGGTGAGATAGGTGTGAGCATTCAATGCTTGCGAGCACTGTAGCCAGTCCCGTCTTTTACACATAACATTGTTATAGAAAGGACCTACCGCTATCCTAATGTTGCAAACCACTAATACAAAACTACGTGTAAATCCTCTGTATATAACATTATAGTAGTAGCTTCAAATAATACGGTAACGATAAACAGATTCCACGTAAATATTTACTCCTCGTGAGAATGCATTAGTGTGTGTGTAGTAGTAGCACCTAGAGATAAGCTACAGCCTAAAGATTGAAATGGAATCTGCTTTTTCCTCTCGCTTCTCTTCTCTCTCTCTCTATACTCAATCTCAAGGTGAATTTATGTCCTTTTCATCGAAATTATTAATCAGACAAATTTATAATTTAAAAATCCAATATCCTGAAAGCTTTGACCCACAAATCTGTCTGACCCGAAAAAGGATGCATTTTATTTTTCTATAAGTTCTCGAGTGGGACTGATGAACATGCAGAAATAATGCATCTCTTTCTTTCTCTCTCTAATGACTTATTAGGCATGGATAATTACGCATAACTTGTCTCTAACTGTAATTAACAATGCAAATTATCTATTTGCTCTATGTGATTAGTGCAAGTAACCTAATTAATTATTTCTCATGTCCTGGCTAAGGAATAATCAAGTAAACGGGAAATAAGGTTTGCAAAACTTTGCATGCACACAAGATCCTGTTACGGAAATTAATATAAGTTCTTAGCTAATGTTTGTTGGCTCTTTTGGTATAGTTGGATTGTATATAACATGTGAAAAAATATTAGAGAGGGTGAATCGTACCTAGGACCCCGAGTGCAAAAGTAAATGTCCTAGATCATGTGAGACCTTGCTTTAGTAGGTTGTCACGCGTAAGACCAATTCCACATCAATAACCTTATTTGATTTGATTTGGATTTCAGAGATTTTTCAGGTTCAATTAAGTCCAAAGGCGGAGGTTCAATTTGTCATATTTTGTGTGTGAATTCACATACTCAACGCTTAAAACTCCTTGCAGCAACTTATTTGGAAGTGTTTTTAGAATAACTAGAGGCGCTTTTAGAGAAAATATTTTTGTGTTCCAAAAACACTTGAAGTGCTTTCTGTAAGAAGCACCAGTTGTGTGCTTCTTGCAGAAATCACTTCAAGTGTTTTTCCAAGATTTTCTTGCATTTTTACTAAGATTAGTTCTAAAATCATTTTTACCAAAAACACTTTTAGCTATTTTAAAAGCAGTTTTCTAATAAGCCATATATGTGATTGTGAGATAGTACATAATTACATCAAATCATATATAGTATTGAATCATTGTTTGCTAGAGAAATAAAAAGGTACAAATCATCACTTGTAACATGAGTACTTAAAATCAGTGTTCTAAAAGGCCTCGCCTAGGCGCTAGGCGCTAGGCAGCTGGCCACCGCCACAATTAATTCTTAGGAGTTTAAAAAATAAGAAAGGGCACCTAGACTTACCAAGGCATCCGCCTAGCCCACCTAGGTCGTGACTCTCACTTAGACAAAAAAATAGATAACTTTCATTTTGAATTTTAATTTTTCAATAAATTGTAAGAGACTTGTTGGATACTTGGATGAACACTTATTATACAATATGTTTTAGTATTTTGTACTTTATATGTTGTTCTATTTTGCTATTTATGTATCACAATACAATTATGTATTTTTTTAAGTATAAATAGACATTTGTTTATATGTTATGCAATAAATTTAGTTAAAATTTAAAAAAAAATTACCTAGGTCCCGCCTAGACGCCTAAGCGCTAAACTTCTGCTTTGCGCCTTTTAAAACCTGGCTTAAAACTATTAGCAATAACACCTTTTATTTAGCCTACCCATTTATATAGTCTAAATAAAGGGTGCTACTGCTTATGGCCTTACCCACCTATAGTCAAATTTTTGGATTACATGCTCTAATGATCCATCTATAGTCACCAAATCAAGTATTTTGGGACATAACATCCAATGTCAATACTTTATTGTTTTGATGGAAAACATAAATGGTGAATACATTATTATTATTATTATTATTTTATGAATAAACAGAATTCTTGCATGATTTGCAAGCTGTATCTATGCCTATGCATCCAAATTAACGAATTCAAAACTTTAAGACTAGCTTAGGAATTGATTCTTTTCACTAATAAGCATAATAATACTGTAAGACTAGCCCCAGGAAGTTAGCACGGCCTACTAAGTATATCTAATGGGTGGTGGTATCTATGCACCTCTTTTTACCTCACACATTCATTTTAATTTCCGGCAGTAGGATCAAATGAATTGAAAAGTATCAAAAGACATAAATTAAAAGGGTGTATTGAATGTAAAAAATAGTGTGTGAATAGCACTACCTTATATAATTACAGCAAGCACATGTCAAAACTATAGGTATATCACCCTAAGGGGGGTGTATTGTATTCAGATTTATATAGATTTTGCATAAATTTTTTTTGTGATAGACTTTTGTAGATTTCGTAGACTTTTATTGATTATTAGAAACTCGATGAAATCTACAGAATTTTGTATGCTAGACTTCTACAGATTTTTTAAAGTTTAATGCTAGACTTTTGTAGAGTTCAAAAGAATTTACCATACTTTGTAATAATATCTTCTTCTTCTTTTTTTAACTTGAGAAATCAATTAGGAGTAGGTACGGATACACTTATGTAATTTAATTTTTTCTGCTATGTCCAAAATTGTTAGACATGTGAAAGAATCCTTAACTCATGAACATTATATTTTTTTTATTCCAAATTATTGTAAGTCATGTGTTTCTAATGTGATGTTGGAGTGGTGGAGGAGTAAAGGTGGGGGTGGTGGTGATGGTGATCAGCGTAGGAGGTTTTGTACGGTGATGATGGGTATGACAAGGTGGTGGTAGAATAAGTGATATAATGGTGGTGCTTGCGGTAGCAGTGGTGATGACGGTGACAGCGATAGTGGCAATGTCGGCAATAGGGTAGTGGGGATGGTCATGGTTAAAGTGGTGATGACCACGTGGTTGGTGGAAGTGGAAATAATGATCCTCATTGTATTGTGGTGGGTGGTCGAGTATATCATTAAAGAAGTGAGAAAAAAAAAAGTCTATCAAAATCTTAAAGGGAGAGGTTGGATTTGCTACGACAAAAAATATATCATAAAAAGCCTCAAAGTCTATGAAAGTCCATGACTTTTTAAAATATTTTAAAATCAATTAACTTTTGAATACACCTAGATTTTTGTAGACTTGCAAGAAGTCATAATTGAATACCACGAGATTTTTATAGACTTTTTAGAACTCAGAAAAAGTCTTTACTCAATACAAGGTGACTTTTATTGACTATATAAAAGTCTATATTGAATACGGATTTGAGAGTCAAGCAAAGTCAATCAAACTCCATATACAATATACCCCGTGAATTGGGAGAAATTCTATGGTCCGAGTGCGGACCATGTTATCCCTACGGCCCCAGACACAAACATAACCACCCTACCCCAAACATAACCACCCTACCCCCACCCCCTGCTTTGAGGTCCACACCCTACCCCATATTTTGACCCCACCCTCTCTTACACATCTCCCACTCCGCCTCCGGCACAAAAAAATCCCTCCTGAACTGGAGACTACGTAATGGATTATTAATCATTAATCTTGTATTAAGGGTCAAGCTATTCTCTGGGGCGCATCTTGTCTTATGCTTTGTCTTAGGTATCAAGATTGGATGATCATGTCTTTACATATTCGTTGGAATTAATGAGCATTACTTAATTGTTAAACCACTAGGGATTGTATGTTAATCTCACATATTAAATTTTGACTGTAAATCGGATAAGTGGCGTTTACATAAACAGTGGAAACTATTTTACATGTTGCAGAGAGCAGACACACAGTTCGACAATAATGTTGTTAGAGGGAGGGGGGGAAAGTAGCCGCGCGGTTTGGAGAAAACATCGATTAATTCTACCTTTAGTTGGCAGTGGCACCATCATTCAAGACCAGCCTATATTTATATATTATTCATAAGTGATATATTATAAAAGGTTATACCTGGAATTTTGTATGGTTGACATCACATTGTAATGGTAGTGTTATGTCTTAATTTAATTATTTATGCATGTAAAAGTTGTACGTGAAACATTATTAATCTTACCATTTGCACTAACAATAATCTTCCACACTTGAATTTTCAAAAAAATAATCATAATCTTCCACACGAAAGTGTACCTAATTTAATTAATAAAAATAGGTGGAACTAAATATATAATTGTAGCACTTCAATCATTTCTACACGCGATTAAGCATGGTATAGAAAACTTAATTGTACCTAAAGGTTCGGCGTACTAACTTGGATTAGGCTAGCTTTAGGGATTAAGTTGGACTTCAGTCATTTCTGCACACGTTTGTTATAAAATAATTTCTGGAGGATATTTTGGACACGTGTGTGCTATTTTGTACACAGGACCGTGTAATTTTACTGTTTTAATTGGTACACAATACCCCCAAAATCCAAAATATCTCTTTTCCTTCTCTTCTTCCCTCTCACTTTTCATCATAATTTTCATTTCTCTTTTTCTTTCTCTCTCTCTCTCTTTCTCACCGTCTGTGCACAGTGCACGTCGACGAAAATTCGTTGAACCGAGGCGAACTAAAATCACCGCTATCTTTGTCTTGACGCCCTGGACTCAATGGTGAAAACCATTTGTCCAAACTCCCAACCGTTTGACGGAAAAAGCACACGGAAGAATCGGACCTTCCCGGCGATTTTCTCGCCATTCTAGACCGATGTAAGGTTTCTAACTATCACCGTTGGATTCCTCTCGTTGAGTAGATGAATTTTCATATGTCGTTTGCTTGATTTGGTTGAGTTTTGACAAAGCTACAGTAGTCATGGCCTTTCAAGGCAAATACAGGTCATTTCTCGAGCTTGTACGGCCAAACCAAAGGTACATTGTCATTCTACTCCTCTCTAGCTTCATTTTGATATAAAGAACGTGAAATTTGGCCAAGAAATGAAGATGTTATGGAGATTTGAAAATTCTCTAGAAAACCGGCCAAAATTTTGGCGACGGCAACGGCGACGACCAGAGGTGCCATCGACCGGAGCCAGTTGCAGCAGCCACCGGCCTAAAACAGGTCCAAATCGGCTGGTGACATCAGCCATGTCGTCAGCAACCGGTCCAAATCATGAACATTCTTGGGAATATTCCTTTAACGCCGTTAGGAATATTCTGTTAGATTTAACGGAGATGCTGGAATATTTCGTTAGATCTAACGCAGTCAGTTAATTGGCGCGTTAACCCAGCGCTTGAGTCGCGCATGGAGTCGCGCGTGAGTAGCGAGTGGGCCGCGTGTGAGCCGTGAGTGGGCTGCGCATGAGCCGCGAGTGGGCCTCGAGTGAGCCGCGCGTGGGACATTATTTTCGACTTCCGTCGACTCGTACTACCTAGGGGCAATACATATGATATTTTTCAGAGTGTTTCGGACCTCCGTGTTGAACAAACAAGGGATAAGTGTCGTTAATTAGTTTAATTAGTAACCTTATGAGTTTAATCATTATTATAGTGGTATCTCATATAGGTGAGACTTATCCAGAGGACTAGCGGGGCTACCCAGGACAGAGAGGCTATGACCCAGCTACTTACATGTGAATGAGTGAGTCTTTGTTTTGATAAATATATTATTATGTATGGTTTTTCAACGCTCTCTTTAAATTGTTAGCACGACTTATATAATATGTAGTTGTTGGAGGTAGAACACCCGTATTATATTTGCCATACATTTTTCTATATTGTTGCTCATCAGTAGATGTAGAACACCTAGGTATCAGTACTTAGTCCTATGGCCAAGACTAGCCTTGACGTTTGGAGGTGTCACACCCAGTACTGCTACGCAACTTTGGATCCATTGTAGGTACTAGCCTGTTCTAGGTTGCACTAGGCAACTCGAACTTGTGTGTGACGCGCTTTGCGCACAATGATTAGCCTTAGACTCGCGTCATTGTAGTACTCAGCGTATTTCTTATATACTTAGTCTGCCCTTGTAGCTTATCTACTTGGGCTTGTGTGTTTACATATGGATAAGCAGTAAGTCTGATTTTTGTGGAGTACCCGTCATTTGAGTAGTCAGTCTGATTTTCGGGGAGTACCCTTATTACTATTATAGTATTTTGAGGATCATACCGTGGAGTATGACGTATTTTCAAAAACTATACATGTTTTCTAGTGAGGGGATAGTAAGCTCTTGAAAACAAAGGTTTTATCAAACTTTACTTTTTGACCCACTCACCCTTTTATGTTTTGTGCCCCTCCAGGAACTAGTAGCGGTTCTGTTTACCAGTGAGACGATGGCTTACTTCGGTTGTGGTTGGTGGTTCTGACAGTTTCTCCAAACTATGTAGGATTTGTTCATACTTTTAGTTAATTTATGCTTATCCATCCTCACGAGGATGTGAATGTTTTATTCTATGCACTATTTACTATGCTCTGACTGTTAGGCATCTGTAATAATGGGTTTTACCCATCACTACACTCTTACTTCCGCTCCGCTTCCAACTCTAAATCTATTCACTTTTTCTCATATACATGCATAATTAGATTTCGTCACTTAACATGTGTTGGCCAGCACTTCCCGCCACCAGGCATGTCAAGATTGGGATGTGCCAACCATTAGAACAAAAACCTACCAACTGACTTGGCATAATCTTTTCACACCATATCACGATATGAAATGGGCTACCAAAAAAAGATGAGAAATGGAAATGCATATAATTCACTAGTTCATGTGATGCACCAACTTGTTTGGGCCGTAAACAAAAATAAGGCATGCTATGGGGTTTTTTTTTTATTTACGTAAAAGTCGCACGACATCGGCTGACCAACTTCGAAGCCCAAAACCCGGGCTCGAATGACTATCTTATTTCTCCCCAACCAATCCGAGGGCTTGCACAGGTTCTCCTCCAAGGCACATTAGCCACGCAGGCGACCAGAATCCGGGAATATCTTGCCTCCTTAAATGCACACAGACGCGTCATCTAACACACTGACGTCATTTTCAGGATTGTGCGAACCTCCTCAAGATACATCAAAGGGCCATCAACCAGGAATTATAGTCACTGTCAACACCAAATGACTGATATAACCCTACCCTAACTCAGCGATATGATTGAGGTTCCTCTTTTCCATTTCCTATAAATAGAGCTAAGGACCTTCAAGCTTAAAACCTTCGTCAAATTCAATCTCTACGATTATACAAAAACCTTGAATGATTCTTCAATCAACTCAATTGCTTTTTAGCACAAAATCAATTACTCGTCATCAACCAACTCTCTCAACTCTTCAATTACAAATACAAATCCCTGAGATATAAAACTGTTCTAGCTTTGCCACCCCATGATATGATTTGGTTGAAGTGCAATTCCAATCATTATGATTCCCTCTCTGAGGAATATGTTTTGTACTAAGTCCAGTTCGAAGACAGTGATCTCGGTAGACTCCTTTAGCATTAATCTCGCCCTCCATGGCCTGAATCTTGCTAGAGTTTACTGCTTTCTTTACAACTTTCCTTACATTTCAAGTTATGTAGCTCGGCCCTTCGACCTCAATTTTACTTCATGAACGTTTATAATCTTGACTCAATCATAAAATGATTACATTCCTGTTCTCGTTTTTGTTTTTATTTCGTTTTCATTTACTTTTAGGCAAGCATATACAAAGTCGCACTGAATTTTAAGTTCTCGTTCACTCGAGGCACCGAAAAGAACCTAGCCGAACCAGCGTCCCACTTGGCACATTATCATTTAGTTAAGAAGTCATTTCTACGCGCAAACTCACATTCACTCAAGCACAAACACTGTATGTTGGCAGCCTCCAACAGTGGCACGCCTATTCCCTCTTTCTTTTGAGCTATCTAGTAGCACTGAGACCGAAAGCAAAGATTCGGAGCAAATATATACGTGTTAGACTCCCAGTGTCAAAGCTTTGTCCAAGTTTTGACACCAACAGAACTCTACCTAGAAAAACCAAGTGCGAGGTCATTTTCTATGATAGCATATTTTCCCGCACATGCCTTTATGTTTGTATAATGGAGATATATGGACATATAACATATAGGCCTTGTTAGTTTACTTTTCTAAAAGAACAAATTGAAGACACACATCACATATTTACATAGCGCAATTACTATTTTTTGCGTAACTATATAAATGAAGTGAATATATAGTTGATTGGAGATGTTTTCTAACTAGGTTATTTGACAATTTATGTTCATTGTGGATTTTTGTATCAAAGGGAGGAAATTTAAATTTTAGATCTCTTTCATCGTTTGGGAGAAATACCATTAGAGTAAGAGGAAGTTAGTTATCATATTGTTATTTTTATCAACTTTTTCAAGGGTGATAATAAATAAGTTTATAGGACAGTTAATTTTTTAAATTTGAAAATTTTTTGAGATCAAACAAAACTTCATTATTAAGAACTATTATTAACTTACATAGAATATGCATCTCAAACGCGAACCTCAAAGCAATCTATAAAGAATCACATGGGAAATCCATGGAATAAGAGCAAGAGGTCATACCTGCCAAAATTTGACATATGAAACAATACTTTCTTACCATACATTATTAGACATATTATGTAGTTTATCAAATTATTTTGTTGAGTTGTAATCAACTAAAGAGAGAAACTGTTATATAAACGAATGAGCAAATTTGGCAGTTTGGAATTTCAACGTGTATATCCATAAAATTAATGAATTATTGAAACAATAATGTGCGATACATAGGATTAATAGACCCATGAAACAATTTGTGTTGAGCTACAAAAGCAAATAAATAAAAACAGCGGTTTTGGTTGTGACGAGCGACAGAAAGATATGCTGTTGGTTGGTGGTATTCGTACGTGATTGTGGCTTTTGCATTTGCATGAATACAAATCCAACAACGCCCACAATATCATCTCACTTTTTCTCAGTACGATACCAAAACCGCTTTTCATTCACTTTTTCCTTTTCTCTATGCCCTTTTTAAAGATTTGACCGGGTCTCACCCACATACCCCTTCTCTTTCTGCGAAGAGTAACTTGTATAAAATGGGTTCACCGCTACATGACGACTTGATTTAATAACACATTGTCATATAGAAAAAAACTTGCACATGACCATGTATTATTGGACAATAGACGTTACTTGGCGATTCACACAGACGGTGCCAAATGTTGATGTACAAAATTAGGTTAACTTCGGATCAATATAAAGTGTCAATGAGTGACTTTCACAGGGTTGTTTCGGTCACCAAGTGAAGATAAGTGAAGATAGTGTGTAGAGAGATAAAAGATAAAGAAGGGAACACAAGATGTACATGATTCACCTTAAGTTCGGCTATGTCCACGAGGATAAAGGAGTTCTCATTAATAATGTACAATTACATGATACATGAGTTTAAATATAATCATCATTAATAAGATCTAAATATCGATTAAGGAATCTTAGATCAGAAAAAACTTAATTGTGGGAGAATGATCTCCCTCTAGGGAACGGGGAGAATGTGAGTCATTCCCATTCCGGATGAATCCTGCGTTTACTAAACCAAGGGGAATGAAAAGTGATGCGGGTCCCACCTGAAATTAGGAATGTGATTCCTAATTTTCACAGAATCAAAATCTGAAAAGAGAGGGTTGGATTGGAAAAGGTGGAATCAGAATCAAAATTTTCATACCCAAACTACCCTCACAAATTTTCTAAGAAAACTAAAATATCTTAGGTCCCGTTTGGTATTGCTTTGTTTCACTAAAAACTGCTTCACTTTAAAGTTAAGCAGATTAAAAGTGTTTGGTAAAAATAAAATATACTGCTTATTTTAAAAGTTATGGCATTAAAACATCAACTTTTAAAAAAAGCATGGAGGTTGCTTTTAAAAGATGCTTTTATAAGCAGTTTTTTTTTAAAAGCACAACAACCCCAAACTGCCCTTAATCTTAGACTTCAAACTGTCTGACGACACTCCTCTCCACACCTCTCTCTCTTGTGCGATCTGCGATGGAGTGGAGCGGGTTAGATGCAATCTCAGGTGGAATTCTAAATAGTTGAGTGGGTCTAGAGTGAGTTGGGGTTGTGGATGCGGGTGAGGGAGGGAGAGAAACGGGTGTTGGTCAGATATGGGGTGTGATTGGCGGTTGGAAATCTGAGTTTGTTAGAGGTTGACGATCTTGGTGTGAACGGAGGTTGGAGATCTAAGTGCTGGTAAGGTAGGAAAGGGTAGACAGGGTGGGGCTGGGGTTGTTGGTGGAGACCTGAGTTTGTTGGGTTATTTTTTTCCTTTTGTATCTTTTTATGTTATGTTATGTTATTTATTTTTTATTTGGTTGGATGAGTTTATTTATTTATTTTTGTTACGAACTTTAATTTTAACATTAAGAAAAAAATTAAATGTGACATCCCACATCGATCAACGGGGAGGGGATGATGTGCTTTATATGTACATGCCTATCTCCATTTAACACGAGGCCTTTTGGGAGCTTACTGGCTTCGGATTCCATTGAAACTCTGAAGTTAAGCGAGTTTGGGCTAGAGCAATCCCAAGATGAGTGACCCACTGGGAAGTTGCTTGTGAGTCCCCAGAAACAAAACCGTGAAGGCATGGCCCAAAGCGGACAATATCGTGCTACAGCGGAGCTGGTCTGGGATGTGACATTAAATGTCTATAATTATATAAGCTAAATAGTTATAAATGGATACCACAATCTATTTCAATTAAAAAATTTTGTACAAGAGCATTTTCATTTTGGATAATTGTAAACACTACTAATGGAAATCAATTTTATTTTCATTCTGATTTCTGACAGTTAGTAAATAGTTTAATGACATTGCCTAATTTCGATTTCTGCCTACTTCGATTCCTTCTTATTCCGATTTCTGCTTACCCTGATTCCTGCTTACTTCGATTCTTAATTAGTAAACACAGTGTTTTAATAATCGGCCTAGGCGGCGCCTAGGTGCTAGGCGGTGGAGGAATGATGCGATTTAGACCGAGACATAAAGGAAAATTGAATAGGGGCTAGGCGGACGCCTAGGCAGCCTAGACGGTGGCTAGGCGGTTTCATGGTTTTTTAATTTTTTTTTTTAATTAAGTTAATTTTTTTTGTTCTTTTGAGATTAATTTTCTTCATTGTGCAATTGAATGATGTTGAATTCTAGATGCAAGATCACATTTACATATATTGATTCATTGAATCATTGATTAATATGTGATGAAAGTTTATATGCGAATTTTAGATTATGAATTATTGAATTTTATTTTTGAATTTAATTTTGGGTTTTTCTTATTTTTGCTGCATTAGTTTGTGATGATGCCAATGCCATGAAATAAGTTGTTGCATTAGTCTGAGACTTTGTGTTACATCTCATCCCTAATTTTATTGTATTCTATTCTCCAAAGTTGTAAAATTACAAAAATGCCACTGTTGGGCTAAGTGGAATTCTACGTGGACTTTTGAATTCTCTTTGTAACTTTGCACTTTTCTTGTGATCTTTGTGTAGCACTCTTCGTTTCAAACCCGTGAGTGCAAATGGGAAGTCATTCGGACTTGTAATAATGAACAAGTTATGTGCAAGGGCAAAACGGTGTTCTTGCAAGGAAATGAGAGTGCTCTGCACTCTCTAAAAACTCAACTCCCTAATTTGCTTTGGGACAAAATTTCATGCAATCGTTTAAATTTTTCCTACTCTTTAATTAGGGTGTTTCCCGTTGTGGGATTGCACCAGCTTAACCCCACAACTCCCTCTTTTTTCACTCTGTCATTCAAGCCCTCTTTCTATGTGTTTCTTGTTTGACCCGTGCCCAACATACACACAAACACACACACACCCAAAGTTTCTGAGCCACCACCACCTCAACTTTTCCGACAAAACTACCACCACAAACACCCTTCACTCACCACTATCACCAAAGGACCGAGCCTGCAACTCGGCAATAACCTCAGACCCAGTCTACACAGAAACTTCGGCGAAGTTGCAAAGTTTTTCGACGAGGTTCTCGTCGGATTTGGACCTCGATCGTCTCATTCTCACTGCCAAAGGACTCCTCGTGAGCCTTAGATCTCATCTCAGGACTTGCATGCAAGGGATCACCTCGGGTTTGACAAAAACCACAATCTCCATTTTTCAAGCCATATTCCAGCCACTTTCGGCCACTTTTTGGCATTCTCTTAGGGAAATTCGAATTCTCCTCCGTAGCCTCATTTTGACTTATTGTGCGTGAAAAATGGTTGAGTTTTAAAGAAATTATGAATTTTTTTAAAATTCCAGCAAAATTTCCAGTTTTCGGCGAGATTCTGGCAAGTGGCGATGAGCGGCGACCGGAAAGCTGACGTCAGCAAACCCGGTTCTGATTTTAGACAACCCGGTCCTGATGTCAGCAAACCCAGTCCAGATCCAGTTGGACTGGGAATATTCCAAAGGTATATATCTTCTTGACTAACGGTTGTAATGGAATATTTCGTAACGGCGACAGAATATTCTGTAACGTTGTTAGCATATTCTGTTAAAAACCTAGAATTTTTCGTTAACCGACTCTTGGCCGGCGCATGTTAGCGCGTGAGTCACTTTTCCGATACTTTTAACTCCTGAAACGAGCAAACAAAGGGGATTTCAAGTCTTTTCCTTAGTAAAATTTGGATTTGACTTGTTTAAATGAATAGTTTAGTAGTTTCTCATATCGGTGAGACCTACCCCGAGGAGTACCAAGGCCAAGCTAGATACGGCGGCTACGATCCAGCGACTTACCAATGAGTGAGCTTGTTTGTTTTAAATTATATTATAGTATGTGTTTTAAATTGTATTTTACGAACTATCGTATAGCATGCAATGTTTTTAAGAAATTAGAAATGATTTTATCAAATACCTTTACTTGAGATTTGGAAATTAATATTGGCATGATTATACATTTATTATTGTTACTTATCATGCATACTTGCACGGTGTTAGTACTATCTGAGCAAGGACTAACTTCACGTGTATGTTCACACTGCACCAACACGCTCACTTTGGATCCATCGTAGGTGCCAGCCTGTTCTAGTTGCCTTTGCATCTAGAACTTGTTGTGACCCGCTTAGCGCCAGCTTCATATGCATGTAGTACTTGAGCGTAATTATAACACCCAACCTTTTCATGTGGCTACTTTCTACATGAACTCGTGTGCTTGTATTTATCTGATAAGTAAACTTATTTATACTTTTGCTGTTTAACTTTTTGAGTACCCGTATCCTTTGGAGCGTTGTTCCCAACGCTTAGTGTTTATTTTATTAGTTTATTACAAAATTGTGTTTTTGAAAATTATTACGGGTTTTACAGCGAAGGGTTATTATTTTGAAGATCGGAAAAAGATTTCAGAAAAAACTTTACTTTTTTCGGCTCACTCACCTTTTTGTGTTTTTGCGCCCCTTCAGAACTTAAGGACTAAGCTTGGCAGACGAGGATTGTTGGCACCAGTTGACTCGCACTTCCGAGAATGTAGGAAGAATTTCTTACTTGTTTTAATATCCATCATTCGAGATGGGAATGTTAATTTCCTTTACTGCACTTTCTATGCTCTGACACTATAAACCAAAGGGTTTAGCCCCACTCTGCGCACTCTTTTCTTTCTTAATTTTGCTATTTAGACTTAAATTTCACACTTTTTCATTCAATTCTTACACACTTTCCATATCATGACTTCGTCACTCCTTCGGAATGATGGTCAGCATGCCTTAAAATTCGGTGTCCACATGGATATCCAAGTCGGGGTGTGTCACTTTGAGTTTATTGTAGTACTTTATAAATTTATATATTTTTCTATTTTGCATTTTATTTCTTCCAAATCTCCAGGACAAGTATAGTTTTTTGTTTTTTTAAGTGTAAATAGATACTTATTTGTATGAAATATAATAAATTTACTTAATAGACTCCTAGGCGCTAGGTCCCTGTCCGCCCCCCGACTAGCTCCTAGCGCTTTTTAGAATCTTGAGTAAATAAGTCCTTATAGTTGAGGAGAGTCCCCCGTTGTCTGCGGTCGATGTGAAACTCCAGGGACTTTATTTTAGTGTTGGCACGTGTTGTATTGTGATTGGTCTCCTAGATGGATGAAAACTCATGTACTTTGACAGGGGTGCCTAAACGCGAATTTTTAAATAGGTATCTCAAGTTATAGTTAAATGAAAATATGACTTTAGCCCCTCAAATTCATTTTTCTCCATATAAAACCCGACATAATTTTTTTACTTGAAAATAACCCAATGACTAGGATCCACATAAGCAAATTCATTAATTATACGTTACTTTACACTTTTTGCATTTTTCGGATGCCTAATATACCCTTTTTGCAAGTTTGTTGTACATAATTAATTCTATGCAGATTGTTAGGGAGAGTTAATGATTTTGTAAAAATTTTAAATTTTTTTTTAAAAACATTAACGTTATAAATTCATTGCATATTAATGTCAAATATGAGAATTAATGTCCTGAAGAAACTATACGAATTATATATTTTTTTTAATTGAACAATATCATTAATTTCAACGATTACAATAAATCTTGAATATTAATGCTTATTATCTCAATTTAAACAATAAAATAAATTAAAAGATCAGATATAAGTAATTCGTATTCAATGCATTATCATGTTTTGGTTATTCTTTTCAAATTTTGCATAAAATTAGGCATTTCTAATTTATTGTTTTCATTTTCTTACCAAATTGGAAATATGAAAAGGCACTGATTTTGGGTTTCTAGCGTTTAGTGTATTTCTCCCAAAATTAGTGTATTTCTAGTTCTATATAAATTAGTGTATTTCTCCCAAAATTAGCGTTTATTGGACGTTTAAAGATAGATGAGTTTTTATCTAGGAATCATGAATTGTAAGGGCCAAAATCTAAAACTCCCTATAGTTAATTGATGTTCGATAATTTCGAGATTGATAAAATATGATACAAATAAATTCATTACATATAAGCTGTCCACCTTCCGCACCCCGATTATGCGCTGTGTTCGAGAATTGTGAGAGAAGCTTAGCTTATTAGCTGCTGAATCGCTGATGCACTTTTTGCATGACAGTAGCTGTGTGTGGGGCTCATGAGTGGGTGACTCTCACTCTTAAAACATGTTGATCGTCCAGTTACATCTTAATTGAATAATATAATGATAAGTGAAGAGAAACATATATATAATATTATATTATTAATCTGAAATATTACGGTGGTGATGAATTCGTTATATATAATTTTTACATCCGCTGCCATTAAAAATTCATTCGGTGTGAGTGCATGATGCTGGAACATTGTATTGTTGTGTGGTCTAATGTAGATTTGTCGTAAGATTATATCGTCGACGCATAACACAATTAACATAAAAATTAGTTCTGCGACGTGATAGTATTCCAATCCCATACAAAACACTTTTCTAGGTCATTGTCGTTGGCTTTTTGTGAAATGAATTCAATGAATACATGATAGGAAATGGGAAGCTCAATTTTTCCCTTTCACTTTCTGTCACTCTAACCTTGATTTACTTTCCTATCTGATATGAAAGAGTGGTAGTAGTAGTAGTACTGTGGTACTCATCACTTTTATTCTACTTTCCTAACTGATGATCATATTCCAAAATTCCTAGTGTTTTTTTTTAAATTATTATTATTAAGGGGAGGAGGAGAGTTTAAAATATTACATTAATTTAGGGGATGAAGGAGTTTCGAACACGGAACGCATAAATGAAAAACCCAACACTCAATCCTAATTAAAAATCACTTATACTACTAAGAAATTATAGATACACAAAAACAATAATCAACAAAAGTTTAACGAGGTTCACTCAAAATTAGGATAGCTTATTCCAACACTTGCGCATAGGTGATTTCATTCATCTCAACCCTTTTAAAAAATTCTCAAACTTTGATCCACTTGGGTGACTCGAAGTCACAAAGGAAGCTAATACACATAACAATATATTTATAGGCTCCCAAAAAAAACTGAAGTTTTACATAAGGGGTTCAAGCAGTGGCGAAGCCAGGATTTCTCGAGGGGAGGGGCGAAGATGGAGGAGGAGGACTGCCCGGAATATTTGAAGGAAGATGAGGACTATCCGGAATATTTGGAGAAGGATTTAAGCACTGTTTCTTATAATACCTTTCCATTACGCAACTGTATAACGAAAGAAAAACAAATATATCTTAGACTCTTAGTCCTAGAGTAGAAAAACAAAAAATTGTATTCAATAATCAATTAGGGTTTGAAATAAATTAAAATTTTACCTTAATTGGAATTTGTAGTATAATAGTATTCATATGAATAATGACACACCCCGACCCGGATGCCCACATGGACACCGGATTTCGAGGCGTGCTGACCGACCACTCCGTAGGAGTGACGAAGTCATAAGAGAATTAAATAAGGAATTAGAAATGATAGGTAATTAAAATCAGAGTTTAATAAAAATTACGGAAGTGTAATGTGGGTGAAACCCATTATTACACAGTGTCAGAGCTAGGTGCAGTAGAATAATTATTCCCATCCGTAGGATGGATAATTAACAGAACAGTAGAATTAAATCACACATACACTGAAGAAATAGAATTAAAGCTACCAGCAGCTGCCACCACCGAATCGTCGCCAACTAATGTCTAAGTCCTGGAGGGGCGAAAAACAAGGGTGAGTGGGCCAAGTACAGTTTTAATAAAACGTTTCCAAAACTTTGAGTATAACCCCTCACTGTAAAACCCGTAGAATTAACAAAATATTTACTACTACAGTAGGTATCTGGCACAAGTAAACGGGCCAACGCCCACAATGATACGGGTATAAAACATTTATCACAGTGAAAAATCAATCATTACTTATCGCATAGGACATGCACACAAGTCATGCAGAAAGTAGCTACATGATAGGCTGGGTGTTAAAATAATACGCTCTAGCACTACATGCACGTGAAGCTGGCACAAAATGTGCGTCACAACAAGTCTAGTCGCCAAGGCGACCTAGAACAGGCTGGCACCTACGATGGATCCAAAGTGAGCGTGTCGGTGCGTGTGAACATACACGTGAAGCTGGTCCTGGCCCGGACAGTGCTAACACCGTGCATTATGCGTGATAAGTAATACAGTTAAAATCATGTGTATGCATGCCAATAGTTTCATCATAAACCAAATCATAAACCAATAATCAATAAATAAATGTTATCACAAAATATACTAATTTCATAAAATAGGCATGCCACACACATAGTTCATAAAACACATTTAAAACATCATATAATAATGTAATAAAGGTTAAGAAACAGGCCCACTCACTGGTACGTGGTCGGATCGTAGCCCCCGTAGCGTGCCTGAGCTCGCTGCTCCTCCGGATAGGTCTCACCTATATGATAGTTTACTAAACGAATCACTAAACAAGCCTATTCCAATTAAAAGTAAGGAAAAAGACTTGAAATTGCCTTTGTTTGCTCGATTCGGGGCTTGAAACAGTCGGAAAATGGGTTCACGCGCCGCCACAAGGCGTCACGCGCCGTCACGCGCCCACACGCGCTCACGCGCGGTCACGTGCCTCACTGTTCACGCGCCGTTAAAGTTAATGGCGTGCCGTTAACTTTAACGGAATATTCGATTCTGTTAACGGAATATTCTCTAACGGCGTTACGAAATATTCGGTTATCGTTAGAGAATATTCCCTGACGGCGTCAAGGAATAACAGAATATACCTCTGGTATATTCCCCGGTTCGGACCGAGTTGGACCAGGTTGGACCGGGGCTTGCTGACGTCACGGACCGGGTTCAGTGACGTCACACCGCTGCAACTCCGACCGCCGAGCGCCGCCGCCGTCCGCCGCTCGCCGGCGCCGGATTCTGGAAATGGTGGCCGGAATCTGGAAAAATTGCAGGTTGTTTAATTCTTCACCATTTTTCACGAATTTTACATCGAAATGAAGCTGGAGTTGAGGGGAGTTCAAATTTACCTAAATTTGGGGCCAAAGATGGCCGGAATCGGCCTCGAGAGATTCGGTGAAGGATCGGGTTCACCGATCTCGGCCAGAAGTTCGCATGCAGGACCTGGGTTCGAGTCCCAGAGCTCCCAAGAGTCCAAAAATGGCGGTTGCCGGTCGAATCGAGGTCGGGACGATCGAGTTTGGCCGATCGAAGCTCGCCGGGAAAAATGGCAGCTTCTTGGGTTCGACTGGTTTTGAGGTTCTGGGTTCAGAGGCAGCCCAGAAATGATGAGGATGACGATGCAGATTCTCAGGGACTAGTTTGAGTTGAAGGGAAGCCCCCCCAGGTTCGAGAGCAGAGGTCGTGGGTGTGTATAGTAATTTTTCTGGGTTTTTGTAATTGTTCTTTCTGGGTTTTCAGGTTGCAGAGTTGGTAGATGGTTGAAGACGACAGAGTATGAAGTACAGATTGGTTCACACAGAGTATGAAGTACAGATTGGTTCACAGGGAGGCCGAGAAGGGAGGTGATTTGGAGTTGGGTGCCTTAAGTGATTCTGAGTTTTTGGTTGTGCAGTAGGTTTGCATGCACAGGTTGTGTGTGTGTTTGGCTCGGGATAGATGGCAGAATTGATGAAGATGGTTGTGTGAAATAATGCACACTGGTGCATGAATTTAAAACCAAAGTCAGTTAACCTTGGTTTCATAAGAATCAGAATTTGCCCACTGCATGTCGACTTACATGCAAGAAAGGCTGGGATTTCAGTCTGAAGAAAGATGCAGGCCAACTGGCCTAGCAAAACCATGGGCAATCCACTGTTTCAAAATACTGCTCGTAGCAATTTACCATTTTGCCCCTGATCGGAACTTGTCCATTACAAGTCTGAATCAGGTGTCGTTCGCGTCTACAGGTTCGTAAGAGTGTGTACGTACCAAAAAGTACGACAAGGTTCTGAAATTACTTCGATAGAAGGGACTTAATCCCGAAAGATACATTATGCCACCAAGGACATT
The DNA here is from genome assembly GCA_018257905.1 of Gillenia trifoliata. Lineage (NCBI taxonomy): Eukaryota > Viridiplantae > Streptophyta > Magnoliopsida > Rosales > Rosaceae > Gillenia > Gillenia trifoliata. The sequence continues at coordinate 8,233,469 of CM031088.1, read as the reverse complement.
TTGGTCAATTTACACTGTCGGGAATAAAATACATTAAAATTAGGGACGGGATGTAACAAATAATCTATAATCAACAACCATATAATGTAGAACAAGGCTTGGCTGCTGACAATTCAGCAGCCACTTCTACTTATACCCACTCCCGTGTGGACACGTGTCCAAGTTTTGATTTTTTTAATCAAAATTTGGAAACGTGTCCACACGGGATTGGGTATTCAGCAGGAGCTCCTGCTGAATTGTCAGCAGCCAAGTTATTTTCTATAATGTATAACCCAATATCCTACATCAATTAAACAAAAATTTGTATTCAATAATCAATTAGGGTTTGAAGTAAATTAAAATTTTACCTTAATTGGAATTTGGAGCAGATGTCCTTAGTGACCAACAACCAACTGAACAAGAAAAGAAAAACGGGGTGGGATTTGGGAAAAGGGGAGTAAAAGTGGGGACTGGGGGTTTCAGAATCGCAGCGCTAGCACTGCCTACGGTGCTGCTCAAATTCCGGCCCAACCAGGTCTCCAGGGGGGGTTCGGGGGGCTTCTTTTTCCGGTGATCGGAGGGGCGACCGCCCCCCTTCGCTCCTAAATAGCTTCGGCAGTGGGTTCAAGTACTGTAAGGAAACCTTAAATACAAAAAATTAGGGTTCAATACAAATAGGAAACATGTTAAAACAAATAAAGTCGAGTGTAGCATATATACATGTATGTATACATAGTTAATTATATATATAGTTATAAATCACCAGTGACGTCACATGGCGAACATCTATTCAATTGGATAGTTGGAGTAATTTTTGAATAATGACATACATTCAATTGACCGGTGACGCCACTAAGGCTATGCATTTAAGAGAACTTCTTTTATTCTACGATTGACTAGCTCACTTAAGTTCCGTCACGTTGGTTCCTCTCTTAAAACAAAAATGGCCATTAAAAAAGTTCCAATTTAGAACTTCAAGCAAAATTTCAATCCAACATACGTAACTTTGAACTGCTTTTTCAACACATATATGTCCTTGATCTTCTTCTTTTTATGTTCTTTCCCAACATGATTTTATGGTACTTGAGTCTCAATATGCTATCCTCAAATTGGTTATGTGTGAATGATTGATAGTTGTTAATTCATATAAAGTCCACTATATATACATTTCATTTCAATAAATATTGAAGTTCTCGAATAATTCATTAAAAAGTGAGATTATCCCAAAAAAACATTGTATGTTAAAATTACACATTGAAAATTCAGTTTAAAATTTATTTTTTTCATGAAGTAGTTCATTTTGGGACATGATAAATCTTTTCCGCAAACTAGGTTGAGTTCTAGCAAAGAGGAAAAAGAAGAGGAGAAAACTGGCTAGGGTTAGCTAGCTTCCATGCTCATGGAGTGTGGCGTGTGGGCTTTTGTGAGCTGAAGGTTTTTTGTCCAATATTTAATTATTCATTCATACGGGACAAAAAAATTTAGGTTTTCCGGAGTACGAGATATTTTGAATTTTTTAATAATTAAATTTTAATTTTTATATTTAAAATAAAAATTTAACAATTAAAATATCTATAATTTATTCTGAATATGCAAGAAAGTCCTCAGAAAGGAAGGTTGGGAACAAAAATTATTGGGTGCTCCGAAGTACGGGGTGCTCTGAATTTTTTAATCGTTAGATCTTAATTTTTATATTTTAAAATAAAAATTTAATTAAAAAATCTGAAATATCCGTACCCGTATGCAAGAAAGACTTAGGTTGGGAGAGGGAGGGATGACTGATGAGGTCTGCATTTTGCAGAAAAGGTCAGAAGGGCATGTCGCTGTTGGGCCCAAGGGAAGGGCAGGTCCCCACTGCTTCACATCAGCGCAAGAAAACGAGGACTTTAAAAGACGTGTAATTGACCAACAGTATTGATTCTAACAATCATTTACGTTGGAGAAAAACGTACATGACAGAAGTACCATCATTATAGCATTATGTGTTAATTATATAACTATATGTAAATGTATAAGACTATTTACAAGAGAGGTAGCATGAAGTAGTAAAATTATATTTGATATGCTTAGATAACAAAATATTTTTCTCTTATTGTTTCCGTGTAATGTCTTACTTTTACATAGTAAGCTGATGTTACATTTGAAAGGGTTCTTGGTAATGTGCATATAATAATTTTTTATGTTATCTTGGAGTATTAGATATTTTAAATATTTTAATTGTTAATTTTTTGTTAAAAAAACATATAATAATCAAAATTTAAACAATTACAATACTCAAAATTTTTTAACTGTTAAATTTTTGTTATACTTAGGAGCATCACAAATATTTTTGTGCAAATGAATGGTACTACAAAATAATGTTTATTGATGCAACAAGGCAGTTCATTTGTTGTTTTCGCCTCCTGATTTGCTATACTTCCACCAGATTGATTGTTGCCCAAGCTAAATTACTGTTTGGAAACAGATAAATAAATGGTAATATAGAATATATAAACCCTCTAAAGCAACTTTTAAATAATGTGTATTTTTCATTTCATGTATTTTTCCCTTTCACTCTCTTCTTCCGGTTTTTCTGATATCATCGTGTGGTTGAGAATTGTCACCGGGTAACCTGCTATAGACTATAATATTAGCAAAATATTGAAATCGTTCCGAATTGACAGAAGTTGGCAAAAGGTGTTGGAGAGTCTGGGGTTTTCGTATGAGACAAAACAAGAGGGAGACTTTGACAAAAATACGAAAACGCCCTTAGATCCTATCATCATCAACCATCCCCTGCCCCTTCCCCTACGCACCAGGCACCACCACCAACCACTCCCGCCTCTTTCTCCATAACTAAAGCCTCCCATCTCGACACGCCCCACCAACAACCGTTCCACGCCGTGCCCCTCTCTCACCACTACCCTCGATACCCCACACTCACTACCAAACCACCGCAAATCAAACCAGAAAATAAAAACCAGTCCCTAAGTACTCCAATCTGAGCGCCGATCGACCACCATTTCCAAAATTCCAGCGAATAGATTTTTAGTTCTATTCATGCTCAGATTTTTGGTTTTATAGAAAAAAAATGGTTTTCAAACAGTCTTCTCCAAGGCCTAGGCGGCGACGTCCTCGCCGAAGACTTTGTGGTCGGTGGGTTTTCGCGCCGGAGGTCTTCGTTGTCCATATACGGCAAGTCTTCGTTGATCTGGTGTGGATTATTTCGACGGCGCAGACCGCCGTATATGGATTTGCACCCTCGGAAGAGCTTGCATGCGGCGAGGAAAAGGACAGAGAGAGGATTGGATGAGAGAGAGAGAGTGTCGAATAGCAGAACAGAAAAAATTGAAACAGCCATGGCCATGGCATTGGAAGAAAACCAAACCCAGAAAAAAGAAAAAATTGCAGAACAGAAGAAGAAGATGACTCAACCCAGAAAAGAAAAATAGCAGAACGGAAGAAGAAGAGAAAGTTTCACGTGCACGTCACGTGCACTTCAATTTCGGTGACCGGTTACCTACAATTCATTTCTTTTCTTATTTATTTTAAAATCAAACAGTACAATCGCCGATCGGCATGAAAGCCGATCTGCACCGAAGAAAAACCGCTCTTCTTCACCGTTATATTTTTATGTTTTATCTTTTATTTCGCCAACTCCAACTTTCCACTGTTCTATTTTTGAAACAAAATAACAAAAGTGTTACCGAACACATCCTAAACAAATATTGTCTTTATTGGAATAATATTCAATACTAAATTAATTTAAATAATAAGAGGAGAGGTTCAAACTTAGATGTGCAAATAGAGAGTTAGCATTAAGCACATTGTTCTAGCCAACGTGGTCAAACTCACTTTCCTTTCGTATTTTATTAACGTGCATGTCTTAAAGAAAATATGACGTGACTAATCAACACAAGATACTTGTAGTTTAAGCGGGTAAATATTATCTATACTGGGGGTGGACAAACAAACTGACAACTAGAAAAATCAACCGAACCAAACCGTTTGGGTTGGTTTGGTTTGGCTTTTTTTTATTATTTTTGTCCATTCGGTTTATAAAACCAAATCAAATCGAAAGAATTGGTTTAGTATGCGGTTTTGATTTTTACAAACTATGAATTAACCGAACCAAACTGCTTATAAAATATACAAAACATTACATAATATATAGAATAGTACATAAAGAACACACACTAATGTATTGTTAATCAAGAAACCAAATCAACGTCAATCACTAACACTAATAGAAAAAACAGCTTGGGCGACAAAACTTTAGGAGACGGAGGAAATTTCGTCGGGCAAGACTACTTTGGGCAACGAAATTCCTGTTTCGTCGCCTAAAGTGCCTAAACATTTAGGCGACGAAGAAATTCGTCGCTTAAAAATGAAATGGGCGACGAATAAATACAGTCATCGCCCAAAAATGGAAAAAGTGGCGGAAAAAGGAGAATTTGGCGCCAAACTTTTGCGCGACAAAAAAATTTGTCGCCTTAACCCTGTTAGGTTTTGGGCGACAAAATCATTCCTCGCTCAAAGACACTTGAGGCGACGAATAAGTTGTTCGTCGCCTTAACCTTTTGAGGTTTTGGGTGACGAATGATTTCGTCGCGCAAAGACACTTGAGGCGACAAATAAGTTGTTCGTCGCCTTAACCTAAAAAATTTACTCTACACCGTTCTTCTTTTGATCTGCTAAAGAATGAATTATTCATGTCTGAATGAAGTAATTTTTGTACACAATAATCTTGAAGAAGAGGTCTACATATTCAACGGTTCAGATTTAAAGAAATATGTATTTATGCGTGGTTATAAATTAACAGTTGTAAGAAAAATTAACTTACGGTGAAAAATTCATAATAAGTAATTGAGAAGTGGGAAAAAATTGTAAAAAATATACAAACGATCATAACGAGAAGGTCTACAACTTTCGTTAAAAGATCATCTCCAAAATTGAACAATAGAAACCATGAAGGCTATATTATTTTTTAACCGTCGATTAACGTTTACGTTTACCCTCTGTTATTATATCCGTAATTTATTTTTTCATCTGGTGCTTTTTTGAAAACATGATCTTTTACTAAATGCAATAAGATGAATGGTTCAGATCGTTGATAGAATGTCCCCATATTTACTGTTTACTGAAAATTGTGATGATGTTATATAGTTTCTATAAACTTTATAACGTCCTACACAAGTTTCGCTAAACTGTAAATTTTGGGATGATGTTATGATGTTATTTGTATTCTATCTAATTTAGTCAGTACTGTTCGATGACAGATTATCGTATTCGACTGAAATAGTTAGTCCACTCCGAGCTGCCAAACGAGGCCTAGTGTATTAGGCTCATCCCTAGACCCATGGTGCCCCACTTGCAATACAACACAACACACTGCTACCCAATGCCCTCATTGATTTTCTGGTCCCGACAATTTTCCTTTTTTTACTGGCATTCAAACTCATCCTTAATCATTTATCGACATGGATCTTAGACTATTTTCTTGCTTCTTTACGTCGATATGATATTGTTGTTACAAACATTGATTATTTTTTACTTCATCGTTTTATCTCTGCTCTTGGCCATGCTTTTGTCTTTAAAGATCTTGGACCACCAAGTTATTTCTTGGGCCTTCAGGTTCATTCTCACCATGGTGCTCTCCATATATCTCAATTTAAATATGCATATGATCTTCTTTAGCGTCATAGTACGCTTGACTACAAACTGGTTTCTACACCTCTGGCTGCTAAGGCCAATCTCACGATTACTAGTGACCAGCTCTCAAATCCCACTACTTATCGTGAGATTGTTGGTTGTTTACAATATCTTACTACGAGCCGTTCTGATCTTGCCTTCACTGTCAATATCGTCGCTCAATTTATGAGTGCCCCTCCTACCTCACACATGATTTCAGTCAAGCGTATTCTCCGCTACATTAAAGGCACCATTGACTATGATCTTGTTCTCCTCTCTCAGCTCCGTTCTGCTCGTATATGTGCCTAATCTGATGCTTACTGGGCTGGCTGCCCTGATACACGTCGGTCTACTAGTGGTTACTTGATCTATCTGGGATCCAATCTTATCTCATGGTGCTAAAAAAAGTAACCTACTATTGCCCGCTCCAGTGTGGAGTTTGAATATCGTGCTCTCTCATGCTTGTGCCAAGACTACATGGCTCTCTTATCTCCTTTATGAGCTTGGTGTACAGATCTCCTTTCCCACTTTTCTCTATTGTGACAATGTCATTGCTACATATATGGCTGCCAACTTGGTATTCCATGTCCTCACCCGTCACATAGAACTCGACTATCACTTTGTTTGTGAGAAAGTTGCTCTTGGTAGTCACCGTGTTTGCTTCATTCCATCGATTGATCAGCCAACTAATTTTCTTACCAAGGCCCTTTACAAGCCTTGTCATGTGCTTCTTCATTCCAAACTTGTCCTGCTAGGGTCGTCCAGTTTGCGAGGTGGAGGGAAGGGGAGGGGGAGGGGGGTGTTAATCAAGAAACCAAATCAACGTCAATAACTAATGAGGATTCTATGAATCCTAAACTTTAGTAATTTGTATAGCACTTAATGTAAATTGATTTGTAATTGATTCTATCCTAATTAAGCATAGTTGTAATTGTATATATTGTAACCTATATTGACGAATACAATCAACGTGGGAAATACATTATTCATATATATATATATACTATTATATATTTTAGTATTTTACTAAACATCTCTTGAAGTTATGAGATTAGAAGTTTGAGACTTTTAGTTGTGATATAAGATTAAGTATTTTGAAGTTTAGGGTTTAGTATGCGGTTTTGATTGTAAATTTAAGTTACGACGTTGATAGTTTGATGATGAATTTTTTTTATAAATTGATAGGTTTACATATTTTTTTCTAATATTTACTTCGACATAGTTTTGAATTTTTCATTTTGTAATAGATGCTTGTTAAACCACAAACCGAACCAAACCAAACGGCAACATTGGTAGAACCAATTACATCGATTTTAAACCATTGTGGTTCGGTTGTGGTTTGGAATTTAGGCAAACCGAAACGTATAGCTTGGTTCATAGTTTGGACCTAAAATCGAACCAACCCAAACTGCGCCCACTTCTAATCTATACATACGAAGTCCTATGTTTGATTCCTCATCCTTCCATTATCGATTGTATAAGAAAAAAACCGTGATTAATGAATGATTTATTACCAAAAAAATCCATGTATGTGACAAAAATTGGATGATGAAGAGAGAATTCTGCAAAATATGTGTCTGGCTTGATAATGACTTTACATTGGGGATTGTAATTTGCATATTTGTACACTCTTCAAAAAATGATTGGCCACATCCATCCAAGCGCGCTCTTTGCCTTGCCTTGGCAAGTGATGTATTCAAGTCAATAATTTAGGTATAGATGGCAAATAAGGGAGAGAAGAAAAAGGAAAAAAATAAGTAGAGAACGAAGGTTCTGTTATAGTTAATATTCTAGCACATGTGTGATTGTGTAAATCCCTAATATATTGTGATTAGGATTTCTATATAATCTAGAAGATTGTATTCATATATGGCCTAACAGAAGCGTTCATTAAGCGTCTTCAATCGATCGCTCGTACCTTGGTTATCTGTACCAAGCTTTCAGTATCTGCTTGGAGCTGTGCAATTATGCATATAGTTATGTTGGTTCGCTTGAGACCTGTTGCCACCCAACCTTTTTCACCACTACAGTTGGTTACTAGGTACGAGTCTAACATCTCACATTTATGAGTGTTTGGGTGTGTTGTTTATGTGCCAATAGTGCCACCATTACATACCAAAATGGTACTCAGAGAAAAATAGAAATTTATGTCGGTCATGATTCGCCATCCATTATTTGCTACTTAGTGCTTTTGACAGGTGATCTCTTTATCGATTGCTTTGCGGATTGTCACTTCAATGAGACAGTCATCCCGACATTAAGGGGAGATAAGAACATAGATGTTCCTGAAGAACACCGCGAATTATTGTGGTCTAACCCCACTATGTCTCATTTAGATACCCGTACCACACATTCTGAAACTGAAGTGCGGCACATTCTAGATCTACAGAGCGTTGCTCAAAGCATGCCAAATGCTTTTACTGATCTAGCTAGAGTGACGAGATCACATATACCAGCTGCAAATGTACCTGCAAGGATATACGTACCTAATATACGTTGTGACATCGCCCCTAAAAGACGATAAGCCCCCGAAGGACGACACGTCCCCGAAGGACGACACACCCCCAAAGGACGACACGCTCTCGAATGACGTGCGGCAACACCCGTTGTGTGGCCCGGTACACTGGTGGCTAGCCAATCTTCTGCTCCTACCCTGAAGCGTGGCAGACATGTGGGTTCAAAGGATTTACAACATCGGAAGAGGAAACTCACGACACCAACTAGTGAACCTAGTTCGAATCCTTCCATCGCCTATTCGTCCTTTCCAACGCATGAGGTTATTCTAGATTACGATAGTGTCGTTGAAGAGACCAATCTATCTCCCGAGAATCGTGAGATTTCGGTCCATTATGCTAGCTTGGATGTACTTTGGAATAGGAATGAGAAGATAGTCGACGATGCATTTACATATGCAGTAGCTACTGATATCATCCTAAGCGATGGCATTGAATTGAGTTTCGTTGATGAACATGCAATCCATGTTGAACTTGATTCACTTGCGAAACATAAAGTGTTTGGGCCTGTAGTTCCTACACCTCCAAATGTAAAGCCCGTTGGCTACAAGTGAGTTTTTGTAAGGAAGCCTAATGAATATAATGAAATAGTGTGATATAAGGCCCGCCTCATGGTGCAAGGCTTCTCTCAACACCCTGGGATTAACTATGAGGAGACTTATTCTCTCATAATGAACGTCAAATCGTTCAGCTACCTTATCGGTTAAGTAGTTTTCGAAAAACTGAATATGCAGCTTATGGACATGGTCACATCATATCTTTATGAGGATCTTGAAATAGAAATCTACAGTAAGTTTTTGAAGGACTTACATTGACTGAATCAGATAGTTCTAGACCAAGAAACACTCTCAATTAGATTGAGGCGTTCACTCTGCAGATTGAAACAATCTGGACGGATGTGGTATAACAGCCTGAGCGAGTATTTGATTAGTCAGGGATATGTGAATTATGAACAATGCCCATGTGTGTTTATCAAGAAGTCACATTCTGAATTTGCGATAGTTGCAGTTTATGTTGATGACATAAATCTCATTAGGACTCCTAAAGAGCTTCAGAAAATTGCCTCACACTTAAAGTCCGAATTTGAGATAAAAGATCTAGGTAAAACTCGATATTGCCTCGGCTTGGATCTAAAGTATTGGTCGGATGATATTCTGGTCCACTAATCTAACTACACCCAGAAGGTGTTGTGTCACTTTAATGAGGATAGAGCGAAACCTTAGAGTACTCCTATGGTCGTCCGTATGGTAAATGCTAAACGTGACCCTTTCTGTCCTAAAGATGATGAGGAAAGGGTTTTGGAGCCTGAAGTTCTATATCTGAGTGCAATTGGCGCTTTACTGTACTTAGCTCAGTGTATTAAACCGGACAACTTCTTTGCTGTTAATTTTCTTGCAAGATATAGCAACGCGCCTACACACAGACATTGGACAGGTGTTAAAGACATCCTTCGTTACCTTAAAGGTACTTCGGATTTGAGTTTATTTTATTTCTATGCATCTCAAAATAGATCACACCTCATTGGTCTTCAAAATGATGCTTGCTTTGTTAGTTATGCTGACATTTGATATTTATTTGACTCGCATAAGGTACATTCTCAAACGGGTTATGTCTACACCGCAATATCTTGGAGGTCAACCAAACAGACTTAGTTGCGACTTCTTCAAATCATGCTAAGATTCTAGCCCTCCACGAAGCTACTCATGAGTGTTTTTAGTTGAGAACCGTTGTTGAGCATATTCGAAGCAATAGTAGACTTTCTTCCATCGTTGATGTCCCTATAACGATCTTTGAAGACAACATCGCTTGTATTGACCAGATCAAGAAAGGATATATCAAAGGAGATAACACCAAGCATTTTATGCCGAAGTTCTTGTTCTCTCATTAGTAGCAAGAGCATCAGAAGATTGAAGTAAAACATATCCGATCCCAGGACAACCTTGCCAACCTCTTCACAAAGTCACTGCCGAAGTCTACTTTTGAAAAGTTTGTTCAAGGAATTGGTATGCGTAAATTGTAGTTCTCATTTGGAAGTTTTGTCAAACTCAAGCGGAGTATCCAAAAGTATACTCATTTGACCTTAATGTGCTATTTCCCGTACGATCAGGATCATTTTGTCCTATTGGATTTTTGTTGCCTAACAAGGTTTTTAGCGAGGCACCCATCTTGGGTTGGTTATACCCTTGTGTGCGTTCTACTTATGTCTTGAAGGCGTTTTAGTTTTGACTTATGCATTCTCTCACTTTTCTCCTTGGAATATGGGTTTTATCTTACTCTGGGTTTTACCATAGCTAGGTTTTGTGAGTTTTATTGTCTTTATGCATTCTTCCATTTGTTTTGAGACTCGCATTTGCTCATTGTGCCGACTAGACGATATGACTTCTTCAATTGCTTTTCCATCATCACTGAAGATTTGATGCGACATCTACTTGAGTATTTACACACTCAAGGGGGAGTGTTATTGTTAATATTCTAGCACATGTGTGATTGTGTAAATCGCTAACAGATTGTGATTAAGATTCCTATGTAATCTAAAAGATTGTATTCCTATAGGCTTGTATTGCTTGCAAGGCAATGAAGCCCATTAAGTTTACATAAATAAAGGCACAAGTGATGGACACCATACATCACACAATTTATCCTACTCTCTCTCTTCTCTCTCTTTGCCGCCGCACCCTCTCTCTATACCTTCAGTAAATTTAGGCCTACAACAGGTTATTAGAAATATTTAAGCATTATTTGAAGCATGTATATATTATACAACTCTAAATTGAGCATTAGCTACATTACGTTTCTTTATGGAATTTAGAAAAAGGACAGCGAAGTTTTAGATTATTGCAAGTGATGGATTACCTTAATGGTTATAACCTTTTTTTTTAACCTACTGCGTCTCAAGTTTAAATTTTCTCCCCTCTCCTTAATGTAAATTTAAAGTAGTTATCACTTTTATTAAAAAAAAATATATTGAACGATATATATACAATGATTGTTTCCCGACGACCCATTATTTTCCTCATAACCATTTGCTGCTCATTTGCATAAGCTGGTTAATTAGTCTTAATCTCCATTGCGATCGATCACTACATTAATGTGCTTAATGTGTAATTTCTTTAGGGGCCGTACTCCGTCGGATTTTACTAAAAATGATCTAATTTGCAGTACATTGAGCTTCTGCTGCTCAAAGTAGCAATATTTTGATTAGCCTCGGTGGGGCCAAAGGAATATTGCATGCAGAAGCATGCATATGTATTACGAGTAATGATGAAGGACAGAGTGAAGACAATATATAATGATACCTTGTAGAATATCATCATGCAAGTGATTGCTAAATCATATACAAGAGCTAGTAGCATTCAATTGGTTTTTTCTCCAAGTCAATCGGGTTATCCCAGAAAAATCATATCAAGTTATAAGTCAAATGGTTAAATTAAGCACTGTTTTTTTTTTTTTGAGAAATGCTAATTACTTTCTTCATGTGCCTTTCTTCTTTAATTTGTAATATTCTTATGTGGTTTAATAATCGAAATCCTGTCATTTCGAGACTGCTTTTCAGAGATTAATTATCATTGACAATTTTATCTAAAATCATATATAAAAAAAAAGTTGTTATTAGCACTTAAAAAAATCTATTCATCATGCATTTCTTTCTAGTGAAGTAAATAAGAGAGAGGAATGCAAGATATTTTTTTTAGTACTAATTAATAACAGTTTCCTATGGAAACTAGTTTAGTCATTTGATTATTATTCTACGTTTAATCGAAATATTGTTTGTTCATTTAGTTATTTTGATAACCATTAAATAATTAAACGATTTAAAAAAAGTACACATTTTCAACAAATGCTACCTTTAAAACTACTCCAAGCTCTGGTAATGATTTTGTTTAGCTGATGAATCATATTAAAATTACTGGACTTTTAAAGGAGATCTATGAACCCAACTTCTTGAAGCTCTGTTGACAAAAACAAAAAAAACTGCTTTAAGCTCTCTTGGTTTTTTTGTCAGCTTTAAGCTCTCTTTCTAATAGACTTTAAGGACCAACACGTGACACTATCTGCCAAATCCTCAACTGGGTTTTTTACCTAGTAATAATTTCACTTTCAAATTTTGTTTCATTGAGGAAAGTTATAAACCTTTAACCTACAAAGTTGCTATTTGTGGTGGAAAATTCTCTAGGGTTCTAATGCACTTGAACCTAAGTTCATGCAGAAGCTATAGCTCCTACTGCACATTTCTTAACTCTATCGAATCAAATTGAAACTTCGATGTCTTTAGCGTTAACTAATTCATATTCACGTGTCAAAGTAATTACTAATATATATACTGTAGGAATGTCATCATTGTTCTAAGTTTGTCAAATTGATTATTGTGAATCGGTGATTCTTTTGCAGTGAGAATAATAAAGATATTCAACAAAAGGGAATTTCCTCATCATAACAATCTGGTGAAGTACATACATTTAGATATTACAGTTCAAAGTATGGCAACATCCTTCACCACTTTTATTCGATCTCAAGGCAATTGAATGGAAAACGAATGTTTATTCTAATCATAAAATGAAGACTAAAGGACCAATAAAGGATGAAGTTGGGCATGTATCTTTCGAATATGAAGTTGTTTTGGCGATGTTTGATATCAATTGATTTGTGTTACTACCATGTTTTTGGCAATGGTAAAGAGGTTCTATGGTTTGAAGATTCTCAGATATTATTTGGAATGAATTAATATATATATATATATATAGAAAACAGTCATTGTAATTTGTTAGTGTTGAGGTACTCTTTTTCTTGTAACGACTCCACATTTTGCCACCCTAGATATATTCTGGTACAAATTCTTGTTATATTAATGAATACTGTACGCTTAAAAACATAGGCAAATGAAACTTATTACATATGTATTGGTTAAGTAACAAAGATGTGAAGATCGAGGGGGGAAGAGATCTCTCATTTAAATTATTTTTCATGTGTCTCTTTGGCAAATTCATGGATGCATGCGTGTGAGTCATGGCATTCTCTGAACATATTAAACACAGCCGTGATGGGAGAAACAACTAACCTACATAAAATCTAGTATTATAATCATGTTGGTTCATTGATTCTGGGGGGGATCTGGTATAGTTTTTGTCTGTTCATATATCCACATTTGTTTTGAGGAGCTTATCCAGAAAAAAAAAAAATGATTATCATACGTGGCATACGTCATCCTTTTCAAACATATTTTAAACAACTAGAGCTTTGGAATTTTTGCGATTCACAGATCATTTTATTTTATTTGAAAACATATGAGTTTATGTTCTGCATTGATTTGAAACTTTAAAAAATTCTTAGTGCTACGTATTATTAGGTACTACGAGATGATTAACGGCCGAGATTGATTCATGTTTAATATGACGGTTGCCAATAATTAAAAAAATAATAAAAAGTGGTTGTATTCAATAGTATGACGTACTAGGACAATACCCCTGAAACTTACCCTTTAAATAAATAATTGATAATTTATTTCGATTGAGGGATTGATTGCATCTAAGTGAAAGGTCCTCTACTCCAAGACTTAATTTCATGAGAATATGTATTTGTGACCTATATTTATACTCTATTTGCAAAGTGTTTTTCTTATAGGTGGTTACATGAACAACAAAGTGAAGAGTTGAGGTTCCACCATAAAACCAATTGGCAATATGGGGGAGTAGCCCAATTTACTTATAATTCCATGCAAGGTCCCTCCTCCCATCAATGTGTGATTCATTCTCAACACGTCCCTTCACGTGTGCCGAATTTTCAAGCCTAACATGTGGACAACACAAACAGGGTGACGTGGAGCACGTGTGGCCGTTGTGCTTTACATGTGGGACAACCTGCTCTAATACCTTGAATAAAGTTGGGGTTTCACCATAAAACCAATTGGAAACATGGAGAGGAGCCCAATCTCTTATAAGCCCTTGCAAGGTTGCTCCATTCACCGATGTAGGACTGTTTTACCTTCACATCTTTATATGCCCCCTCATGTGTGGCGAATTTTCAAGCCAAACACGTGGATAATACAAATTGGGTGACGTAGAGCACTTGTGGCCGTTGAGCTTTACACGTGGAACAATCTACTATGATACCATGAAGAAAGTTGAGTTAAATCACTGGGTAGCAGACTTGAATACTACAAGGTCAATCACTAGCTATGTTGTATATTTGGGTGATAATCTAGTATCTTGGCAGTCTAAGAAGCAAACTTTTGTGTCTCAAAGTTCCATTGAAGCTGAGTATAAGGCATTAGCTCACACTGCTATAGACATAGCTTGGATAAGATTGGTATTAAAAGATCTCCATGAATATTTACCTGCTCCTCCTATCCTTTATTGTGACAACTAATCTGCCATTGCATTGAGTTCAAATCCATTTCAACATTCAAGGATTAAGCACCTAGAAACTGATTTCCACTTTGTTAGAGAAAAGGTGCAGAAAGGAGACCTAGAAGTTTAGTACTTGTCAACTTAAGACCAAGTAGCTGATGTATTAACAAAAGGGTTGCACAGTTCTGTGTTCTCAAAGCATTGTTCAATCTAAAACTACGTTGTCCCAGTTTAGATTGAGGGAATAAGTCACTAAGTGCCATGTCAGCATGTATTAGCTTAAGTATTAAGCTTTGTGTAAAAGGGTATATAAGACCCTTATCCTATTGTTTTAGTTATTAATTTTCGGTTACAAAATAGTTCAATAGAGTTTTCTTCTTCTCTTAGTTTTCTTCTTCTTCAATAGAGTTTTCTTCAATCCTTTTGCTACTGTTATGACAAAAAAACTAGATGTCATCTTGCTAAATAATTATTTTACAACATAACTTAATAGTCCTATATATGACTATACAACTCTTTTATGATACGTAATAATTAATACTAATTAAAGCGTTTAGCGTGTGAAAATCGAGTTGTATCAAGCAGGTCATGTCATATTCTTGCTCCTGTCCGCAATTAATTAACCCAAACCTGTTAACTACTTGGTGTCGGTTTTGAGTCATATTCTCATGTTGTCAGCCCCAGCCCCAGCCCCAGGTGTCTAAGTAAGACAACACTAATGTTCACAGTGTAAATAGCTACATTTAAAACTGCAGCAAATCAGCAAATTGCTTCAGAGAAGAGGCTTGTTTACTCACATAACTTGGTCCATTGTGTGTTGTGTTGGAGTTTGTATTAAAAACAATTATTTGGTTCTCATTTTTTAAAATAATATTTATATGTGTGTGTTTGTATTAAACATGTTGAGTGGATTATGAACTTGAAATATTAAGTTTTTGGCTGGTGAGAGATATATGTACAATTATATATATAAGAAGGCCTTGGGCTCCTTTCAAAATTCCTTTTTATTAATCCCGGTTTTTAATTTGTGGATACTCATGATGATTGAATTTCAAATGTAAGCAGTTGCAACTTCTCAGGGAAGGCATGCCTTATATGAAGGAACACTTGAATCCTTATAAAACTCCCTCAACGTGTTCATTGGAACTCACTGAATTTTGCTTTGCCAAAACTTCTTATTCTTCTATAGTATTTTATTGAGAGAAAGATACACTCGAGTTCGCCAGATTCAAAGTCCGAGTGCTAGGACTTTGAATATTGATAGTTGTATCTTGATGAACGACGCTTACGAGAACTACAAAACACGAGAGTAGGGGCGAATTTCGTCTATAAGAACATTGCAATCCACAAGCCTCTATCACATTTATCAAGTTAGTTTATATTAGCCTATATTCTTTTGTTTATACAATTTGTATATTTTATTTTTTAAAGTTTCATTCAATAAGTTTGATTTATTCTTCAATAAAATCCTGTTATTATATCATGGTTTTTGTTACTGATATCCAACATGTTGTACGAATTCTCCTAAGCTCTGTTCGTTTCTTGCGCGAGTGTGATTGGAATATATTCCTTGCTCATTGCCAAATTGAATATGGTATCATATATGTTACAATGGCAAGAGGCCAATGGCATGCCAGACTGACTTTATTAGCGTCGCAAGCTAATAATACAAGTCATATTTTAAGTTCTTTTTATATGAAGAGCAATTTGCATGCAACGAATTTATCACTATTGAGTGTCTTGATTTACTAATACAATGTCATGTTGACACTACAATTGCAGGGAGGACATGGTTGACAAAAGACTCCCTTTACATTTAAGAGATCTTCTCCCTCAATAAGGAAATCAACTTACATATAATAGGTTCACTACCACATGACGTACGAATCTAATAATGTAATGTCATGTAGAGAGAAATTTATGCACATGAAAATAACATGTCAATATCACAAACACAAAAATATAGTGTGTGTTGGGTAAGGCCTATTGTTAAGGATCGCTCTTATTGGCCCAAGTTCATAATTCGATTGCTGGTCCATCTATTCAATTTTTTTTTTTTGCAAATGAGTCGTAGCTTGTGGTTAAAATAGTGTTGGGTCAAATCGTCTCTCTCTCTAAATAGTAAATACAACTTCTATAATACAAAAAATGTCGAGTGAGTGTTTATTTTTCAGGTACTTATAAGTAAAAATCTCAAACTCGAATTTTTTTCTTTAGAGTGATAAAATTAGTAAATTAGATAGTTAGCTATTAGGAATGGCGAATTGGTGGGATGAAATTCGCACTAGAATACATAAACGCTTTTTTATACAATACTAAGTACCGTATAATGCCATTTGCAAACTCTTACATAAATACTTATTATTATTATTATTATTATCCAAATCCAAACGCGAGATAAAAAGATTTGAAAGCTATAACAAAATCCAAATCCAAACTTTGTAAATTTTAGCAGAAAAAGTGCGTTTATATGCAAGTTAGCAAGTACAGTCTTTCCCCCAAAACAGGAGAAATTCTTGGAACTCAAACATCCCTTTTCTGTACTCGATGCCTCCTCACTGGAAATCCATCTTCTTCCTCCTCCTCGTACATCTCCTCAATCTCTGCTCGACCAAATCCCAGCTGTTCACATCATCATCATCATCAAATCCCCACTTTCAATTCCCATGCAAGCCACCCCACCACAGCTCCTACCCTTTCTGCAACACCTCCCTCCCAATCCCCACCAGAGCTCAGTCCTTGATTTCCCTCCTTACCCTCCAAGAAAAGATCCAACAGCTCTCAAACAATGCCTCTGCAATTCCCAGACTTGGCATCCCACCCTATGAATGGTGGTCCGAGTCCCTCCATGGCATAGCCACCAACGGCCCTGGTGTCTCCTTCAACGGCACCATCGCTTCAGCCACGAGCTTCCCACAAGTTATTGTCACAGCAGCTGCTTTCAACAGGTCTCTCTGGTCCTCCATTGGGGCAGCCATAGCTGTTGAGGCCAGAGCAATGTACAATTTTGGGCAAGCTGGGTTGACTTTTTGGGCACCCAATATCAATATCTTTAGGGACCCCAGATGGGGGAGGGGTCAGGAGACCCCTGGGGAGGATCCCATGGTTGCTTCTGCTTATGCTTTGGAGTTTGTCAAAGGTTTCCAGGGTGGGGGCAATTCGGGAGTTCGACATGGAGGGCTTGGAGGGAGGAGAGTGTTGGAAAGTGATGAGAGTGGTGATAGTTTAATGCTCTCTGCTTGTTGCAAGCATTTCACTGCTTATGATTTGGAGTTGTGGAGGAATTTCAGTAGATATAGCTTCAATGCTGTGGTAAGTAACTTTCTTTTATCTTTCTGATTTTCTTGGAATTTTTAGCTAATTTTAATTTCAATTGGGTTTTGTATGTTTTAGGTTGTGCAAATTCAGTTGTGTATATCTGCAAAATTGTTATACTGAAATTATGGATATTGAAATAGAAAAACATTCTGGAATTTGGACTGTAATTCGTTTCTGGTTAGTAGGTTTCAGAACAAGATTTGGAGGATACATATCAGCCGCCTTTTCGAAGTTGTATACAACAAGGTAAAGCTAGCTGCTTAATGTGTTCTTACAATGCAGTAAATGGGGTTCCTGCTTGTGCACAGAAGGACCTCTTGGATAAGGCTCGGAACGAGTGGGGATTCAAAGGGTAAAAGTTTCTTCTTGCTCAATGTTTGAATAGAAATTGATGAGATTAGATATTCAAACTTGATAGACTATTCACACAAATGAGTGTATACCCCTTGGCGGACTGATTGCAGATATATCACCTCTGACTGTGATGCGGTGGCCACAGTCTTCGAATATCAGAATTACACAAAAAGTCCTGAGGACGCAGTTGCTGATGTTCTTAAAGCAGGTCTTTTTGATTGTTTCTTTCCATTGAAATTTTCGAAAGTTTCGTGCATTGACTGTTGACGACAAATGTTGGATTAGATTTGTCTTGAGAAGTTATAAATGAATCAATTATTTGTAGGAACGGATATTAATTGTGGCACATACTTGCTTCGAAACACTCTATCTACAATCAAACAAGGGAAGGTAAAAGAGGAAGACATAGACAAGGCTCTTTTCAATCTTTTCTCTGTTCAACTTCGACTTGGGTTGTTTAATGGAGATCCCAGAAAAGGGAAATTTGGTAGTTTGGGAGCTCAGGATGTCTGTACCTCAGAGCACAAGACGTTGGCACTTGAGGCGGCAAGGCAGGGAATTGTGCTACTTAAAAATGATAAGAAGTTTTTGCCTTTACAAAGGGGTATTGATTTTTCCTTGGCTGTTATTGGTCCATTGGCAAACAATGCAAGTTTGCTGGGTGGGGCTTACACAGGTATGATTTACTACACTACATGTTTTACTAGCGTGCCGTATCATATAAAGTTTCTTGGATTATATATGTAGATAGATAGATTTTTTCAGTTTTTGAAATGGCAATTTGATCATGAAAATTAGAATGGCATCCACCTCTCCATCAAAGTAGAGATTTATCTTACTACCCTTTCCACATTTTGTGATTCATTACTGGCTTCCAAAATTTTCAAAATTTTCTATTTATGTTTTTCGGATGTTACTCGGAGTTTAAATTACTAACGAAGCATAGTAATTAGAGCATTTCATGAGAGCCATTAGGCTAAAAGATGCTCTGTGGTTTTGGTTCTTTAATTATAGGAATTCCCTGCAACCCAAAGAGTCCTTTTGAGGGTCTTCAAGAGTACTCAACTAGAACATCTTATGTAGCTGGCTGCCAGGATGTACCATGTATGTCTGATGCTGGGTTCAAAAAAGCAATTCATGCTGCAGAAGAAGCTGATTTTGTTGTTATAGTCGTCGGTATAGATGCATCGCAAGAAAGAGAAGATCACGATCGAGTTAGTCTTCTCTTGCCTGGTAAACAGAGGGTCCTTGTATCTTCTGTGGCTGCTGCAAGCAAAGAACCGGTGATTCTAGTTCTTGCTGGCGGTGGACCACTTGATGTAACATTTGCCAAAGAAGACCCACGAATTGCAAGCATTCTTTGGATTGGGTACCCTGGGGAAGCTGGTGGGAGAGCACTAGCGGAAGTCATCTTTGGAGATTTTAATCCAGGTAAGTTATTGGATAACATGACTTTTCTGTTATGAAGTTTATGTTTTGCATGAAATGAATTGTAGTCCTCTACGATGGAGTCACTTCTTGAAATATAATTGTTAAGATGAAATTTAAACTTCATACAGAAACAGGACACATTGTAAATGTAATGAGTATGTGTTGTTTTGATTTTCGAAGGCAAAATTTAACATGATTGACTTGATATGATCATAAATAGGCGGAAGGCTGCCTATGACTTGGTATCCTGAGTCATTCACCAATGTACCAATGAATGATATGAACATGAGGGCTAATCCTTCTCAAGGTTATCCCGGAAGAACCTACCGGTTTTACACTGGGGACAGGCTATATGAATTCGGGCAAGGGTTAAGCTATAGTAGTTTCACTTACAATATCGTGTCGGGGCCAAAAAAGTTGAGCTTATCAAGACCCTTCAAGGTAGATTTGAGTAAAAATGTACTACACCAACCAGGAGATGTACTTGACCATTTACACATTGACGAGGTAACGTCTTGTGATTCCTTGAGATTCTTTGTTGAAATCGCCGTGAAGAATATAGGAGACATGGATGGAGGCCATATTGTCATGTTGTTCTCCGGAGTGCCAAAAGTTGTTAAGGGCGCTCCAATACGACAGTTGATCGGATTTAACCGTGTGCATACGGTTTCAAACCAATATACTACAACATCCATTCTGGTTGATCCGTGTACACATCTAAGCTTTGCAGATGAGTATGGGGAAAGGATATTGGCATTGGGTGAACATGTGTTATTGGTAGGAGATATAGAACACTTTGTCTCAATTGAAATTAATTAATGTAATTTATGTCAAACAGACACTTGAAATTTCGATTGTACATTATATTTGTGGATTGAAATGCACATAATTCACTTGAAAAGAAACATGATTCTCGATGCGCATATATCATTCATGGTTTGCAGAAATTAAATACTGCAAATTGAAAGAGGTTCACATTTTAATTTGAATTATGGATCAAAATGAGTACAATGCAACGGTATAGTGAAATGTGGCCTCTCTATAAAGAGGATTTGCATGAAATAAGTTCACCGGCCTCATGCAATCAGAGTGAGACATAAAAAGGATCGTTGTTGAGAGACACTCAAAACTTCTGATAGAGTGCATCAATGGTGCCTACTCCATTTCCTGGAGGCTTAGAGTTTTGCTTATCATAAACTGCTAAATACTTATGGGATTTAAGAAACACAGAAAACCCTAATACCTCTCTACCATGTAATTTAATTTTACAAGAATATACAATTATAAATATTGACAATTGTCTAATGATACATAATAACTTTATATTTTGCCTAATGAAACTCAATCAGTTATCTCACCCTAAAAGGACAAAAAGATGTCCGAGCCATTACATGGTTATGCATATCATTCTTCTAGCTCTTCACGTGCCAGCAAAATAAAAATATAAAAAATAATGGAACGGTGTCAATCCAAGGAGCTTGAAGCTAGGCAACAACAGAGCTAATTATTTTTTTGTTTATACTTTGTTTTTTATTTGGGTTCGACACATTGGTAGTAAGAGCAACTCCAGCGTTGCCCACCTCCCCCCAGGCAATTACTATTCAATCCACACCAATGAACAGTAATTATTCTAATGAACAGTGTATTCCCCTGGCAATTGCTTTTTACATCTCCACCCCTACAATTAAACTGCCCTGGCAATTGACAATTAAATATTAGTATTAATACTCATTAAATAATACATAATAATTTTTATTTGTAATTTCGGATAAGATTTTTAATCGTTCTCGTTGCTCCACATGTCATTATCCGAAAAATTAATAACAATAAAATATATGTATTTTTTTTATTTATTTATAAAATAATTCAAAATAATTTTATTTGTCATTTTGTTTGAAAAAAAATGGATTGAAACTTTGAGAGAAAGATAGGAGAAAGCTTGAAAGATGTTGAGAAAATATGAAATTGTGGTGTAAGGTAGATGATATTGCCAAAGTATTTATAGAAAAGTAAAAAAAAAGTTTACAAATTTTTTAAAATTTTTTTCCGGATTTTTACATATTTTTTACATTTTCAAATATTTTTTATTCACCTAATTCATCTCTGCCGTTGGATTTAAAAAATTTTGAATTTCAACGCTCCAGATTGTGCCACGTGTCACTATGGTAACTTTTTCAAAATTTTAAAACTTTTTTTTTAATTTATAAAGGATTTAATCTCAACCCGTTGGATCTGAGATCAACGGTTGATATTAATTCCTTTTTAAATTAAAAAAAAAAGTTTTAAATTTTGAAAAAGTTACCATAGTGACACGTGGCACAAATGTTGACGTTCTTGTCTCCTCTTAACGGCGGGAAGACTGTCTCATCGAAGTGACAATCCGCAAACTGGTGGTAATTAAAGAGATCGCATGCAAGGGCTCTAAAGAGCTAATTCGAAGGAGAATCACAATCGACAAAGATTCACATCCTTCCTTGAGGACCCATATTGGTACATTGCGGCAACACAATATGGCATAAGGTGCATACCCAAAACACGCAAATACGAAACATGAGGTTCGTACCCAGTAACCAACTATAACGCTAAAAAGTATCGGGTAGCAATGGGCCTCAGGCGGACCAATATGGCTGCATACAAGATTGCATAGCTCTAGGCAGAAACCGAAAGCTTGGTGCGTTCACCAAGGTCCAAGCTATCAATTGATAATGCGCTTTATGATCGCTTCTGCGAGGCTATTTGGGGGTTGAACATGGGGAATTTAATGTTCAATTTCAAACTCAAATGACATGAAATACTTTATCGAAAACTCTTTGATATAAACTCTCCGGCATTATCCAGTCGTCTAGACTTTATGGGATAATTAGGGTGGTGAGCCCTTTAGTAAGAATTGGCCAGAAGTTTAGCAGCAATGTGTGTGGACAAACATGTGACCATTGTGTCGATATATCAACCAAAAACCATATTTACATGGTCCTGATTTTTGGTTGGATGAGTCCACATTATTCGCTTTAATCCACTGTGAAAAGAGGGTTATGTAGTAGCTTTGCTAGGGCTGATATAAAAATCCAATTTCCCAACGAGCAGGTTTGGAAAAGTGTGCTTGTAGGCACAAAATTCTTACTTCAGGTAAGGTGTTGCGTTGTGTAACACGTTGCATCGTGTTTCGACCTGAATGTCTCAAATTGTCGTGCCAAAGCAAGTAAATTGCTCGAATCACCCAGCTCCAGGCCAACCTATATGTGGCATGTCTCAATTGGGAGGCAGCCCATTGGCCCTAAAACATAGCTTCAGGCTTTATATTTTGGAGGTGATGCAAAGATATTTCACTCTATTTTCTACAGTGGTTTTCATGATCATTGTTCTCTCAAATATCCTTATAACTCAATGATGTTCTTCCGAAACGGATAATATAAGGCCCCTTAATAGTAATTTAGTACCATTAATACGATGAGGAGCGGTGTCAATGCCCTTAATCAGGTTAGGTAGACCTTAATTCGTTGCTAGAGGGGTGATTTAGGTATGAAGTTAGTGTGCATAGTAGCACATTCATCCAGACAACTAACTTCCCCACATTTATGCCTTATCACATGTTAATTGAATTCAGTCACATGTATAAGGAACATGATTCAATTAACTCATATTTGAGGACAATATCCATAATAATATCCAAAAACTTAAAACAAATACCAAACAAATCATCCAAACAAAAAGGAAAAAGTGTTCAAAACTTAAACCAAAAGATAGGGGGTTCGGCCAACATGGTTTTCCATGTCAAAATTTTGCTTTTCCATATGTGTTAGGTGAAACAAAATTAGTCTCACAGACTGACTATGGGAATGGTACTCCTCAACAACATTGGTAGGGGCATAAATAAGTGCATAACCAATGATCTATTCCATCAAAGCAGAAGTAGATTTTGAACGGTTGAGGTTCGGGAATACTGTCCCTTATTCTTGAAGTTTTGGGTCTCAGTTGCCAAGGGATCATGTGTTTGGTCGTGATGCCACCCCTTTGGTTGACCCTGATTCTACCACTAATCAGCACTCTCCAACCGAAGAAGGATGAGCAGATTCGGTGGGCGTTTGCCAAAACAGAGACTTATGTTTGGTACACCTCTACTAAAGCAGAGCGTGACATTCGGTACATCCCTGCCAAAGCAGTGCATGCCATTCGGTAGACTCCGGCTGAAGCTGGGTCTATACCTTTCGGTACCTCCCAGCCAAATCATTGGGGTGCCGCTTTCACTGTTGTGCTTTTTAGTGAGCAATTTGGTAGTAATTAGATCCGAGAACTTAGTGAACCTCCGCTCTCTATAGTGCTTCTTCAGGAGAATTTTAGAGGCATGGAAGGACGAGAAAATCTTCTCCAATCAAAATTCAATCGGATTCTATAAGCTTCAGAATTGTTCTTATTCACGAATGGGGTTCAATCATGTCTTGTGTCAGGCAAGATATGTCTTGCTTCGGGCAAGGTATGTCTTGCTTCGAGCAAGATCATCTTTGAATGATTAGAACGGTCCGTAGAGTGAGTCAAAGGGCCATGGAATCCTCGTCATCGAGGTACTTCCATTTACAATGCTTCAGGCCTAAGTCTTCGGATGAAGATCATGACACAGGCTTATTTAGCTCTATCCACGTCATTGTTGGCTTCAATATTTCTCAGCTTTTCGGTAGTCAAGTGGAGCTTCACTACTTGTGCCCACATAAAGTAGTTTCTGCCAGAAACTTCCATGTTAGTGAAGTTGAACTTGTTACAGTTCAAAAATCCACGGGATGGAGGGAACAAGAGTTTGGTTAGTGCTTATGGGAAATAAATTTTCCATAATCATAAAAGTTAGAACATTCGAGTTCTAAGACATGGTTTGGTTTAAATTTTCATGAAAACTATGGATTTCATGGGCATTTAAATTTTTTTTTTTAAGGAAACTTTGGGTTTCATGGCACTTATTCGAAACTTCGAGTTTGAATTTATGAACTTCAAGTTCATGGATACCTGCAAGCAAACGCAATATACAGAACACGCAAAATAAAAATTAACATATATATTGTGAATAGGTAGATGAACGTAGGTCTACAAAGCCTACGGGGTGTGAAAATCACGGCCCAAACAATTTGGGTGGATTAAGTTTCGAGTTGCAGGCCCAAACAAGGAGAAAACTGGGCTGCAGGCCAGTTGGTAGTGGGCTAAAGCCCACATGGGTTGAAAAAGGGTGAAGGAAAGGCAGGCCCAAACAGGGGCCTAGTTTGAAAGTGGGCCGAGGGGGGGAAGCACAGGTAGCCCATGCAGGGGCTGGGTTGCCCTGAGAGGACTTGGGCCTTGGGTAGGCTCAACTGGAGCTAGGTTCGGGTCGGCTTCAGGCGGCTCGGCTCGGCTCGGCTTAGGGTTTTTTTTTTCTTTAGAAAAAGCGAAAAGAAACCCTAATTTTTCCTTCGTTCACACAATCGTCAATTCACTTAATATATGATAGATATATTAAATTTACTGCGAACACAATATTTGCAGAAGATCAATAATTCGTTAAATGCAAAAAATTGGGTTCATGCATCATGGTGAAGGTTCATGCAATCAAGGCTGAAAAAATATCGATATTGAGACCGTGTTTTAGAAGTACTTGGATTGCTGATGATGATGGTGGAACAATTTGTTTGCAGAATTGCCTTCAACTCCGGATTTCCATCTTCAATGCTTTGAATCTCGTTCAATATAAAATAACAGGGAGAGAATTGAATCAATAGCAAGTATATTAATTCAATAAAATAAAAAGTAAATCAAAGTAAGAATTATTGAAAATAATACTCCACATGATTGAAGATGGCAAAAGCTCTGGCATAATTCTCTTTAGCACAACGAAAAGAGCGTGCTGATAACGTGTTGTGGCCTATTTTATTGAGAGGTACGGCAAAGAAAAAAGTAGAGAGAAAGAGAGAAGGGCTTGAGGAGTTGTAGTACATATTCCTCATGTCAAGTGTCTTTATTTATAGTGAAACAAGTACAATCATAATAGGAATGTAATCTTTAGGAGATTCAGAATATCTCAATTCATATCTACCTAGGATTTACACAATCACATTTATCACATGTTAATATTATCCACAACAAAAATACAATTTTTCAGGGAATTGGATGTAAAAAAAAAAAGGATAATTCACTAGAAAAAACAAAGGGTTTATTGAGAGGAGAAGAGGACGACAAATTAGTTAACAATTAGGTAGGAATTATTTTTTTGGTTGCTGGGTTTTCTGTTTTTGATTTGTTTTATAGCCAAAGTTAATCATGATAATTACAATATCTACGAAATATTGTAGTGGATTTAATAATAATTGAGTTGTATAGGAGATTTTTGTCCAGCCATATTTGTTCTGGGTTCGATTTTTGTTGGAACCTATTCATTTTAAATGTTGATTTGTTTTCAAATTAAGTAAAAACAAAAACAAAAGACCTCTGAGAGTTTTGAACGCGGGCCGCCAACCAAAAAGAAAAACCCAATACCAACAATCTAGTTCCAATCATCAATAGTTTTGTTCACATGATAATATATATCGGATAAATACATGGGCTAGAAAAAATTTCGGGACCCTACTAAATCGGGGGCTCTATGCACTCTCTCAGGGCTGGCCTTAGGATTGACTTTCCTATACTCGAGGATAATGTGTGTGTTCCCCTTAGAGAAAAAACCTACTTGTCCATCTACTTATTTTTATTTTATTAATTTTTTGTAAAGATAATCTTTACGTACATAGTAAATTTATAATATAAACGAATTCTTGCACAATTGTGTGGAGCCGAGTGTTATACTCTTCTTAACAATATGAGATTACTTGCTTTATGAAAATGGAATTTAATTAATCTCCACTGACAGTGCGGAAACGAACTCCAATTGGCCAGCTCAAACCTTACACTAAATTTAGTATGTGATAAAACGTCATTTTTTGAATACGTACTCTGAAATCGAGATAAAACTTTATTTCAAAAGCAGTCTATTTCAAAATTTCCAAAACGCGTGACCGAATAGGTCTTTGACATCTTTAAACATTCACCAACAAGTCAGCTTTTTCTAGGGAAACAAACGACTCATTCCAGTTGGTTCATTCCACATCACATATTCGTTTTGGAATTTTGGACTAAAATAATTCCTTCACATTCTTCCGCTCATCAAAATTAAGCCTGCAGTATAATAGTATCATATCAGCGTATGTGTATGGTATAAAGGTTCAGTGTTTTCACATTTGGATTCCCTTGGAGGAATTGTTGTCTTATTTTCTAATAAGTGAAGCTTTCAAGATTTAGTTGTTGTTTTACAGTTTCGATTTCATAAAGTGCCAAGTTCCAAACAAGCACTAAACTTTTGCTAAAGTGTTTACAGATTTTGGATTTTTTTTTTACAAACGATAGCGTTGTGATTAAATTGTTAGTTGTTAAGGAGAGAGCGGTCGGTGAATATCAAAACCGCACCAGAGTGCATATGCATAATTGTTTTTCATCACTGCGATAAAACGTCATATCCAAACATTTGGATTCCTCAAGAGGAATTGTTATATGTTAAAGTGGATATAAAATTATTATAGTAAACTTTTGTTAAATATAGAATTGAGTGGACAAGTACTCCTCTTTAAAAAAAAATAAGAACGAGTACTCTAGATTCTAGAATAGTAAAATTGGATGTGAAAACAATTAGGATGGTTTCACATACGAGTGGCAAATCACAGTGTTGATGACACCTACTCTTACAACCCGTCTCAGAATTTATTGTATTTTATTTTTCTAAGGTGTGAAATGACCAAAATACCTCTGGTTGGGCAATGGTTGACTTTGTTGACTTTCGCGTCATGATACGTACGGCCTTTTCTCCTAGCTTTTTCTTGTTGTGCTCGTTGTTCGCCGCGAACGGAGCAGAATTTGGAGTTGAAACGAAGATTCTACAGAACGTTAATTTCAGGGTATTCTTGTAATTTTAACGAGTCGTACTTTGTTATTTGGGTTTTGGGTCCAATGGGACCCACCAGCTATCTCATTGTTTCTCCCTCACTTTCTCACTTTGCCTTCACCCTCTCTTTCTCCCATCTTCCTCCCCCGAGCTACACCCATAAAACCCCGACGGTGGAACTGCCACTTCCAGCGAACCAAACCCCCAAACCACCATCACCAGGACCCCCTCTCCTTGGTGAACCCATCCTCGACCTACTTTCACAAAATCAAACTAAAAATCGACGAACCAAGGAGCTTCGACACGAAGCAAAATTCTTTGGCGAGTTTCTAGGCGTTCCAGGCCACGGTCGGCCTTGTGGTGGTCACATTTCAACTCCCCATCATCCATTGAGCTTGATTCCAGCATTACATGCACGAATCTGTCCTGAAATCGAAGAAGCCGGAAACCCATTTTCAAGCCGAGATTTTCGAGCCATCTCTGGCTACCTTTTGACCTTGAGTTAGGTAAATTCATATTCCACGTCTCTCTAGCTTCAATGTGACATATTATACATGTAAACTAGTTGAGTTTTGAAGCTTTTATGACTTTATAAAATTTTATGGGGAAAAAATCTAGATTCCAGCCGATGGCTAGCCAGCGACTGTAGGAAGTTGTAGCGGCGAGCAGGTCTAGACCGGCCTGAACCTGGTCCAGACCGGAAATATTCTAAGGTATATTCCTTCTTCTAACTGATGGCGTTAACAGAATATTCTCTAACACCGTTAGAATATTCCGTTAAAATTAACGGCACGCCATTAACTTTAACGGCTTGAAATCGGCCTGTGAGAGCACGTGCAGAAGATTAATCGCGCGTGGTGGCCATCTGTTGGTGCGTGGCGGTGAGTGGAGACTTATGGCAGCGCGTGGCTGCCCGCGGTGGCGCATTTAGGTTTTTGGACACCGAACTCGTAATTTGAGTTATGTTTTCTGTATTCGTCGCAATTTTCGATTAGTTTAATAAGTTTGGTTGTTTTACTTTAGGAGTGCCAACCCGAGGACTACGAAGAGCGTGCAAGCAAGGGATTACGACTACGGTCATTATGAGTGGGCTTTTCTTTCTAAATTATATATTTACGTATGCTTCAAAATGAGTTTACGTATATGCTTTGAAACTGATTTTAGACTTGCAGTGTTATCTTGCTTTATTTTAGAATTTCAAATGTTCTAGCGAATTATCGGTATTTTGACTTACGGTATTTGTGAATACCACTTTAGAATGATTTACTACTCGGCTTACTTTTAGAAACGCAACGCTTTGTGCGTTACCCCATTTTAAGATATGAGATTTGAGTTATTATCCACGGCATGTTTTTATGTGTTTATGTGTTTACACCCGCTCATTTAAGATTGCTTACACGGTGTCTAGTACTGTCCAGGGCCAGGACCAACTTTATGTGTATGTTCACATGCACCGATACGTTCACTTTGAATTAATTATAGGTGTCAGCCTCGTCTAGTTATTTATACTTCTAGAAGTCGTTGTGATGCGCTTAACGCTAGCTTCACGTGTATGTAGTACTTGAACATAAATTTATACACCTAGCCTGTTCATGTCAGAATCTCTCTGCATGAGCTCATGTGTCTGCATTATCTTATGAGCATACCCTATTTGTTTATCTGTGATTTACCTGCTTTCACTTGTTGATTTCCATGTATTGGTTTCTTCTAAAAGATTTTATATTGAGGTTTATTGTTATCTATCTGTTTTGGAATATAATTGACTTTATACTTTTACGGTGATTTTTGTACGTACTATGTAGTATGATTTTAAGATTAGTATGGGTTTTTACAGTGAGGGGTTACTGCTTTCGAAAAAGCAAAGGTTTTGAAAAAACAATTGTTTTTGCCGACTCACACTTTTATGTTTTTGTGCCCCTTCAGGTTTTAGTAGGCTTTGGAGCTCTTGACGTTGGGATGTGATGACATAGTTCCCTCCTCAGTGTAGGAATCTTTTCTTATAACTGTAATTACCACCTTTGGATGATTCACTTTAGTATACTTTCCACTCTTTAAAGTAGATGTTATGCTATTATTTTATTGGTTCACACACACTTCTGCGCACTCAATCCATATTTTATTCAAACTTGTTTTCTTACTTTAATTTACACTTTTTTCTTCAAATGAGTTTCGTCACCCTAAGGAGTGGTCGGCCAGCACACCTGAATTTTTAGGTGTCCACCTGGACATCCGAGTAGGAGCGTATCACTTACTTATTCACTTATATTGACGTGCCAATTCTCATCGATTAGGGCAAAGCAAGAACACATTGGAGTGCCCATGAGATAAAAAATAATGCATGTAATAAAGTAATCTTTGTAAATTAATTTGAAAAAAAAATAAAAATCTTATTGTCACATCCCAGACCGGCTCCGCCGTAGCACGATATTATCCGCTTTGGGCCACGCCCTCACGATTTTGTTTCTGGGAACTCACGAGCAACTTCCCAGTGGGTCACCCATCATGGTATTACTCTAGCCCAAACTCACTTAACTTCGAAGTTTCGATGGAATCCGAAGCCAGTGAGCTCCCAAAAGGTTTCGTACTAAATGAAGGTGGACATGTACATATAAGGCACATCACCTCCTCTCCGTTGGTCGATGTGGGATGTCACAATCCACCCCACTTAAGGGGAATCCAGCATCCTTGCCGACACATCCGTACTGAACAGCAGAGTGGCTCTGATACCATTCTGTCACATCTCAGACTGACTCCACCGTAGCACGATATTGTTCGCTTTGGGCCACGCCCTCACGGTTTTGTTTCTAGGAACTCACGAGCAACTTTCCAGTGGGTCACCCATCCTGGGATTGCTCTAGCCAAAACTCGCTTAACTTTGGAGTTCCGATGGAATCCGAAGTGTTACAATCCGTTCCAAAATTTCATGTAAAATTACCAAAATACCCCTAGCGAACAAATGTTGACTTTTTTGAAACGACATGTGGAAATTATTTTTCTTTACATATTCAAGTAGTACTCGTCGATACGAAAACGTGGACGCAAGCGAAGTTCAATTTGGAGTTAAAATGAGTATTTTAAGGAATTGTAAAGTTAGGGGCATTTTAGTAATTTTTGCCTGTATGTTAATTAGGGTTAGGGTGTTTTAACCCAGCTGCTTTGCAGCTGTCTCTCTCTCTCCCCGACCTCACTTTCTCTCCCTCCCACTCTCTCATTCTCGGCCAAACTATACAAACACCCACAAACCCTAAAATTTGGAAATACCACAAAATTGTCGAAACACCACCTAAGACCATAGCCGTTACAATCGTCTCATCATTCTTGACAAGGCTGTGATTTTAGAATCCTCAAACTCGAACCAAATCAGCCAAACCGATACTGGAACGAAAACGACAAACTGTCCATCAAGTTTCCTTACCATCCCAGCCTAGGTAAGTCTCGAAACCATCACCATTCGTCTTACCACCTTGAGTAGGTTCGATTTCATATAAAGAACATAAATTTTGGTGCAGTTTTGGAGTACAACGGATGTAGGGTTTGTTCGAGACTTTTTGGTCAATTTCAGGCCAGCTCAAACCATTTTTCTGGCCCAAATTGATACGAAAGTATTCTACTCTTCAATACCTTCAATTTGATATGTGGATCAAGAAGTTATGAATTTTTGAAGTTTTGAACCAAAACCGACCACTCTTTCTAGATTCCGGCGAACCAGACGGCGGCCGACGCGGGTCTGGAGACCGGCTACCGGCAAGAGGTTGAAGGTGACAAAATAATCCTTGACGGTAACGGAATATTCCTGACGGCGTCAGCATATTCCGTCAGTTTCAGGTATATACCGTCAACTTTAACTGACGCCGTTAAATGTAACGGTTCAGTTAGGGTTCCGTTAACTTTAATGGGATGCCGTTAACTTTAACGGCGCCGTTAAGATTTCTGTTAAAGTTAATGGCACGTCGTTAACTTTAGCGGTGCTTGATAGCAGCTGTGCGTGGAGGCGCGTGCCAGTGTGTGGCGGCTCGTCCGACCTTTTTTCGGCGGCACTGGCATCGGTGTACAGTGGCGGGAAGGTTTTCGGGTCCCGAAAATCATTTTTTCGAGCCCGTTTTCGCTAAAATAATGTTGTTTTTAGATACTTCTTAATAAGGGTAGTTATTATTCTTTTGGGAATGATTTTAATATTTTTCCCTACTAATAAATAGGTCATCCTACGACTAGGCGCTTCGAGGAACGCGACACTGAGGAGGATTATACTTCCGAGTACTTGTGAGTGGACTTTTGTTTTAATAAAAGGTTTTGATGCTTTGAAATATTTATGGTATTGATATATACATGTTTTTAAATGTTTTTGAAGCATGAATATATGTATATTATGAAATGGTACGGGAACATGGTTTCGGTTATGCATAAAGGTATTGGTAATTGATATTTGATTTTAATGAGTATACCTATTTATGCAAACGTTGACTAATTGTGAAATTATGAAGTTTAAGTTATTCCTTATTTATACACATAATGTTTATATGTATGTTTTCAAACACACTTGGTATGCTTTCACTACGTTGTAGTATCGTCTCACGGCCGTATGACAAGTCTCACATGTTTGGGTCACACGCACTGTACTCCAAGGGTATTGTTCGGTAAATACCTTAGTGCAAGCTTGTCTTACGTTTATGTTTATTATTGGGGGAAGGCCCCACAACGTAAGGACTCGGGTGTGACGCACTGAGAGCGCAAGTGCTTACATTTGTGTGGTACTAGGAGTACAAATGGATTGATAACGTAAAGTGCTTGTACAGGGTTTGGATGAGGTTCCTCAACACGTACATGGGTGATTGCACATATACCCTGTGTTGGTTTTCTTTATTATACATATTGAACTATATTGCAGTATGACTTTTGGAAATACAAATGCTTCATTACGGTTTAAACTTTGAGATCTAATTTTCAGTTATATATCAAGTATGATTTGACATATACTATGGTAGTATGAGTTTATACCTATACTGATTTTCAAACAGGGGGTTATTATGTTGAAAAGAGAAAAGGGTTTTAGAAAACTTTATTTTTCGTCCACTCACACTTTCTGTTTTGCGCCCCCTTCAAGACTTAGTAGCGGTGCATCAGGTGACGTCGAGGCATTTGACTGGCAGCTCTGAACTTTTCCAGGCAATGTAGGGATTTATCTTCCTTTTAGTTTCTTAATAATATCCATCCGTGTTGTGGATAAAATTTTAAGAGATTGATTTTAGACTTTTAATTTGTTGCTTACTCTTAAACGCTTTGAACCTTGTGCATGTTGAACTTTAATACTATTGAGTTTAATTTAAATAAGTGTTGTCATGATTATTATGGCTTCGTCACTTACAAATGTCAGCCAACATGCCCCAAACTCGGTGTCCACATGGATTTCGAGGGCGGGGTGTGTTAGCTTGGTATCAAAGCATAGGTTCAGAAAATTCTCATGGCAAACACTTAGTGTACGTCATTCTTGTACTGAGTATCTCAGTGTTTCTTTCCAACAGAGCTATGCCACCTCGACGTTAGCCAGATTTACCTGACTATGCCCAGTTGGGCCAAGTCATCGCCAATGCAGTTCAGGGCAGTAGAGGTCGTACCTTCCCTGAGATTGCTCGTGGTTTAGGAGTATGGAGGGTGTTGCTACTAGAGAGACTATCGAGCTATGGCTCGAGAAAGTAGATAAGACATTCCGGAGTATGAACTGTTCGGAGGATCAGCGAGTTGTTACTGCTGCCTTTTTCCTCACTGGAAGCGCTAGTAGTTGGTGGGACACCGAGAAGAGTACCTTTCCTCCGGGCACTCATGTCACTTGGGAACAGTTTAAGCAGAGGTTCCGTGTTCGATTTTTCACTCCTGAGTACCTAGCCAGGAAAAGGAGGGAATTCCTGGATCTGAAACAGGGCAACATGACTGTATCCGAGTATGGGACACAATTCAGAGAGCTTATAAGGCATTGCCCAGCGATAGAGAATAACCCAGTGGAATTGCCGACTCAGTTTCATGAGGGCTTGAGATGAGACATCAGGATCATTACTGCTTCTCACCGATGCTTGACCTATCAGATGGAACTGGAGTTAGCTCTTGACATTGAACAGTCGATGGTTAGTGACTATGCCGGGGGTAATAGTGCTGGTGGTGATAGGGGACGTCAACAGGGGATATCACAATCCCCGTTGGTCGACGTGGGATATCACAATCCACCCCACTTAAGAGGAACCCGGCGTCCTCACCGACACATCCGTACTGAACAGCAGAGTGGGTCTATACCATTCTATCACATTCCGGACCAACTCTATCGTAGCACAATATTGTCTGCTTTGGGCCACACCCTCACGATTTGTTTCTAGGAACTCACAAGCAAGTTCCCAGTGGGTCACCCATCTTGGGATTGCTCTAGCCTAAACTCGCTTAACTTCGGAGTTTCGATAGAATCCAAAGCCTGTGAACTCTCAAAATGCCTCGTACTAAATGGAGGTGGGCATGTACATATAAGGCACATCACTCTCTCTCCGTTGGTCGATGTGGGATGTCACACTTACTATAATTAAGACGAAGTTCTTTTAACTAGTAACAGTCTAATGATATTTCTTTTCACTTGTAAGTGAAAAATTTCATGTTCAACTTAAATATATTATACTTATATTATGTTCAATACCTAATTAGTGTCTGGCCTAGCTCAATGTCTCATTTCTTAAAGGGTTAATTATACTAATACCCCTTAAGATTTATCGTGTTTTCACAAAACCTCTCCACGTTTGAAAAATTACACTAACACCTCCTGAGGTGTTAAATACTAATTTACTTTCACATCACTCCTTAAAGACTAATTTACTCTTTTAGTTAAATACTTAAAATAAAAAATATTTATAAACAAATAGGAAAATAAATAAAATTAAACATTAAATAAAAGAAAGTTAGGAAACCTATGTCTTTGGACGAAGAGAAAATTGCAGAAACTCATTACCTAATATTTTGTAGGTGGGTTAAATAGATTGTTTCAAGAAAAACATAGCAAAACTACAAAAAGCCAATTCTAAAAACAAAAGCCACCATTGCATAGAATTATTACTAGGTCCTCATTAGCTCCTTGGAAAGGGGGCATCAAAACTATTTAGGGAAAGAGAGAGTGATCATTTCCTGAAATTCAATTTATAGAGAGCAGTGAGGGTGTCTTTGGCCTAATTCTTTGGGTGCTGGAATCCTCGTCGTTGACACCGCAGTAGGATCAGAGTTGAAACATGCGTCTTTGCCATTCCGATTGATTTTGATTTCTGGGTTTTGGTGGGTTTTTTATTCCTTGAAATTGGAAATAATCATATGGAACTAAGAGAATGATGAATTATAGGAGGAGAATTGTAGGGGACATTTTCGTCTCTATCTTTCTTTCCTCTTATTCTTCTTCTATTCTCAGTGAAAAAAGCAAGAAAATAAGTTGAGATTGGAAATAGCTTGAGGAATCCACAAATAGTCAAATACCAAAACCCTAGACACACAACACACATGCATCCCACAGATAAGAATTTGGCTCTTTTTTTAAGTTTTAATTTGATTTTTTTTTCTATTTACTATGTTAAGTATTTAATTATAAAGGTAAATTAGTTTTAAAGGGGTGATGTGAAAGTGAATTAAAACTTTAAAGAGTGTTAGTGTAATTTTTCAAACGTACGAGATTTTGTAAAAACACGATAAACATCAAGGGGTGTTGTAATTAACCCTCCCCTTAAACTAAAATTCTGTCCTTTTTTTTTTCTCCATTTACTTCCCTCCTTTTATTCCTTAATGTTGATGGGTCATATTCTTGAAATATAATTGTTAAGATGAAATTTAAACTTCATACAGAAACAGGACACATTGTAAATGTAATGAGTATGTGTTGTTTTTGATTTTGACAAAATTTAACATGATTGACGATATGATCATAAATAGAGGCGGAAGGCTGCCTATGACTTGGTATCCTGAGTCATTCACCAATGTACCAATGAATGAAATATGAACATGAGGGCTAATCCTTCTCAAGGGTTATCCCGGAAAGACCTACCGGTTTTACACTGGGGACAGGCTATATGAAAAGATTCGGGCAAGAGGTTAAGCTACCTGTGATTTCACTTACAATATCGTGCTGGGAATGGCCAAAAAAGTTGAGCTTATCAAGACCCTTCAAGGTAGATTTGAGTAAAATGTACTACACCTTGGGGAGATGTCTTGACCATTTACATTGACAGGTAACGCTTGATTCCTTGAGATTCTTTGTTGAAATCGCCTGAAGAATATAGGAGACATGGATGGAGGCCATATTGTCATGTTGTTCTCGGAGTGCCAAAAGTTGTTAGAGGAACTCCATTACGACAGTTGATCGGATTTAACCGTGTGCATACGGTTCAAAACCAATATCTGCTCTATCCATTCTAGTTTGATCCCGTGTACACATCTAAGCTTTGCAGATGAGTATGGGGAAGGATATTGGCATTGGGTGAACATGTGTTATTGGTAGGAGATATAGAACACTTTGTCTCAATTGAAATTAATTAATGTAATTTATGTCAAACAGACACTTGAAATTTCCGATTGTGCATTATATTTGTGTGGATTGAAATGCACATAATTCACTTGAAAAGAAACATGATTCTCGATGCGCATATATCATTCATGGTTTGCAAGAAATTAAATACTGCAAATTGAAAGAGGTTCACATTTTTAATTTGAATTATGGATCAAGAAATGAGTACAATGCAACGGTATAGTGAAATGTGGCACTCTCTATAAGAAGGATTTGCATGAAATCGTTCACTGACCCTCATGCGTCAGTGAGACATAAAAGGATCGTTGTTGAAGACACTCAAAACTTGATAAGTGCATCAATGTGCCTACTCCCATTTCCTGGAGGCTTAGAGTTTTGCCTATGCATAAACTGCTAAATACTTATGGGATTTAAGAAACATAGAAAACCTAATACCCTCTCTACCATGTAATTTAATTTTACAAGAATATACAATTATAAATATTGACAATTGTCTAATGATACATAATAACTTTATATTTTGCTAATGAAACTCGATCAGTTATCTCACCCTAAAGAGGACAAATGTCCGAGCCATTACATGGTTATGCATATCATTCTTCTAGCTCTTCACGTGCCAGCAAAATAAAAATATAAAAAATAATGGAACGGTGTCAATCAAGGAGCTTGAAGCTAGGCAACAACAGAGCTAATTATTTTTTTGTTTATACTTTGTTTTTATTTGGGTTCGACACATTGGTAGTAAGAACAACTCCGAGCGTTATACTCCACTCCAGGCAATCACTATTCAATCCACCCCAATGAGCAGTAATTATTTCTAATGAGCAGTGTATTCACAGCGGTGCTTTTACATCTCCACACATGCAATTAAATTGCCACGGCAATTGACAATTAAATATTAATGTTATTTATACTCATAAATAATACATAATAATTTTATTTGTAATTTCGGATAAGATTTTAATCGTTCTCGTTATACATGTCATTATCAAAAAATTAATAACAACTCCATGCGCATGTGTAGACGTTTATATCAACTAAAAAACGAAATTTGAAATATATGTTGTAAAAGTAGTGTGAAAGCCCAATATAAAGTGAGCAATCAAGTATGGCCAATAAAGAATAGAAGTCAAAGCCACATGGCTTAAATAGTGAAACGTTAATTTTTACTATTTGGTATGTAAATTTTCTACATGGTTGTCGGGTGAAAA
Organism: Gillenia trifoliata; assembly: GCA_018257905.1. Classification (NCBI taxonomy): domain Eukaryota; kingdom Viridiplantae; phylum Streptophyta; class Magnoliopsida; order Rosales; family Rosaceae; genus Gillenia; species Gillenia trifoliata. Next base: position 8,196,192 of record CM031088.1, on the reverse strand, counting down.
CCTATATATTGAGGTGTATTTGTATTATTGTTCAATACATAAAGGTCCCGTTTGTTACAACTCACTATCTCGGACTTGACTAGCTTCATGGACTAAGCTGGACTAGCTTGACATTAACTAAATAGTATAAAAATTATGAAGTATTTGATCTAGTGCCGGACTAAAAATATATTTGGTTCAAAATTTTATTTTGTCATTTTTTAAATCACTTTTGCATTAAAAACATTTCAAAACTAAATAAAATAATCTTACCACTGTCTATCCCCCCTTCCAGTTTCTCTCTCTAATCTCACCACCGTCTATCCCTCTCTTTCTCTCAACCATGGCGACCTGATGCAATCTTATCTGTAACTTCAAAAATGGGACAGAGAAGATGCTCGACCGTAAATCCTCGTCAGACTCAACCAAAATCTGTTGGAAATCTTGGCGATACGGATGCTACTTCTCCTACAACAAATCACATAAGATAAATATTAGTAAATATCCATTCGCATTGAAATATTAAAAATAGATAAAATTAATGTAATAACAATGAAATACTATCTTTTGTAGTGAATATATCGATTTTCAACGATGCTTGAATAGAACATGATTTTAGGTTGAGGCGTGTAAGTTCACTGTCCTTAAGAGTAGATTTCGCCCCTCGAAGAAAATGTCTCGGTGTAGCAGGTTAGGGCGCCCTACCCTCCAGGATACAACAACCTATGATCCTTGTAAGCGTACACTCGCAATACTTGGATTGAGTGAACAACTGGATTCTTTCCTTTAGCATATAAGAAGTGGAAATTATAATAACATTTGAATATTATCTATTTTTACCAAAGGTTCTCTCTCCTTTTGCATATTTATAGCAATATAAACTTTATTAAGAAACTGATTTTTTTCCCTTATGAAACATGATCAATGATGAGTCCAAATCTTCTGCACCAAAAACTCTCTGTGGCCTCTCTGTCTCTTGCTTAAAATTTTGACATCTGTCCACCTACTTAAACAAACCTAACAGAGTTAACTCTTAATAAAAGAGAAAAAAAAAGTGATAAGAAAATAAAAAAGACAACAAAAAGTAGCCCATCGTACCCTCCCTCGTCCCTCTCCCACTTACCACCGCAACCAACCACGCCCCTCTCCCCTCGGAGACCACCACCCCTCCCTGATTGGAACTTGTCGAACCCTGACCTGACTAGAACTCGTCGAACCCCCCTTCTCTCAACTTTGTCTTTGTGTATCTCTCTTTCTCTCTCAGAGGGTTTTGGGTATGAATCCGGGAATAATCTTAATCTGATTCATTTACATTTGAGCTCTCTCTCCCTTGTGGATGTGTGTTTTATTTCAAATGTGGAACTTGTAATTTTGAATTCTTGATTTATTCTCAATCTTTGGAATTAAGATGGAGAGACAATGGCAGGAGAGAAAGGAGGGAAGGTGGGTACTAAGAGATGGTGGTTTTCTGTTTGGGGTTCTTCGTTTTTTTTTTGTTTTTCTATTTTTTTAACTTTTTCAGTGTTTTTCAGATGAGTTAACGGCATTTAACTCAAGTTAATGGTGGACATGTGTCACAATTTGAGATAGGTCACATAGAGGCCACAAAGAATTTTAGATGCAAAAGATTTGGATCATCAATGACTTTATCTTTTCTACAAGACGATGTTTTTAACTACTTTGATTTAAAGTGAAAGGAATTAAAACTTGATGTAAGGGACAACAAATATACTATCTCAATAATTGACCTTAAGTTACGCGTATATAATAATTTAATTAGAGTTCAATTAAAATTCTCCATATAACATGAAAACCTAAGAAAAATAATATAGGAGTGCCCGAATCATATCCGGCGGATTTAAAGTAAATAAAGAAAGAGGACAGACAGGAATGTTTGAGTGGGTGGAAAAGAAAGTAAAGTGCATTAAAAGTGATGCATGCAATTTTATGTATAAACATTGTTTTTGGTTTGAAACCAGAACCTTCTCCTTTTTACTTATTACTATAAAAGCCATAGAAACCAGAGTTTTCTCGTCCACATAACTCTCAGTTCACCATCTCCTGAATCTGCCCTTCATTTCAGTCCAAAAGCTTCGAGTCTGTCTCCGTCACCGTTCAGCAGAAATGACCGACCAAAAATATGGTTATCCCTACCCTGCTCAAGGAGGTTACCCTCCTCAAGGAGGTATTTTCTTTAATTATGTACCCATAAAAAAGTTAATTTCAGTTGTCCTATTTATGTGTTTTCATGTTTTCAATTTACACCTTCTCTTTGTTCTTAATTTGTAGTTGATCATCAGTAAGTTTGTTTTTGTACTTCTTTTTTTTCTTAATTTTTCGATCAGTGTGTTCTGAAATTGCCACTATATATGAGTTTGGAACATGGATTAGTATATAATTAATTATTGATACTAATTTGCTAAGAACAAACTTCTATGTCACTTGAGTGTTATGAATTCTTGTTTGAGTACTTAAAGCGTTATTAGCACTCCAAAATAGTTATCCTCCATTCATTAATTTACTGCATATATGATAATGTTTTGAAGTGCCAGAAATAGCTCCTTAGTTTATTTCTTTTCTAGTTTACTTGTAAATTTTTGTTTTAAAATTTTATTTTAATTTCGTTGGGCAATCTTGTAGGTTATTACCAAGGCCCTCCAGTAATGGCACCTCCACAGTATGTTGCTCCTCCACGCAGAGAACCAGGTTTCCTTGAGGGGTGGTAATTAAACTTCTCAACCATCTCTCATCTAATTTGAAATTCTTATTTTTTTGTTTAATCCTTTTATAAAGGTTATAGTTGTTGATGATCTATTTCTCCGTTTGTTGTTTGGATGTGGTGTCACAGTCTTGCGGCTTTGTGTTGCTGCTGCCTTATTGACGAGTGTTGCTGCGATCCCGCCTTCCTCTTTATATTTTAGAATATATGGATAATTCCACTACCATATATTGTTGTAAATTGTAATGCTTGAAGGCTGTGATCTTGTTTGCCAATTTAAATTAATTTGCTAGAGTTTTTACACCAGACTTCTAGTTGTTTCTATTCTGCACACTTATCCAAAATAGTTATTTATCTTCTTCATTCACCAATTCAGCCAATATTAAATAGATAGAGAGTATTAGAAAACAACATCAGTACTAAGTGATCTAGGGTGAGGTGTTAGGGTTTAAGGCTAAACTTTTTGGAAAATTCTACGATATCTCGTGATTGGAAAACAACTTACATAGAACGGATTTACTGAAATGTTTTAGTGTATAGTGTATTGCGATGAATTCGTTCCATGATTGATGTTTCATTTTGCATGTGAACAAAGTTCAACTGACGAATGTAGAACCAAAAATTCAAAACCAATTTGTTTACTTCTTGGACTAGCTAGCATTTGCAATGATGTAAGTGAGGACACTTGAGTCCCCACAACAATGAATTTTGGATCACAAGCTGACAAGTATTGGAGCTTGTCCAGTTGTTCTCCAAGACCTTCGAAACCGCGTGGGGCTGGATTGATTACGGATGATGACGGTTTTCTCTACGTTTTCATTAAGATAGATGTTAAGAAAAAGAAGATAGCCAATGATGGCCCCCTCGTATCAAACACTGAAGTCGGTGCGTGATAAGCAGCGAAAATTCTAAATATTTCGGTGGATGACATGTATTAGAGCAACGAATATTTGATTGTGTGGTAAAAAATATAATGAATAAGGATGTAGCGGCTAAAATTCCGGTGAAAATCTTAGATGTTTCGATCTATGACATCTACCAAATTCATGAATACTTAATTGTGTGGTAAAAAATATAATAAATAAGGATCTAATGGTTAATCTCTGGATAATGCTATACGTACCAGTGCATAGTAGAAAATCCCTGATAGCAGGATACCTACTAAATTGACAGGATACGTACTCTAAACGATCGCATGATTAAAAAGCCCTCACCCTTTCCACAAAACCACTTCAAGCTAGAAGACATCATGCTCTTGTCAATATGGCCAATTGGCGTCCCATGACTGACTGTACAACTAACCCGGTCCTTTTAAGAGAAGCATTTGAACATGAAAATTAGGAAAATGAAAATGTTTTTTTTAGCCCTAAGTTACGAAGGGATGAATCACAAAGGCATGTAGAAGAGACTTATAAATGACTCACTCCAAGTAAGAATTTGTAAATCACTCTCACATGCATTTGTAATGCTTGAAGGATATATTTTTAATCTCTCCTATCTGACATTTTGTGATTCATTCCGTACTAATTAACTTAACTTCCATCCGTTGGGACTTGAAAATCCCTCGCGTGAACAAACCTAAAATAAAATTCTTAAGTACTTAGGGTTAGTCTAAGTGAACATGAATAATGAGTTAAAATTAGAATAGGTTAAGAGAGTGTGATGTTTATAATAAATCAAGTATGTTTCATTCTATCAACATGATGTTTATGCTTTCGCTCATCTATTCTCGTTTAAGGAGAGGTCAATGAAGAGAAATCTAGCAAGTGTTACTGACCTTAGTTGGAGAGAAATTTGTTTTGGTTACATAGTAATACATCACTACAAAGAACAAGAAGAACTAAATACAGGATATGATCAGTACCAATGTCACTGCTGAACTTATCAACTATACTCCCTCAAAAACTTGCATGCCAAGTCTTGTTATTTGCTTAAAAGTAAATAAATACAAATAAAAAGTGTGTTTGTGTGCATTGTCTTAATATTGTTTTTCAGCATCGATCCATCAGTAATGCCAGCCGCGAAACATTGGGAAGACGGGGAACCTCATCAGTCCGTCCTTACAATGTAAACCATCGTGTTCGCCGCAAGCGAAGTAGTAAGGCTGCCACCTCTTGAGCACAAACTCGAAGCCGTCTCCTCCTCCTTGTGTCTGATTTCCCACCATTCTTGCTCGACTCAAGTCACAGTTCAAGAAGCTCCAAAAGTCTTGGAACAAGTACACGCTGTGAGGACGTATGCTGTCACTTGGTGGATCATACTTGAAAACTGCAAACACCCAAAACACCATTTATCATGTAACTAGTTGTTCAATTCTGTTAACAAAGGAAAAAGCGTTGCTCATAGTGAAACAAATTGCGGAGAAGAAACAATCTAGTTGCAACAACTTTAAGTAGGGGATATTTTTCGTTGCTAGACTGACTGTTTGACACATTATGTTACCAAATTGTCGATATAGAATTTACTTAAGACCTCTAACTTACAAGTAAAAAAAATACCATTAGATCGTAGTATTAAGCATCAAAGATTGGAGAAGATAAAGAAGTGACATCTTTGCAAACAACAATTTAAGGGGGAAAATGCACAACAATTTGAGTGCTCACCTAGAGTATCCTTGATGTAAATTGGACCATTTTTCAAAGCCCAATCTGTGTAGTTAAATCCGAAATGCCAATTTTCCGATCCACCAACTACGATCCTGTTGGGTCCTTTGGTCTTATTGAGGTGGTATGAGCCATGGTTGAAACCCCAGCCAGTGTAATTACCATATTGCCAATCCTTGTTAGCTGTGCTAATTGCCAGCATTGAAGCAATTAGCACCATTGCTAATGTAATTTGTGCAAAATTGGAACCCATTGTTCTCTATCAAATGCAACAACTCAAGCAACAGAGTGAAATTTAGAGGGTAGAGTAGGATGAAACTTGAGAGTGAGATTGTGGTGAATTTACGATGAGTAAATGGGTTCTTTTGTAGGCCAAATTAAGTAGTGCAAACTGGCCAAATTTACACCCTTTCAACATTGGTGGGTAAGACGAGGAAAAAAATGTTGTAAAATTATAATGCTGCTCCTAATTAAGTTTAAGTCTCCCTAAGTTAGTCGTCCACTAATATCCCTATAGTTAGGTAAAATGTTAGGTTTCTAATGAAGATTTTCGTTGACCCAAAGAAGAAAAATTAAGACATAGATTTAGCCAAGTTGACTAGAGCAGTGTGTTCTCTCTCTGCATTTAAGTTCGAATCTCCGTCTCGGTAATTTACATGAAACCAGAGTTAATTATCCCACTGTTTGTAGAAGAAAATTAATTGATTCTTCCAATAAATATAGGAAGCAAAAAAGGTTGATTTTTTTTTAAAAAAAAATGAATGATAAAGAAGCCAATAGATTGACTTGATTGGAGGGACTTTTTCTCTATCAACTGAAAGAGGGTCAACCATTTCTTTTGAGTTTGAAAGTTGATTGAAAATGGAAAAATCAATGTCAATGCAAATTTTAGGCATTGCGATTTTAACCGAACTACTAGAGTGGAGGAAAACGAGTACGAATTGCGACCTAAAGTTGTGGAATGTGTCATGCTTTGAGGGAAAACAGAATGTCATACGTTTGTTGACATACTGATGACATCCACAAATTAGACAAATTCATGGTATAATTAGAAGGATAATACTTAGCTTATATGTAAGGATTAAGTTAGAATTAACTTATACTGTCACTCTTCTTATATTTTTCGTGTGACCAAGAGGGAAGTTACCTGCATCTCTATTTATAAGTACTAAAGCTGGCTATCCATGCCATCACTTAAAGGTAGTACTATCATCACTCAACGCTGGTGACGTAACAGATGTCCAATTTTCAAAACGTTAGATTGTTTTTGAAAATGTTTTAAAACATCGAGACCACTTTGAAATCACCCCAAAGTGGTTATTCGTACTTAACCGCAAAAAAATAAAATTAAAAAGTGATCTGTATGAACAAATTGACAATAGTTCTTATGCAGATGAATGAGGCAAGGACACACTTATGCAAATGGATAAATGTGACTTTGGATATCTCTGTTGGTTCTCCCTCTTGGCTTTCTATTGGAGAACCATCTTTTGGCTCCAAAATATTCAACACAATTTACATTAAAAACTTCATACCACAATATATTCAGCCTGAATTATAACAAATGAGGAGAGTTCAAGGCTGAACTATAACATTCAACCTGAATTATATTTACATGATGGTGCCCAGGGAAGGCTAAAATGCTTTTGTGAGTTTTTTTGGCCTCCGAAGAGGTAAATTGCCATTGCTTGACCACCAACTAACCCCCTTTTTAAATAAATAAAAAAAGAATTATGTTTACATATTCCAATAAACATAAACGAAAAGAGTTCAGAGGAATCGAGTTCTATATGTGCAGTTGCATCGATTGATTTAGCAAATCGGAGCTCCTCGATGAGAAAGATGAAGCTTTATTTATCGTAAATAAGATCACACAACAGATGAGAACTGGGCATACAAGAAGTATGAGGGCAGGGGGCATTAAGCAACTACTCCCTCATTCACATGACTGGGTGCTTCCTTTTGGTGTTCCTCGGCGCATGAGTTACCGGATGTGTTTTCACTGCACTTGAAAAAGCTTCCGCATCCACCACCACAGCCACCACAGCCACCGCAGCCACCGCTCTTCAGCATTGTTCCACAGCCACCACCGCACCCACCACCACCACCACAGCCACCACAGCCACCACTCTTCACCACGCTTCCACAGCCACCACCGCAACCACTGCCACAGCCACCACCGCAACCACTACCACAGCCGCCGCTCTTTACCATGTTTCCACATCCTCCACCACAACCACTGCCACATCCAGCAGAGCCCTCACTCCTTGTTGCATTTCCACACCCACTACCACATCCACCACCACAGCCTCCACCTTTTTTCAGCATCACTACATCTCCTTCAGCTACCTCATTGTTCTGCTCAACCTCGGTTACTCCTAAAGAGGTTAAGTTGGTTCTTTTCCCTCCCTCATGGTTCTCGTTAACGTCCTCAGCCACATCACCCATTTCCTTGGCATTAACAGCAAAGACGTCATATCTTTCCTTCTTCGGCATATCAGATAGTATAAAAGCCAATGTGATCCCAGGAACTAGAATCCATTCTTCCTTTACCTGTTCATTTTTAAGTAAGATAAAGGAATTGTTTACGAAGTTTGACAAAACAAGGGAACTAGGGAAGTGATTACACAGTACCTGGACAAATCCCGATTTCAGGTCAAGCAATGCCACTGCTTTGCCATAAGGATCTTCACCAGAGAATTCAACCAAGGTCATGAAATCTTGTTCACTTTTATGTTTGTCGCAATGTTTAGATTCATACTCCAGCTTTCTTCCGTGGAATATTTTGACCTGTATCAAGAGATGAATTTAGGAGACATGATCTAGTTCTGCATACAAGCACCCCGTTTCATTTCCTGGTTGAAGAGGCCGTCTGCGTATTATGTATGCAAGGTGGGGAACTAAAAATATCTATAAATATGATGTAATTCGGAAACATGCAAAGTGAATGGATCATGGATGCATACCATCTTCTCTCCGTGGAGAACAAAGAGGAGGCCATCTCCGTCGGAATTCTTTTCACAGTAAAGGGACCAGTGAGAATCCATCAAAGACCAGCCAGTCCCAACAGACTTTGCAAGAGTGGATATTTTTCCAGACTTGGTGATTCCAATCACCTCTTTCCCAAGAATGGTGTTTTCCCTTGCCTTTGCCTTTTCAGGATGCCTGTACATACAAACACCCAAGCCGGCACAGAGCTTCAGAATACATCATAAAATGCAAAAACACTCACAAGTTGAGAAGCATATATTGTTCTGGACATACTTTGACGCTACATGTGTATGATTTTCCTTCCAAACTGAATGCAGCATGTAAAATGCAAAGTCTCAACTAAAGAAATATATACTTTGATACCTCATTTGCAGGCTGATAAGCTTTGTGCCAGTTTCATCAATCACATGCGTGAAATTCTTGACATCTACTACCTTCCCAGGAAGTGGGAAAAAGCAAGAACTTTTGGACAACGGTCGAGAACGAACCATGTTGAGTGTGCGTTGAGCCAAGGCTGGAACAGTAAATGACACGGCAACCCGGAGGTAGATAGGTTTCGAGTTCACATTTCCAGAACCTGGCACTACCTCCAACCATTTTTCTGCATCTAATTTAGAGAGTGGGACCAGAAAGTCCTGAAGAGAGAGTGAAGTAGAACCTAATGTTTTATAGGTCCTTGTCATTGGTAAGTGGGAGGGTGAATGAGATATCAGTTCAAAAACCAGCTCTCCAGTAGGTTCACACTGGAAACAAGCAACCTGTTTCTCTCCAGACTCGGACAAAATACTCAGTCTCCGCTTCGCGTCAAAGAAAAAATCATTTTGGGTCTTACTAAATGTGACAAAGAGACTTCCTTTGTGCCCTTCTGGTAAGTTCCTAACTTCCACACACTCCAAAAGGACCTGGAAAATGTAAATGAAAACATATTAGGAAAAATAACTGCAGTGCAATTGGCTCAGGCACGAGGCAGCATAGGTCCCTATTTGATATATGAGGAAAAAAAACTCGTTTATATTTGCTCAAGGTACTATCTTGGTTCTTAGTTTTTACTGGAGGAGAAATTTTCAATCTTGACACGTACATTATGAATCTGAAGAATGAAATGATGAAACATTTCTAAGCCCCTACAAGGGCACTTCAAAAGCCCTCGTCTGCCTTTCATGAAGTCAACGTTTAAAGTGAGGAGCCACGAGTAAGATGTTGTAGACTAAGTTCAATGTTTATTTCTTCACCGAACAAAAGTTCAGTGTTTAAATTCAGGGCATCGCTTCTTGTCATTTCTATAGTATTTCTTTATTGCAAGGAGAATAAAAGGGAGAAAAGAATGTGACTGAAAGAAATCTACCTCCACAAATTTAACCTCTGGAAGCTGAATTAGTTTCTGATACTCGGTGGATGCAGCTACATCCTTGCTCATCATGCTAGATTTGTAAGGAGTGGTCGTAACAGGACATGGAGCATTACCTCTATGCATTGCTCCTGCCTTCCAATACCTGGTACCAAAGGCCTCTTCCCATTGCTTGGTAGTTCCAGAAAACCCAACATCAAGTTTCTTCCCTTTAGTTCTGTCAGAGTCCATGTCATCATGCTCCAATACCTTTCCCATTAGTTCATTCAGGTCTTTACAATAAGATACAGGATGCAATTGGTGAGTATGCCAGATAAGGTCAACGTCGTATGTCGGAACACAAAAGCGTTTTAGAGACTTCTCTCTGTTTCTCTTGATTAGATGAAGAAAGCCTTTGTATCGAGCCACAGCCCCTTCGATAAATAGACCATGGTTCATGTGGGGTCTGGATACCTGCCAAAACACAGAAAAACAGATAAGCCAGAAGAAGCAAAGAGAAAGAAAAAAGAACATGGAATGTTAAAGGGGAGAACCATTCTGGCAGGTCTTGGTGTTTATCTGTGGGTGTAGGTGTTTGTATGAAACAAGGATCGTCTCTATACAATACATTTTGCGACTAAACTTAAAATGTAAGCGGGTAATCGCACACGATATGAACTGTCCTTGGATCCAGTAACCACACGGAAATCTATGGATGGCCTCCCCACAACAACAACAAAGAAGACAGTATTTCAAACGAAAAGTTCTCAAAACGGTATTCCTTGTATACCCACATAATGGAAACATATGAGGTTGGATGATCCTATAGATACAACAACATAAGGGAACATTTGGGAACCCCCCAAACTCTCAAAAATACTTGCATACAAAGTGATCTGGAATCTGAATTAGTCAGCAACCCTTGATAACTCAGAACAAGTATATTAACAATTGTATTAGCCGCAATCTCATATTACCTGGTAAAAGAAAGGACTCTGTCTTTTAACAGCTGAAACCAGATCATATTTGGTGCATTTTTCAGGTCGAGCAGATCTTTCAGATATATCCTCTGAGAATGCCTTCTTTAAGTCTAAGTCGTACGGTTCTTCTGGATACAGACTATTCCACATTTCTTCAGTTTTCCTTTTACAAGAGCCTTGAACAGAGGATAAAACATTAGAATTGTCAAGGATCTTTCCATAAAGTTTCTCACAGTCGGTCTTGTACTGAATCTGAATAACAAATCCAAAACACAAAACACAAAGCTTAGCAATTTAATCTGTCGAATAAAGATAATCAAAACTACAACAGTTCAGTCAGAGAAGCGTACTGGGTTTAGCCTGTGACAATGCCAAATCCATTCACAATCAAGAGGTACAACCAAAGGTCCTTCAGTAATCTGGGATGCTGAATGTTTGGCAAGCATCGGGAGCCAACAAGCATTGTACCTGTAATCAACATTGTTTTTTTCAATTTGACATATAAAGATCAAATGGCCAGACGGAAAATTCGATTGAAAACACACATAAATTTTCATTTTCTGAGAATATAAAGCAAACCCAATAAGTTCAAAATAAACATACACCTTGCTCCACGATGATCAAACAACCCGAATTGAAAACAATATGAAACCAGAACACAAAATATTGAATCTAAAAGTAAAAAACCAAAAAATGTCGAAAGCATCCAAAAACAAGAAAACTGAACAAAAGGCTGCAAAGTAAAAAATCTGCAGGATTTGTACCTATAGATTGCCCTTTCAAGAGCAGGCCCTTCTTCATAGAGATACCGATTCCGATCAACAGCAGCAAGAAACCGAAGCTGCTGTTTGGCTGCAGCACCAAGGTCCACGCTTATTCCAATGTTCTGAGCTTTGATCCACTCAATCTCTTGTTCCTTCTCCATCTTTCAACTTCTCCAACCAAAAACATACCAAAAATTTTAGTCCTTCCATAACTGTAACTTCTAGTTTTCGATATCGATTTCATAGTACAATAAAAGCTTCAAAATTCATGGTAATCACGAACTAATAACAGAGTCAACGCATAACCATTGCATGCATACAATTCATGCACACAAACTTAAAAACAATCTCGATTTTCCATTTATTTTTCCAAATTTTCTCAGCAACCAAACACACTCGAAACTCCAACAACTTCGAAATCGTAATCTACTTTACCAACTAGTAAATTGCAATTCAAAGTTAACATTTGAGAAGGAATGATTGCAATTACCGAAATGGATTGGAAATCTAAGTTTGACCGGTTCGCTGGAAAGTTGACTACGGCTCCTGAAGAAGTTTCTCCGGTGACGGATGGTTAACGCGCAGTTCTACTGATTGTTTGAAGCTTTGGGTTGTCTTCCCATTACAAGCAATGGAAACTTTTTTCGATCGCTCAAATATTTGTAGGTGGGAGCTTGGAAGTTGGAACAGTACATGTAGAAAAACCATTCGTACAAGTTATTCCTTAATGACATAAGTACCCTTTATGGTTCAGATAATTATCGGCCACACTTTTTTTCCTTTCTGTTTTGCCCTTTCAGTTATTATTTTTTTAAAACACGCCATAAAATATTGTTAAAATGAAAAAAAATTAAAATGCTCGAGTTGTATGTAGTAAATACTATTAATTATGTGATTGTCCATTTGGAGCTAATATGTAATATATAATTGGTTAGGATCTTTTCTATGTAAATTTTAAGCCTATAAACAGGCATTCTAGTAAGAAGAAAAATACACTTTCATTTCTCCTCTCAATTTCTCTCTCATCTCTGTATCTGTTCTCTCTTTATTCTATACTTTATATTTTATTTCCAACACGAGCAATGTGACTTGATAAAACAATGGGTTCTTTAATCCAATTGTAAGAAACTTCTCTAGTGACCATCCCAACATAAATTTCAAGACCAATTCGAATGCAAAGCTGATATAAAACGTTTTACGAGATTTCTTTTATGAACAACAATGCCTAATGTTAGTATCTTCATTTATAGATCATCTAAGAAAAACATAGGAAAATTTAAACAATCCTATTTGGAATTTTCTATCAATTTCATCTTTCTTTGAGATCACAATGTTAGAGTATGAAATTGATTATTAGAGCCAGTTATAGTGATTCAAATTGATATGGAAAAGTTTTATTGGAAATAAGTTGTCCTATTTCTAATAGGATTAGAAATTTGTATTTGGTACTGTAATTCACTCATGATATCATGAGGATTCTTTAATGGTTTCTTATGATGATTCTAAAAGGAGAGTCATTAAGATTGATCTATTATAAATTGTAGTCAGTGCTCTCACAAAAGATACACTCTATTATTGATCCAAAGACCTATTGTTTAGAAGAGTATCGAGTTTTTGCAAGAGAGGAGAAGGTGCACTGTTTTGAAGCTGCAACGGCTTCATTTGGTTCGAGTTCTGCAGGTGAGTTTTTCTTTTCGAATTGCAGACCATGTTGTTCTAATTTGTTTCTGATGTCTCGTGGTTCTTTGGTTTAATCTTGATTTGTGGTTAAGTTAATCTTACACATGCTCTTACCTCTCTATAATAATTTGGACCAATTTTGATAGTTTGGATCAATTTTGGACTTGAGTCGGGATCACTCAGTTTCCATTAAAAAAAATCGTGTGTGAGTTTTGTCATCACCACTTTGTTTTACTTTGCCACAGGTGGTATATAAGCTCAATTTCACCAAAACAAAAAATACAAGTGACATTTATTGGAATATTCATGTTTTTCTTATCCTCGTTCTATAGGTAATGCTCCTTATTTTTTTAACCTTTAATATTTTATTCAATTGTAAAAAAATTTATCAACTTGAAATACAAAGTCATGTTTTCTCTTGTAAATAGTTCAATTTCTATATAGAAATATGTAATTTCAATATGGTCATGTATACAAATACAATACATAACGAAAGTCACTTCTCACTAAAGTGGGCCAGCTTTTCTTTCTTCCCTCTTTCTGTTGGGTGAAAGCCTGAAGGCAAAGTGAATGACCTAAAAGAAATGGACGTTAGTTACTAGTATATCCTTACCTAATCCCTAATTTAGCAACAGACAAATAGAAAACACATGAACAAGGTGGAAAAAGATGCCTATCTTTCACGCTTTGCATGCAAACCCTACACGCTGTTTGTCCTGCTTTTAGTGTACGAAACAATATTAGAACTTCTTTAGTACAAAGAAGGGTGCAGTACCATACACTTGCAGTACAACAAATGCCATGACAGGACTCATAACTCATGAGCATCCCCAATGATGTGCAACCATGAGCCTCTCCAACTTTTACACAAGTAGAAAACCTAAGCCCCATGTTATGTTTTGAATGGGGTTATAAGCACTTTAAGAATCAAACTAAGCATGCAAGTGATTTGTAGCTCAGTTGGTTAAGAGTTTTTGCCCTTGCATTCGAAGTTCTTTGTTCGAATTCCCTCTCCGTAGTTTAGATGAGTTTAGTGTAGATTATCCTATCATTTGTCAAAAAAAAAAATCAAACTAAGCATCACCGAACAAAGTTCGGTGCAAAAAATAATCGGATACAATAACAATTTCATGGCAAGTGACTTCTAACTTAATTGGTTAAGAGCATTTGGTCATGCATCCGATATCCTGTGTTCGAATCTCCCTACTCGTAGTTTATTAGATGAATTTAATGTAGATTATTCTATCGTTTGTTCAAAAACAATAACAAATTCGTGGATGAACTTTTTTTCTTCAAGTGCTTAGTGTTTTCTACTATGAAAGGTAGTTTGAGGGATGCTTATTTGTAAAGAGACCTAAAAAAAACACCAGATCATGCTTTATTTAAGCTTCCGAAGAACTAAAAGTTATTATATTAAATTCCTCTACGCCTTGTTCTTTCACAAGAGTGTAAACTCTACTACTATTTGATGAGTTCTTCTATCTAAATGTAAAGGGAGCATAGTGTGTGCCATGCATACAAAAATAACATATAGATTGTGAGGTCTAATACATATATTAGAGTATAAAGAAGGTTTAGTATAAAGAAGGTTTATATTAGCAGGGCTGTCTCTGAGAATTTAGGGGGTTCTGTGTGAAAATTTTAAATGGGGCCCTCCTTAATATAATCTTTTAAGAAAATACTAATATTTGTTTGAAAAAATTACTAATTTTTGTTTTAGCCATTGCACAAGAGAAATGATAAACACACCTTTTTACCTCTCTCACACACCTACGACTCATCCATTGCTTACCTGGTTTATTCTATTCGGGATAGCCCACAAATAAAGAGTAGATCTGGTAAAACTAAAATGACAAGCAGAAAATCACTTGCCTAACACAAACTTTAAAACTAAAACTCATGATCAATTAAGAAACACTCAAGTCAAATTCATAATAACATTAAAACCATAAAAACCTAAATTTATTATAGAAATTCAATCAACAATCGTATTATAATATAATATGTTAAATACCTTACATGAATCGACCAGTTAACACTTCAATCTAAGTAATTCAATGATCTCATTTATTTATGGATTACTTATTAAGAGCTGGATGAGTTATAGATGTATGAGAGAAATAATTCAAATATTGTTTTTCCTATTAGGCTATTTTCTATTTATTTATTATTGAATAAATTATACATTATATAATATATCTATAGGTGCAAAAGCTTTGAAAGCCCTATTCAATTGGAGACCCTGTGCAATAACTCTTATTGTTGCCTCACAAACCGGCACTGTATATTGGGCAATCAAAGAAAACGAAGGCATTTACAAATATATCGTGGATATATTATCAAAATATCTATTGTCGTTATTAGGTAAAGAAAACATTATATTATTAAAAGTTAGAACGTCACTCTCTTGTTGAACAACGATTTTGTTCTACTGATTTTGTTGACACTTGAAACTTAATGTTATAAATATGATCACTATATAGTTGGCGATATTTTGTCTGTAACTCCTCCAGTGAAGTGCAACCTAGAAGCACCATAATTTTGTTAACTAATATGGTATCGAAGTCCAGACAATTGTTAACAAATTCGGTGGCCAATGAGTATTAAGAACTCAATAGGAAAATTTTATTTAAACTCATGTCATCAAATAAAGTCCAATAAAATTTCCCTTTGAGTTTGGCTGCCCAGTTAAATTGTTAACTTTGACTTCCATCCAAATTTGTTAACAAATTTAGTTATTCCACATTGTGTTTTTTTTTTTTTTTTGTCAAACGATAGAAATTCATTCATTAAATTTGAATAGAAATGTTTACATTATGGGCAAGAATGTTAAACAACTACTTAGGAAACAACATGCCCCATCTATGTAATCTCCATTTTTATTCACAAAAAGCCACAGAGGCGCCACTTCATTGCAACGTCGAAGAAGCATAATGAACTCAACTAGCTCCAGTTGTGTTGCTAACTCCCACATCAAGGAGGATATTCTTATTAGACACATCAGCTACCCATTCCTTCCGTAGCATGCATATCAAGCTTAGAGAATCAGACTCCACAATCACCCTTCTAAAGCCTCCTCTACGCAATACCAGCATCGCATCTCTTACAGCCTCTGCCTCCACTGCTAAAGCCGATGCTGTCGAGATACCACTCTCCCCTCCACCCATTTGAAACCATGCTGCTAAAGCCGATGCATCACATTGTTATTAACTGCACAAAATATCGACAACCATTTAAATCATGCATATATTAATTTATTTATATTTTATTATGCTGAAATTTTGTGTTGTTAAATCTTGTTCAAAGATCTAATGCATAATAACTCTCATGTATCAATTACATCATATATATCATACTAGAAAGTTTTCATATAGAAAAAAATGCTAAGTTTATAGGAAAAGAGAAAAAATGCTCATGAACCATTGAAGCTCTATTGTGTGTGTATATAATTTATCTAAGAAAGTTTTATGTTCTACCATAAAAACTAATTGACAATATAAGAATACCAACTTCTCTTTTTAAGTCCTACAAGGTTGGGTCATTCTCTGATGTGAGACTTGCTTTTCATATCCTCACGTTCCTCATATGTGGTGATTCAAGCTTAACACGTATAACACAAATCAAATGAAGCGAGACAAGGCGCCGTTGGCCTTCACACGTAGCCAACTCGCTTTCGATACCTCAGAGATAGCTGGAGGATTACATCATAAAACCAATCGACAATATAAAGAATATCTTAACTCCTTATGAGGGTGTTTGATTGACCATACTACATCACATTGGGCTATTTAACACTCATCTCATCATGGACCAAATATGAAGTTAATTAACCGGATAACCTAAGATTATATATTCTATGTGGACTCATTTTATGCCGCTTAAAATGAGGGGCCTAAGGTCTAGTTTGGGGTTGCTTGCTTAAAAAAAACTGCTTCGTCGTGCCGAGAGAAAAAGCAAATGCAAAAAAGCGGGTAAGTGTTTGCAAACTTGTATATAAACTCCACGCGATCGCGGTAAAAATTTAATTAAAAAGCGATACGCTACTGCATGGTGACATTAATTTAATTGTTTGCCCAAAATATTGGTCAATTCATTACATATACTTCTTTTTTTTCATATTTGCTCGCCTTATTTACATATCCCAAATTTTAAAGAATTATTATGAAAAAATTCTTTATAATATTAAAAATAATATACACTCATATAAGGTAGTTATAATATTATCAACTATATAATACATGCATCAAACATATTAAAATAGCTACAAATTGTTCAATATAAAATAGTCTAATTAGGGTGCATTCATCAAACTTGCGCAAAAATGCCTACTTTTTAATACTTATGCAAGAATTTACACCCTAAATAACTCCGAAAACTCTATTATTAAAAAAATACAAAAATTATGTGCATCCTTCAAGATCTCGTGAAATCAAAGATTTTCAAAACCAATCAATTTCAATCAGATCTCAGTCAAGTCCAAATATTTTAGCCAATTTGCTACCTTTACACTACATACAAGCTTAACCATTAAAAGAAACTAATTTAATCGATAATTGAACTAAATAAATCATTAAAACAAGATAGACGAAAGACATAGAACGAGAATACAATAAGGTTCCTTAATTCATGGTATTGCTTTTAAATTACTTTTAACATGGAGGTCTCCACACTAGGTTGTAAAGGATCAAGTATTCACAACTCACATTATAGTTTCATAATGGAAGGCCTAAATAAACCGCATATCTACAATTAAGGGGCACACTCGACTAAAGTATGCACAAACAAACACAATTACACAAACACTGAGCAAACTGTAAACTAATTCTAAAACCGAGAGACAAATCCCAAACCAAATATATCAAAAGGAATAGGTTGCAGACAAAATGAAACAAGGAGTAAGAAAATATATGTTACCTGGGCATGTAGCTTCCTAAAAAAGCGAATCTTAAAATAAATTGCAACTAAAGCAAGCCTACAAAGCTACGTAAAAGGGAAAAAACCAATACCGAGATAATATGCCGATGAGACTCGTGAGAGAAAGAGACAAGAAAAGACATGATTTTCAACTCAAGCTTGCTAAGACTTTCTAGAGGCTATTTAATTTGCTAAGACTTTCTAGAGACCATAATATATTGATGAAAAGTAGATAAACATGTGTAAAGAGGAACTAAATAGGCAAAAACTCGCTAACCAAATTTGAATGCTTTCTATGAGGTATTCATACAAAATTCTACGGCTCCATAAAGAAATCATGAAATTCTTTCCGTAAAAAGGAAAAGATTAAGAGGGAATGTCTAGTTATTTATCCTTTCCTAGAGGCAAATGAATGAATGATGCCGACTAAACGAACTTAAGACTAGGAACCTCAAGCATCGAATGCTAAACAAGGTATAGATGATTGAATGGCTTAGAATTAATAATGCAGTAATGATCTTAAAAAGCTTGCTCTATACATTAAAATTTAACGGGACCGCAAGATCTTCTCTTTCTCAAAATTTATACGAGCTTGAGGTATTGGCATTGTGTTTGACACATCCCGATCCTCAACACGCTGTGTCGGGAAGTGCCGGCCGACACGCGTTAGGTGACGTCATTTAGAAAAATTTAAGAATAAAGGATAGAATATTGAATTATTAAAGAATAAGCGTCGTAAAGGCACCTGAAAGGCGCAAGCAAATAATAAGATACACAAAGAAGAGGGATACAAAGATATACAAACGCATAAGAATCCCTACATCGTCATACCACCGCGCCATCGACGTCGCAAGGCTCCCACCAACTAACTCCGAGGGGCTCAAAACATAAACTATGACTGGTCAAAAGCAAAGCTTGATAAAAACCGTTGTTTTCAAAAGTCTAGTAACTCGTTTGAAAACAAGTATAGTTTGAGAAAATACGTCATGCCCGTAGGCATGAACCTCAAAATTAGTCAGGAAAACATTTGGGTACTCCCCGCTTAATACTTTACCGATTTGCTTTCACCCATATGTAAACACACATGCCCAAGCGGGCAATCCCACAAGGAACAAGCTAGGTATAAAGAAATACGCTAAGTAGCTACAATGACGCTAGGCTAACGCTAAGCGTCAGGCACATAGTGTGCACACAAGCTCGAGTTGCCTAATGTAACCCAGAATGTGCTAGTACCTACAATGGATCCAAAGTCATGTAGTTTGGAAGACGATAAAGTGACTACCCAACGCCAAGGTTAGTCTCGCCATAAGACCTAGTACTAATACCTGTGTATACATCTACCGATGATAACAAGATGAAAACATGCATGGCAATATAATACGAATGTTCTACTCAACAAACGTAATGATATGCAACTACGCTACGCTTAAAAGAAATAAAAACCATACGTATATATACATTTATCAAAACAAAGCACCCACTCACTCACCTGTAGGTAAACTGGCCGAAGTACCCCGTCCCGGTAGCCCCGGTAGTCCTCTCGGATAGCTCCCACCTATATGAGAAATCACCGGTACAATGATTAACTCAAAAAGGTAAACGAATTAACGAATTAATTACACCTATCCCTTGCTTTTGCAAATCGCAGGTCCAAAACACCTCAAAAATTAAAAATGCATACTACCGCGAGGTAGTACACGCGTCACGAGTCGACCCGTGGAAAATGTAATTCAATTTGGGCCTCCCACGCGCACTCACGCGCGCCAATGCGCCAAGCCGCGCTCCACGTGCGCCTCCACTCACACCGAGCCTGGCCAGCCACTGTCTGAATTGGTTCACGACGCCAGCAAGGCCGGTTTGACTGCTTGCTGACGCCAATATCACACGGGCTGCTACTATCCCTTTCCCAATTTTTCCGCCGCTGTCAGCGAATTTGGGAAAATGGCCTGGATTGAAAAACTTCGCAGCTTCATAACTTCTTCTGCTTTAAGTCCAAATTGGCCGATTCAAGTACCAAAATGAAGCTAGAGATGAGGAGAACAAGAGTGTACCATTTTGGGACCAAAACTGGCTGCTAGGAAGTGGCCTGAAATTGAGGAGGAAGAATAGGCCAAAACAGTTCCTCTGCTCGACACTGACTTCCGGCACTGGGTCGTGGGTTCCCAAGGTCTCTGTAGATGAATTGGTGATGAGTTTGATGTGATTTGGGTTCGATTTCCACCGAGAAAAGGCCGAGTTGAAAATTCCGAGCCTCATTTTAAAAATCCCACGACGGGGTCTCCCGGCTCGTGGCTCGTGCAGCGGGTCTCAGGCTCAGCTGGGGCTCCATTTGAGGATGATGGTGAGATCTCGTGGAACTCACCTGCCAAAGATTGGCCTAAAGGGAGGATGAAAATCTGGGCCTGTGCTCCTGAGCAATTTCAAGCTTTTGTTTGTTGTTTTCAGGTCGCAGAACCACAAAGGTTATATAGTGTTTGCTCGGTCAAAGACAAGTGACAAGCCTGCATAAAATCCCATGAAATTGCTATCGTCAGGTTCAGCAGCAGTAATGGGCCTCCCACCTCAAACAAGCACGAAACTCTAATTTGAAACATTTTGAAACACCGAAACTAACGCTAGGAATATCTGCTCGAGGTCGAACGATATACGGTCTCCGCGACTACGCGTTCGTGACGACGAGCACGTCAAGAAAATATTAGTGGATAATACGTACGAGTTACGACGCAAAGTCAACCCAAAAAGTTAAACCCAGGGGTAAAAACGTCATTTCCCACTTCCGGAATAAAATAATTTAAATTTTGAACGGATGTTACAATCTACTCCTTATAAATTCCCTGCCCCAAATTTTCATAGCACAATGAGGTAGATGTGAGAGTACAAACCTGCTCACAAAACTTCCTCTCCAAGCCTGCTCCCCCGAAAAGATGCGGTGAGAAGAAGACAATTGTCATAACCGAACGTCGGGCTGGTCAAACAGCCCGACGTCACCACTCACCCAAGGTGACACTGTGCTTCCAAAGTTTAGTCAAAAGAGGGATAAACGACTGGGCCGAACGAGTAATCACGTCCAAGGACCCGACAGGCACCAACTACTACGTTTGCATGGCTGACGCGGTAATCGAGCAAGTGCAATCAAATACCCATCGCCTACATCCAACTCCTTTGACTCGAGATTGAGGTCTCCTCAGAAATGAGACGCCTCTACTTTGGTGGTCAAAGAACTAAGCCAACACGCTCTTACCAAGGAGAAAGAGATTTTCCTGAACACGGGCAAAGATAAAAGTACTCAAGTCTCAAAGAGAAAGGTTTTAACTCGGAGTAAAGATAACTGGCAACGAGCTTCGACTGGGCTGGTATGATAATTCATCTCATGCGGTTTCACGCTTCCCGAAGGCATGAGCGATTATCCATCCATGCCGATTAGCACACGCACTAACCCGCCTGGCACATCACCGCAGGAACACAAGGTACCGCAGCTGTCGAGCCGCTACTACAAGAACAAAGAGTAAGACCAAACTTGAGCAAAATGGAAGATTTGCTCGTGGTCGCCGTTCCACACGAAGGTTAACGCTCTTCCCGGCAAGTTTCGTGAGAGGCAAAAGAGCAATAGAAGAGAAATCCTTCACGAAACGCTCTGGGTGAAGACCGAGCAAGCTAAGAAAGTTCGAAATCTTATAACGCGCTCGTTGCCGCTCCTGATCCCCGCTACAAGAACTATCCGGGGATCGACAGGATGCAACTCGCAGAATCACATGTCCCAAGAAAGCACATGATTAGGCCGTGAACCGGCATGTGTTCTAAAAGTTCTTAAACTTTAACGAAATCATGCACAAAACTTTTTGCATGATCGGGCCTGCACTGGAATAAGCCAAAAGTCAACCAAGAAGACTGCTATGAACTTGTCGAGATACGGCGAAGTACTCGAGTCATCAAGTTCATGAAAAGTTATCAGCGATTGTCATCCCGAAAGGTATGACAAGAAAAACTCAGTTCAGAACGAGTCCAGAGTGCTGGTCAAGTAAACAACGGGGTTCTTGATCTATAGTCGACAAGAATCACCCAATACGTGACGATCTTGGAGAAAACCGTGCACTTCTGAGTCAGTTCAAAGAGATCACCGATTCTAGGCAGGGATAACGGTTTTAATCGCGCCCGATTCAATTGCCTACGATCGATGCAGCCTTAAAATACCGTAACTTCAAACGAACAACAAGACTAGAGCTCCACTGGGTGAAGTGCAAGGAAGAATTCTTGGCAAAAGTGCTCGAAATTGAAAATCTTCAACTCCCGCCACTCACGCGGAGTCAAAAGATAAAAGGTAAGAGAGAGATTACTGGCCAATAATTCGGAAGGATCGATGGTGAAAATCATTTCCATCGTGCGATAAACCAGGCGAGATCGCTAGGAAGCGATTCCAAGAAATTTTGCTGACAACCGGCACCTCGTCAACACAAAGAGAAATTCCAAATTCCAACATCACACGTGTGGCACAACCACCACAACCGTAACTTAAAAGGTTCGTTCACTCGTAGCTTCAAAGTCACCACGAGTCGATTCTAAGACTGCTCAGAACGTCACAGCCGTTATGCCATGTGGCAAGAAGGTGGTCAACCTCCGCCGACAATCCACACCGGCACAAAAATTGGAGGTAACAATCCATTCATAGGATCACGTCGAAACTACTTACATCCAGGAATGAGATTGGCAAGCAAACTTGATTAGCGATGTGAATCCGAGCATCACCGACAACCCCAAAAAGTTAACAAGACACAATTTGCCTCATCAAGATAAGGATTCCAAATCGCACTGCAGAGTACAATGTGGTCGAGTTGTTTGAAATAAACAAAGGCGAAATAGCCGAGTAGGTACTACTGGATCCGTTTGGATCTCTGGCAACAAACAAAGAAAGTTTAACTTTTCGAAACAAGATCGTAATCGTTCAGTTGTATCTTGGTCAGCTGTAAAGTACAACTCGCCCAAGAGCAAATGTTGCCCACACCGGAACTGCCCGGCACCACCAGATACAAAGTAGCGTAACCAAGATTCAGAGAAAGGTTCCAGAGTATGGAATGACATTGCCTTTGGCAACGACATCTCCACCGAAAAGTAGATTGTTTGATAAGAAACTGCTCGTCCAACTTACCGGATCGTAACAGCCAAAGGTAGGTTTTGCCGCATCAGCGGGACATTGGTTAGCTCTCAGATCCCACCGTCCACAGCCCATGGCACACTTGAGTTTCTTGCGTATACTACCCAAAATGACAAGTGTCGCAACGATGATTAACCTGGCGAAAGATCGTGTTGCTACCCAAGAAACTAACGAGATCCACTAGTGAATCACTCACCACGCTTAAGATGAAGTTGATCCACTACCGGATGATCGAGCCGAACTCCACGTTGAGTTACATTCTTTCGAGACCGAAAGAATGACTCGTCTCGATACCCAACTACCGTGCAAACCGCCGATTCAGCTTGTACGCCAAACGCCACCAGAAATGGCCGAGCAAAGTTCCCTGGGCTTCCAGGAGTCTAAAGGCAAAGATTAAGGTACTTAAGAGTTGGTTTCAACAAGAAATGGCCGTTCGAAATTTAACCTCGCCGGAAAATTTTAACCGGGTTTCAAAGGTTACTGTGTGGTCGGTAAATTGAGATCGACGAAGATGGCGGTAAGGCCAGTTGATCTCCCAGCTAAAGGAATGGCTCGTAGAGAGCAGAAGAGAGCTTGGGTGCCTAGGAGTAGATTTTGGTTTAAGTAAACCCGTAGAGTTAGACAAAGATGGTCACTTGATCGCCCAAGAACTAGCCACAACAAAATTCTCATCGGCGTCTTCGAATACGAAGATTCGATAAAAGTCAAACTGTACCTGCATGCTGGATACGCCCGCAATTAGTCAAAACCAAAATTATCGTCAATCACCGTCACTGTGGATATGCAATTCATACCGCCGGCGAATAGTCAAGATAGCCACACCATACGTTAGGGAAAATGATCGATTTGAATGACAAAAGTCATGAAAGTAAGAAAATGCCTGCATCTTGTATACGAAAAGTTCTTCAACGTTCGAAAAGATAAGTCACGACAAACAAAAACAGTCAGAAGTATCTACACTTGTTAAACAACACCACTAAGATGGATATTGTCCAAAACTACCGAAAAGTAGTAGTTACGAGTTGCTTCTGAGAAAAGTCGAATCGGCTGTGTCTTGGCTACGATCATCGAAAAGGTTATTGCAACATTACGTGCGGAAAGTAAGGTACAAGAAATTACGTGATACTTTTCCACCCGAAGAAAATGGAAAACTCGTTGGAAACCGAGAGGAAAATCCGCCTCCAAGCCTTCATCGCTAACAATTTGAACATCCGCCGACGTACTCGCCGATGGCCAAACTACCACAAGAAGGTAGAACACAGCCCAAACAGTAACGCTGTGCATGCATCTGAAGGTTAAAGTCGTCGGTTTACAAAGGCAGTGGTTCGTGGAAACTAAGTCTCACGAATTAAGTCCACTGAACATGTCGAACACGAAAAGTAGTCGATGTTCCACCAATATCAACGCCTCACGTTGTCCCAAGGAGAAAGTACTTGATGAAAAAATCATCCGTTGTGTCAACCGACACCACACTGAATACCTACAACCGAACCAGCTTTCCCGATTCATGATTCCACTGGGTTAATAAACGGCTGCCAAGTGTCACACGTGATGACCCAAGTTCCTCGTCACACGTAACGTCGCACGAGTAAAGTACGAAAATTCTACGCGTATCAAGAATACCCATAAAACCGCCGAAACGGGGAAAACTGCCCAAATCAAGGTGAAACATGACGTCGAGGTGGTATGACACTAAGAAGAACTTAGAATTAACCCAAGGAAAACAATACACCAAAGTAAAAAGTTCGAAAATTCTCGATTCCAAGTGGTAAGAATCAAGAATCGAATTCACGAAATTGAAACGATACTACGTACAAGTACGGAGTACTGAAAGAAGAGCCTAGGTTACTAAAACCATGCTCCGATACCAATCCACACATCCCGATCCCGAACATGCCGTGTGCCTGAAGTGCCGCCCGACACGCGTTAGCGACGAAAGCCATTTAGAAAAATTTAAGAATAAAGGATAGAATATTGAATTAAAACAATAAGGTTAGAGTGCACTGAAAAGGGCGGAAGAAATAATAAGATACACAAAGAAGAGGGGTACAAATGATATACAAACGTATAAGAATCCCTACATCAAGCCATACCACCGCGCCATCGACGTCGCAAGGCTCCTGTACCAACTAACCTTGGAGGCGCAAAACATAAAACGGTGGAGCGGGTCAAAAAGCAAAGTTTGATAAAACCGTTGTTTTCAAAAGTCTAGTAACCCTCGTTTGAAAACAAGTATAGTTTGAGAAAATACGTCATGCCCGTAGGCATGAACCTCAAAATACCGTCGTGAAAACATTCAGTACTCTGCTAATACTCTTTTGCATCGATTTGCTCCCATGTAAACACATGCCCAAGGGGCTAAATCACAAGGAACAAGCTAGGTATTAAGAAATACGCTAAGTACTACAATGACGCGAGTCTAACGCTAAGCGCCGTGCACATAGTGCAGTCACACAAGCTCGAGTTGCCTAATGTAACCAGAATGTGCTAGTACCTACAATGGATCCAAAGTCGCGTAACAGATCGATAAAGGGGATCACTCCAAACGTCAAGGCTAGTCCCGCCAGCCAAGACCGAGTACTAATACCGGGGTGTATACATCTACCGATGAGCAACAAACATGAAACATGCATGGCAATATACGAATGTTCCCACTTCAACAAACGTAATGATATGCACCACGCCATGAAGAAAGCATGA
Organism: Gillenia trifoliata; assembly: GCA_018257905.1. NCBI lineage: Eukaryota > Viridiplantae > Streptophyta > Magnoliopsida > Rosales > Rosaceae > Gillenia > Gillenia trifoliata. Next base: position 8,170,386 of record CM031088.1, on the reverse strand, counting down.
AAACCATACGTATATATATACATTTATCAAACAAAGACCCACTCACTCACTCGTAGGTAGCTGTGCTTGAAGTACCCCCGTCCCGGGTAGCCCTTGCAGTCCCTTCCTGGATAGGCCCCAACCTATATGAGAAATCACCGGTACAATGATTAACTCAAAAGGTAACGAATTAACGAATTAATTACACCTATCCCTTGCTTTTGCAAATTGGAGGTCCAAAACCTCAAAATTAAAATGCATACCGCCCAGGTAGTACACGTCGTCACGAGTCGACCCGTGAAAAATGTAATCTGCTTGGACCTCCCACGCGCCTCACGCGCGCTCAAACGCGCCTGGGCCGCGCCCACGCGCGGCTCACGCGCGGCCCAACGGCTGTCTCACGCGGCGGGCCACGCTGGCTCCACGCGCGCTCAAGCGAGCCGGCCGGGCCGCCGCTCCGAACTGCCTGGCTGACGCTGCCAAGGCCGGGTCCTGGAGCCTGTGGCTGACGACGCCATCGCCGACGCTGCCGGCCATCCTTCCATTTTCTGCCGCCGCGCGCCGCTAGCCGTCGGCCAGCCGCCACTGGCTGAATCGGGAAATGGCTTCTGAGCTGAAAAATTCTGAGCTTCATAACTTCTTGTTTTTAAGTCCAAATTGGCCGACTCAAGTACCAAAAATGAAGCTAGAGATGAGGAGAACAAGATTGTACCATTTTGGGCCAAAAACTCCGCCGTAAGGGCTTAAATCGGCGAGTGAAGAATCGCCAAAAATGAGTTCCTCTCAGCCGATGCCAATTCGACTCTAGACCTTAGGCTGGGTCTGCCAGTCTCCAGAGATGAATTGGTGATGAGTTTGATGTGAGTTGTGTTCTATTTCACTGAAAAGGCCGAGTTGAAAATTCGAGCCTCGTCTGAAAATCCCACGAGCCTCGTCTTGGTTTCAGTGGTTTGGCAGTGGTCTAGGTCTGCGAAGTCGGGGTCGACGAGGATGATGGGTGAGACCAGAACCTACCCGGCCAAAGATTGGCCTGAGATGAAAACTGGGCTCATGTGCCTTGAGCAATTTCAAGCTTTGTTTTGTTGTCTTCAGGTTGCGTAAAACCAAGGGAAGAAGAGAGGTTTGCTCCTAAGCCTAAGACAAGGACAAGCCCGTACAAAATCTCGTGAAACTGGGATTGGCCACAGCCCGCAGTAATTGGGCCCCACTCAAACAAGACGTAAATCGCCCAATTTGAAATACGGAAACGCCGAAACTAACGCCCGTAAAAATATTCGTTCTGGGAGGCCGAACGACGCACGGCTCGCGACTACGCGTCGCATCGACGAGCACGCTAAAATACAGTGGATACGTCACGAGCTACGACGCAAAAGTCAACCAAAAAGTCAACCCAAGGGTAAAAACGTCATTTCCTACCTCCTGAATAAAATAATTTAAATTTTGAACGGGATGTTACAGTTGTTATCCGATAAAGCACTCTAGGCCGCTAACCTTAGCCCACCTGGCGATGCTCCATTCTATGCAGAAAGCAACAGATTTGAATGTAATTGGGGAAAATGAGCATTACATGTCTACTTGGTAATACATAAATGTCTACCCCCGCAAAACGCACGATTTGAAATTCGCATTCTGCGTAATGCATACAAGCTATATAACACTCAAAAACCGAACATCCGTCTAAATATATAGAAAATCGTCCACATGTAAAAGCACGGCCACAGATTAAATCTACATTCCCACAGAATTAAAAACCCAATAGTCATAAATTCAATCAAACAAAACCCAATACTTTTTACTTCCTAAGATACGATTTCACCCAAGATGACCGCAATCGATCACATACAAATGCAATGATACAATTCGGTCCGATTCCAAATCAACGTTAAAGAAACCAAACATAAAAATTCGCCGATTTCGATTTTGCATACCTTGGATAGTGAGGCCGGGAGGAGAACCTGTGCGAGGTGCTTGGAGGCTCGCTTCCTGGCGGAGGTCGGGAGAGAGAACCCAGGTGAGGGAGTTGTGCTTGGAGGCGCGCTTCCTGGCGGAGCACTTGGCGACCTCGAGAAGGACGGAGCACTGGAGGGTGGGGAATAATCTCCTTCAGATCTCCTTTAGTAGTTTGTGAAGAGGCAGCAATAGTTTGTGAAATCGCGAGAGGCAGGGTAGGTTTTCAGAGAAAAATATGGGGGTAGGATTGCCATTATGAAAGTTTCATTAATTGCTATTGTTCACCCGCCTCCCTTCAAAACAAGCGTTTTTTTGAGAAGCAACCTTCAAGTTGCTTCTTATTTCTGCTCTTTTGGACCTATAATTTTGAAAAAAAACACTTTTTTTTTATTTACCAAACACATTTATAGTCCCAACTTTTTAAAAAAGCTGCTTTTAAAAAAATTTAAGCAATGCCAAACTAGGCCTAAATAACCAACCCAACTCATGCAAGCCGAACCAATTTAAGTCTATCCCTACATTTAGTCAAAGTCAAGCCAATCTTATGTTACAGGGGATTCCGAGTCTGTCTCTACATTTAAGATTTGTGTATTTATCTGCATTTCGTTATATCTCAAACATTCAAATAATTAATGACTTATAACGTGACACATAACTTAATATGGAATTTAATTAGTTTATTTTATTTTTAAATTGTAATTATTTTTCTAACTGACGTTAACTTCTCTCTCCCAAAGTTTCACTGATCATCCTGTCTTGAATCCTAATTTTTGCTGACCATCAAAACCATAGTTGCTATTTCCAACAGATCCATTAAAAGCTTACTATGAAAATAAAAGAGATTCAACATCCTAGTAAATATCTCACAAAGCTTACAAATTCCATAAAAAATAAAAAAATAATTTTATTGGTTTGAGGTTCTACTATGATTGTACTGCTTGTCGTGGAATCCCACGAAAGTTTTTGGAAAAAAATCAAAACCTAGCTAGCAGAAATCCAATATTCAAATAAAATAAAAAAATGTAAATAATCCAAACTTAATCCTTTACACACACAGAGAGATATCGTTTTTTGGGATTTTGCGTGACATGTCATCGGATTAGTTTATGTGATTCTTGGCAGCTATAATTATTTTCATTCATTGACAGAGGCAGGGTCGGCCCTGACTTTTTGGGGGCTATAGGCAAACAAAAAAAATGGGGCTCCTAGCCAATAATCGACTAATAGCAACAATAAACTATAATAGCACACTCTAAAAAGTCCAAAACAAATTGAATCTGAACAAATAAAAATGAAGAAAACTGAAAACCAAGACGAGACAGAGCACATACGACACAATATCAATAACTGGAAATAAAATCAAGAAGACAATTGGACAAAGCCAAAATATTCTCACGTTTGTCCCTACACACATATACTATTATATTGATATAATATATAACTTAATTTTTTTTAACATACATATTATATTATTATATGTAAACAAGTACAGAATTTTGGGGCTCCTAAATTTGGGGGCTCTAGGCGATGGCCTATCCGGCCTATAGCCAAGGCCGGCCCTGGACAGAGGTTATTGTTTTAATGATCTGCAAATAAACTAACGGTAGAAGATGATGTGTCATACTTTAACCCATTAAATTATTATAATGATCGAAATATTGTAAAATATGAGTAAATACACAAGACTATTTATATATTATGCCAACAATTCAAAAATTAAAAGGAATTCAACAAATACACATAACTATTTATATTATTTCTAGAAATAATATAACTATTTATGTTTATTTAAATGTAGAGACTCGAAATCCATGTTGCAGGATAATCATTTTGGAAATATTTATGTTTGATTATCGTATCAACGCAAGGGACCTTCCATGGTGTCTTTTTATATTCATATATAGCGCAAACAAGATTTGTCTTTTATCTTTGATCAACGTAAGAGAGTTTTTGCGGTGCAGAAGTTTCTTTCTAGGGCAGATTTGTACATAGTCAAATTGACTATAGAAATTTGATGTCCTCTCAATTCACCCGACCCGATAGTACAGTACCCATTTTTGGAACGTCCAGTGCCAAAGTCACCGAATGGGTAAGTCGCCAATCCCTAAAAGACCAAGGTTCAAAATCACCCTCTTCCATAATATAGAGTAGATTGCTTTATCTAATGTTTAAGGAGCGTTTAAGAACTAATCAGTTTGTATTTTGATATGGCACTAATAACTTATTTAAGCCCGCTCCACAATGTAATCTTTTCATTACATACCACTAACAATGAACTGACAATTAATTTTTCTTATTATTGATTTATGAGATAAACATAAATCAACAATAGCAATGACACACATGTTTCGAACCCAATTGTTTGCAAAATCCTCCTTTGTCACAATCATGGATGCAGTATACCCAACACTTTCCACCAGATTCAGGATTGTCATCGATACCAGGGATACACTTTCCAAGTTGTGGATGATTAGCACAGCACCTTGAGTCCTGAGCAAGTACTGTCATGCAAGCTAAAATCACAAAAGAAAAAAAAAACTATTAATAAGGCATGAGTAAAAATATATAACTAGTTTAGAAGAGTATCCGTAGCCAAAAAAGCTATAGAAAACCTCATTCTAATCCTTGAAAAATATTTACTTTTAAAACAAGGAAATAACTTGGTTACTAAAAATTCAGCAGCTACTGCTGCATTTATCTAATTTCGTGTGAACACGTGTCCAAGTTTTGATTAAAAAAATTAAAACTGAAACACGTGTCCACGCGGGATTGGATAAATGCAACAGTGGCTGCTGATTTTTCAGCAGCCAAGTCTTGTTCTTAAAACAATACCTTGTAACATGGATTATAGGCATTAGAATATTCATTGATGGGAGGTTTAATGAAAAGGACAATTTTGAACTTTTTTTTAACCAAAAGCACCTTAATAACTTTCTTTAATGAAAAAGGCAAAAAATTTAATCAAAAGGACAAAATTTTAGTAAAATAGGCCAAAAAATTTTAAAATGCATGGGCTTGATTCGAAGCCCAACAAACAAATCAAAATTTATTCCAACCAATACCCCTAACAGAAGTTAACATACTTCCGTTAAAATAAAATCCCATTATTTACGAAATTGTCATCAATTCAATCTTCTTCAACACAGATTTTTACAAACTCAGATTTCTACAAACCCAGATTTCTACAATTGTTCATCGTTCCCTACAAACCCAGATTTCTACCATTGTCCATCTATAAACCCATATTTCTCCTATTAACTTCGACTCTCCTACAAAGCAAAACACAGATTTCACTGTTCTTGCTCAAATAATCCCGCGAAAAGCAAAAACCCAAAAGCAAAACCCACATTTTGCTGTTCTTGTTCAAAAAATCCCGCCAAAAGCAAAAAACCCAAAAGTAAAACCTAGATTTCGCTATTCTTCTTCAACAAATCCCGCCAAAAGCATAACCGAAAAGCAAAACCCAGATTTTGCTATTCATCTTCAACAAATCCTGCCAAAAGCAAATCCCAGAAATTCAAGATACAAATCCCTCAATTTTCTTACTACATTATGCTTCGAAACAAATTTTGGTTTTGGTGATTCGATTTTGAAGTTCTAGAAATAGTGGTTGTGCAATAGAAATTTTGGTGATTCGATTTCAATTCATGATAGTGGGTTTGTTAGAATTCTCAATGAATATTTGGTGATTCGATTTTGAATATTTGGTGATTCGATCTTTTGATTTATGATTTCGTGTAACAAACCCACTGTCCAATTTGGTGATTCGATTCTTACATGCATATCAAACCCACTGTTCAATTTTTTAAAATTATAGAATGGGTATCAAACCCACTGTCCAATTTTTAAAAAATATAGAATGGGTATCAAACCCACTGTCCAATTTTGTTTTAGTTAAAATTGATTGTTTGCTTCGTACATTAACTATTTCTAGAACTTCATACATCAACTATTTCTAGAACTTCATACATCAACTATTTCTAGAACTATTTCTAGAACTCACGAGTATACAAGCACTATTTCTAGAACTTCACATAGCCACTATTTACAATTATACAACCACTATTTCTAGAACTTCACACGACCACTGCCTCTATTTACAAAACTACACATTGCCACTATTTCTAGAACTTCATACATCAACTATTTTTAGAACTCACGAGTATACAAGCATTATTTCAACCTCACATAACCACTATTTACAATTATACAACCACTATTTCTAGAACTTCACACGATGCCACTATTTACAAAACTGCACATTGCCACTATTTCTAGAATTTCACACTATTTCTAGAACTACACACATCAACTATTTCTAGAACTTCATACATCAACTATTTCTAGAACTTCTTACATCAACTATTTCTAGAACTCACAAGTATACAACCACTATTTATAGAACTTCGTATAGCCACTATTTACAATTATACAATCACTGTCACTAATTATGAAATTGTACATTCCACAATTTTTAGAACTTCACACTATTTCTAGATTTATACACTATTTCTAGAACTTCATACACCAACTATTTTTACAGTTTGTTACCACTGGAGTGACTTTCATTTTACAGTTTGCTACCACTAGAATTCCACACAACCACTATCACTATTTATACAACTACACTATTGCCACAGTTTATACAACTTCCATGCTGCTATTATTTCTGTAACTTTAGATTGCCACTAATTTTTTAAACAATGTTTATTAGTGAATATGCAGGCAGAGCATCAAAATCAACCAATTCTAGAAGTCGAACAAAAGAAATTAAGATACAAAATGTGTGCAAAAAAGAGTCTAATGCAAACAAAGAAGTCAAATGTTGCAGGCTACATATCATTCAAGTGCAACGTGATGGGGTTTTCAAATGCAATGCACACATATGTGCCTCTACTTCAAAAACGCAAACAAGTTGTTGAAGAGTTGGCTAAAATACCATTTTGGAGTTTTATAAAGCTTTATAAAGTTTTATAAAACACCATTTTAAAAAAAGGAATAAACACCCATGGATGATGATGATGCAAACAGTGTTCAGCTATGCAAATTCATCTACATGAATATTCAATTGTCGATTGAGATGTTCTCGTTTATTTACAAAAAAAATTGTGTACAGATGTAAAAATAATATTTTTTTTATAAATATAAAATATGTAGTTTAAAGTCCTAAAAACAAAATAAAAATCAATTTAAACATGACCATGCATTTCTCATAGCTAAAAATACATGCACATGTAATTAGTTTGTTTTATTAAAAAAAAAAAAAACTGAACGGCCCATCATATAAAATCCCATAACATTTGAAAAAAAAAAACAAATAAGAAGCCCAAACTACTTACAAAACCCAAAAAAGAAACAAAAAATCCAACTACTCTCACACTAGATCCCTGCCACAAACAACTTCATTTGAAATCCCAATTTTTTAGGCATAATCAGTGAAGAAATAAAACCATTACGTCCTTCTCTACCAGCAGATAAAAAGTGACACATCCCGACCCGGATGTACACGTGGACACCCAAAATCGGATGTGCTGGCCGACACCACGTAGGGTGACGAAAGCCAAATTGAGGAAATAAAAGATATTTGAGTGAATAAATGAGTGGAATATACAGAATTTGTACAGAGTAAAAAATAGCAAATAAATAACACAGTAACGTGCGAGTACAAAATACTGGAAATTTACAATTAAAGGGAAATCTAAAGATCTTCATACCACCGGGTCTCGACGTCGACAACTCCAAGCCACTAAACCTGGAGGGGCGCAAAACAAAAGGGTGAGTGGGCCAAAGTTAATTTTGTAAAAACCTTTCCTTTAGAAAATACTAACCCCTCACCGTAAAACAAGTATTAAGTTTCGTAAAACCTTTCTTGAAAACATAATATAGTAATAGGTAGAAAATCAAGGTAAGTACGGAAATGTACTTACCGTCCGAAACGGGCAGAAAGTCACCGTTCGGCATAAAGTACTTTATCAAAAAGTTCATAAAATAAAGTTATACGGGAAAACTGTAAATCAAATACAAGTATCCGTGGCATCAGTGAAAATCCGAGATACTCACAATCCAACTACAAAATAAATGCTCGGTTAGGCAAGGCAGACACACGAGTTCATACAGATATATTCTGTCATGAACAGGCTGGGTGTATAAATAAAGTTACGCTCATGTACTACAATCACGTGAAGCTGGCGCTAATCGCATCACAACGAGTTCGGGCGCCCATGCGACCTCGAACAGGCTGGCACCTACTATGGATCCATAGTGAGCGTATCGGTGCGTGTGAACAATCACGTGAAGGCTGGTCCTGGCCCGGACAGTACAATAAACACCGTGTAAGCCTCCCAAGTTGAGCGTATAAAGACATGCCACAGAGTATTTTTAAATAAAACAGTATAAGGAAATTTCCCTTTTTGGGATAACCTTTAAACAACCAATATATATAAAGTGTACTCGGGTGCCGTACCCGAAATGCCAAGAGTACAACTACAATACGTGAAATACCAAGAATACGCCACTTGGGTACCAAGGTATAGAAATACCAACTTAATGGCAAACTAGGTGAACCCCAAGTATGGTAGAAAATTACCATTTTCAAGGTTCACCCAAATACGGCTCAAGGCCGTCAGATAGGTATAAAAACCCATAGTCACAAACAAGCACAATATCATATAATTCCCTAAAACCCCCTAAAATAGGGCTGGTTCGATACAAGCAATACACGTACAAAAATAATACGGAAATCATCAATTTAATGGTGTAATTCCCAAATGGAAATATAGGCCGAAGCCCACTAATTTTCATGGCCTAACGAAATACCAATATGATCTAGTAAACCAAGTAATTGCCATGAATTACAAGGTCTACTAACATACAAGATGAATACTAACTTAAGTCATAATAATAGTGTAGGCATAAATTAATAAGTTTGCTAACAAGGTATAGTAATAAACAATTTAAAAGTATAGGCAAAAACCCAATTTAATATTTAAAGCATGTAAAACACTTAATTTAGGTAAGGAAAGGGCCCACTCACAAATACCGAAGCCGAAGTAATCCGAAAATACGCTCTCCGGAGTCCACGAGTCGCCAAACCTATTTTTAAAACTCACAAATTAGTAGAGTACTCGAAAATACGAAAAAAAACGGTGTTCGGAAATCCGAAAACGGAGTTTCGGGGTCGGAAACCCCAAAACCGCCGCCGTGGGCCGCCGTGCACCGTCGCACGCGCCGCCACACGCTGCCGTTTGGCCTCACGCGCCACCACGCACGGCTGTGAGGTCACACGCGCCTCCACGCGCCGCCACGCGCCGCCACGCGCGGCTGGAAGGCTCCCACGCGCGGCCATGCTCCCCACGCGCCGTGACACGTGTCGGTTGCTGTACAGTTACTGTTCCGTTAAAGTTAACGGAATATTCTAATGGCGTTAGAATATTCCGTTAACGGCGTTAAAACTAACGGACGGAATATACCTTTGGAATATTCCGGTCCAAACCGGGTTGGACCGGGTTGATGACGTCATCACCGGTTTGCTGACGTCAGGGCCGGGCCGGCTGACGTCAGCTCGCCGGTGACTCTGCATTTTCCGGCCGCCGTGTCGCCGTTTGCCTGCCGAAGTTCCGCCGGAATCTGGGTTTTTGGCCGGGAAACATCAAAAGCTTGTAACTCAGTCAAATCACAACCAAATTTCACAAAATTGGTGTCAAAATGAAGCTGGGAGAGTGAGGATTCTGAAATTACCCATTTGGAGGCCTAAAATTGGCCGGAGGAGGCCGGAATTGGCCTCGGAAATCTCGGCCAGATTTGAACTTCGATGAACTCGAGGTTCCTGTCACATGCAGGACCTGGGTTCGATTCCCCAGGCCTCTAGGAGTCCAAGGGTGTCACTTTCAGGTTGGATAGAAGCCTGAATCGAGGTGGTTGGCCGAGGAAGCCTCGCCGGGAAAAGTTGCAGGTTTGGGGTTTCTGGTTTCTCGGGCTTGGCTGGGTTCCACGAGGCTCGACTTGCTCGAGGATGGGGATGGTGATCACAGGGGTGATGATCGAACTGGAACGAGGTCAAAGAGGGTGGCCTGAGTATTTTTTTGAGTTTGGGTGTCTTGATAGGTTGGTTTGCAGAGAAGGAGTGAGAGATCGAGAGAGTGACAAAAAGACAGCACGGGGAGAGGAAGGAGAAGGTTAGGGACCAAATGGGCTGGGCCTAACACAAATTACTGGGCCCAAGGCCCAAGTCACCGAACACAACTAGATTAACGTCCGTAGAACGCTCATCCGAACTCTGAATGACGTTCCGATCGCGCCTACGAGTCCGTATCGACGAGCACGTCAGAAAATACAAGTGGAAGCGTCGTACGAGTTACGACGCAAAAGTCAACTGAAAGATCAACCAAGGGCAAAATCGTCATTTTGCACCTCCGGGAATAAAATAATATTATTCTCCGGTACGGGCTGTGTCAAAAAGCATCAAAAAATCACAGCTAACAGAAAAGAAAAGGACCAGATGAAAATTGTCATGGCAAAATCGGAAACTAGGTTTTTTAATTTGGTTGGGTCAGTCTTATTTGGGCTGATTTGATATTGGGTTTGCCTTAATTATTAAACAAAAGTTATTAAGGTGTTTTTGGTTAAAATACAAAGTTTTTATGTCCTTTTTATTAGTTTTTTTTTAAATAAATCATGGAAAATTTGAGGCATGAATAAAAAAATTACTCAAGAACAAAACCCTAATAGCTTGCATGCATGCAAACATGGGCGTTAAACCAATACATAAACATGCACTAATATATCATATTATGCTGTCGAAAGCCTAATCTAATGATAATATGATATCTTTGAAACGAACCTGTGCTTGACAAAAGCACCAACACAAGCAGTGGCGGATCCAGGAATTTTTTCTTGGGTGGGCGAAATATAAAAGCTTCCAAATAGATAACAAAGACTTTTTAAAAGTTAAACAATATAATTATCATTCAAACCAAACGTCCACGACGAGTTTTTATATCATGAAAACGTTTCATGATGGTTTCGTTATCAATACAAACAAAAATATTTTTCTCAATGTAAAGCAAGCTATCACTTAACCATTGATCTCCCATTTTGTTGCGAATGAGACTTTTAATAATTTTCATAGCAAAAAAAGCTCTCTCCACTGAAACAGTTGCAACCGGTAACACTAAAGCGAATGTAATAAGCTTATACACATGATTATGTGTTTTATGTCTCCCTATCTCCACTATTTTTTGTGCAAGATCACCAATTCCTTCCAATTGAGAAAACTCATTACTCATACGCACATCTTGAAGTCCCGGGTCTGCAGGAAGATTAGCTAAGATTTCATTTATTTTCGGTTTCTTGGAACTACCCGGATTAGTCGAACTACTTGGTGGTAGCGTTGGTTTCTTAACTAAAAACCTCTCCAGCGTTTTGGGTGGGCAAAAATGGATATAGTAGGCTAAAATTTTGTGCTATGAGTGGGCAATTGCCCACCTTTGTCATAATGTGCATCCGCTAGTGAACACAAGGAAAAAAGCTGGGATTGTGAACTTAGCCATCTCTTCTCTTAGGGTTTGTCACTAAATTTTCTGACTTTCACTTTTTGTGTGTCGAATGGTTGCAAGGATGTGGAGTTTATATAGGAAGTCGAAGGCGAGAACAATGGAGCTCAAATAAGAAAGATCTTTGGGAATTAAAAGCGGACAAATCAAAATCAAATCCTAAAATAAAGATTGACCTATAATAAGAAAGGTTTGACCAAAAACACAATTTAAGGACAGATGATTTCACAAAAAAAAAAAAATATGGTCAATAAAATCGTGAACGAGTATCTTTCTCAAAAAAAAAACATTCGTTTGAGTAAAGGTCAATAAAATCTCCACATCGTAAATTATTTTTCAGTTACTGTAATATATCTATATTTATTTATTATATATAGAGGGAGAAAACAAATCTGGTAAAACATTTGTAATATCAAAAATACCCTTTTCTTTTTACAACTTAAAAAAAACAATTTAAATCAATTTTTGAACTTTTTTAAAATCATAAACTGTATATTAATTTTTTTTAAATAAAATTAAAATATCTAAAAAATAAATTTAAAGAACAAATTGCCACACGCTAAGAATATTCCTTGACTATCTTAAGAAACCATCGTTTCAATTTCGACAAGTATCTTTTAAATATATGTATTTATTATTGTTGAGTAAATGTAAATAGAATCTTTACATAATTGTTTTAACGTTATTGTAATAAGATTTACTGTGTTTTTAATCGATTTGAGTATATACTTGTAGTTCTTGTACAAAGTTTTTGGGTGCCTTTATTAGCACCCAACTTTAAATTAGAGTAAATTACAGTTTGTATTTTCAAGTTTTGGTGCAATTGCAATCTCATATCTCATCTTTATAACATTGCATTGTCATACATAAACTTACAATTTCATTACATCTGTTATATTTTATGTCAATTTGGCGGTTAAATGATGACGTGGCAAATGTGGGGCCCACATTTTTGCTAACGTGGATGTCAAGTTCTTTTTCTTTTGTTTTGGTAAATTACATTTTACCTCCACAACTTTTTCGTCCAATTTCAACTTCGTACAACATCTCCTAATTTTTTCAATTTCCTACAATTACTCCCTATTTCGTATCAATTTCATACGACTGTCTCTTTTTTAGTTAGTTTCTCTGTTAACTGTCTATGTGGCCATAGCCGGCCCAATAAAATTTGTGCCACGTGGATAAAACATGATATTCATTACTAAAGAAAATAAATATAAAGTTAAAATACTGGGCCCACCCTCTCTTTCTTCTCAAGCAACCTTAGAATTAAAGGTCCTAGATCTAGAGGTGGGCAAACGGGGCCTAGACCTGCGGGTCGGGCCGGGTCCAAACTCTGAAATAAACGAGCCCCCGGCCCGTACCTATATGTATTAATCGAGGCCCAGGCCTAGACTTCGTTCGTCCTTCATCAGTCTTTCTCCTCCTCCCTCAGTTGGATCGAGATCGACGAGGCACCACCATCTTCCCGTGACCACTGACCACCATCTGGCAGTCACCATCTCGATCGAGATCGAGCTGCACCACCATCTAGATCGAGATCGTCCTTCGCCCTTGGTCATCAAATCATTCATCTTTGCAAAGAATTTGCAAAACCCATCTGCAAAAATCGAAGTAGGCACCTGCAAAACCCACCTTGGTCGGGGTGTTGTTGGGGTCGGCTGAGATCGAAGAAGGCAGAAGGAAGAAGAAGAAGGAGAAGAAGGAAGAAGTTTGTTGTTGCTGTTTGTTTGCACTGAGGGTCTTCATTTGGCCCGTGGCCTATGGAGGCTTGGGGGCCCGCCCGACCCATTGAGGAAAAATCCCAGCCCCGCTCACCACCAGGCCCAGGCCGGCCCTCTCCTGTAATATAGAGGGCTAGGCTTGGGTAAGGGTGTTTGAGGCCTGGCCCGACCCATTTGAGCCCAAAAAGGCCAGGCCTGACCCACATAGGCCTAGCTTGAAAGCCCATTTTAGATCCCAATTTACATAAATATACTCAAAATAAGAAGTCATAAGTCACTTGACCCGAATCTCTTTTTCTTAATAAGGTCATTTCAGCTCGCCCCATGTAGCCCAGCCAGGCCTGCCCCATTTGGCCTATAAAAGCCCAGCTTGTGGGCTGGGCCTAAGCCTTAAAAATTTTGAAAAAGCCTGTCCCAGCCCCGCCCCGCCCAGATATTTCTATTACCTTGTTTAGGCCCAACCTGGCCCGGCCCGGCCCATTGACGACCCTTAGTTTGCACATAAGAAGAAGAAGGAAGAAGGCAGTTTGGAAAAAAAAAAAAAAAAAAGAAAAGAAAAAAAAAGGGTGTTGCATTACTGCTGTTTTTCACAAGGATGAAGAAGAAGGAAGAAGGTTGTAGGAAAGAAAAAAAAAAATAGACTCGCGGACTCGTAGGACTCGGCCCGTTTCAAATGGTCCGGGTTAGGTCCGGTTCCATTTTTCAAATATATAGGATTCGCCCCACCTCGCCCCATTTGGAAATAAAACGGGTTTGGTCTGGTCCTTCAAATTTTGGGCCTGACCCGACCCATACCCACCCCTACCTAGATCTCGATGGGCTTGACAAAGAACAACTCCACCACCTACCTCTCTAACATAAACCCTTGCCTTGATCTCTTCTTCAACGTCGTGACGAGCAACTCCACCACCTATTACAATCCAGAAATTTTAAATTTAAAAAAAATAAAAAATAAATAAAAGTTCTGTTTGCTGCAATTTTTTCTTAGAATTCATCGATTTGATTTCGAACAAACTCAAAAGCCCCAATAAATGGCGTCTTCCACCTCCGGCACCACCGATGTCATGCTCGCCATCTTCAAGAAGAAATCGGCCCAAATCGCCAACATCTGACATCCCCGCCTCCACCTCTACCCTTGAACGTTGTTGTTGCATCTGTCCCCAAAACCGACTCGGTGCTGTCTGACTGATCAAAAACCACCACCGTTCAAACCTGCTTGACCCATCTGCTTGAACCGTGATAGTCTTGTACCTGTCGTTTGCCGTTATTGACCGAACTGCCGGCCTGCATTAAAATCTAGAAATCCAACAAAGTCCGCTGCTTGACCACCTTCGAACCTCTGTGCCCTCCCATTGGTCAGATATGGCAGTAGTGTCTACAAATGACAGGGATTGTTCAACCAAATAGGTCAAATGATCTTTGGCCCCAAATTATATGATTTAATTTGCCTTTTTTTTTTGTAAGGAGAAATTTTATGTATTTTGCTGTTTTCTTCTTTTTGGGGTTGAATTCAATTTGTGACTTCGTGCAAAAAGATGATGAGAAGAAGGAGAGAACCCAAAAATATTGTGTTAATTTAATTTTAAACTTTAATGTTAACTTTATTTTTTTAATTCATGATAAGTTACAATGTATTTCTTATTTTGTTTTTTATTTTTTTTTGTTTGGTTGTCAGTCACGTGTCAGTAAATGAGTGGTCTACGTGTCAGTTAATGAGGCCTGCTACAACCGCGTAGCAATTAACATAGGAACTGACAGAAAAATAGACGGTTGTATGGAATTGGTAAGAAATTATAGAGAGTCGTTGTATGAAATTAAAAAAATTGAAAGATGTTGTATGAAATTGGACAAAAGGTTGAGGGGGTAAAATGTAATTTATTCTTTTTTTTTTAAATCCATATGGCTCAAACTTGACATCGGCGTCAGCAAAAATGTGGACCCATATTTGCCACGTCATCATTTAACGGCCAAATTGACAGGAAATGTAACAGATGTATGACATTGCAATGAAATCGTAAGTTTGTTGTATGACATTGCACTATTTTAAAAATAAGGTATGAGGTTGCAATTGCACCCAAATTTGAGGGTGCAAACTGTAATTTACCCTTTAAATTAAGTTCATGCAACAAAAAAACTTTTGTCATTTAATTTTGAAAAAATCTTGAGTGCCTTAGTTTTAAAATTAAATTTCAAGAAAACAATTTGGAATAAAAAATTTATCTGAAACTGCCTCCTCTTGCTTAACCGGTTTGCCCCACCCCACCACTACACCAACCCTGGCCGGAAACGACTCCGTAAAAAACCGAAGTCAAATCCAAGTCCCCATTAGAACCTGCTTGCAACCAAATCAATCCATTCCCAGATTAAATACTGACCCTAATCCCTAAAAATCACAAAAATTAAGCAAAAACCCATAAACCAAAATAAAACAAATAGAAATTGTCGCCGGAGTTTGTGTCGACGACATAGGTGAGATGGGCATGGACAGTTGCAGCCTTGCAGGGTGGGTGGTTTGAGATGGAGAAGATGAAGTGTTTTCTTAAAGTTATTTCAGGGGTAAAGTTGGAATATTCGAGATCAAAAATTTTATTTGGGTGAACTTAATTTATAGTTGGGTGCCAATAAAGGCACCCAAGTTTGGGTAATTATGGTTATTTGAACAAGACAAATTTTATTTAAACCCATATAATCTCTTTTTACGCTTAATTTTAAATTTAAAATGTGAATTGTCTTTATTACTCTATTGCATAATTACTATCAAGTACAAGATGAAATTAACAATAAAAATAAGATTTATCAATAAACCCACACACCAATAATCAAACTCTAACCATCAAGTAATCTTTTTCCTACCTTCTATTTTGGTAAAAACCCTAAGATGCTCTCATAGAGAAAAACAAACATTTTTTGACGAGTGGATGGTAATTTTGAAGTTTTGAATCCTCCAACTAAGGTATGAATCGATTTGTGCAGGTTCTTTTTGTTTGATTTCAATTATTTTATGAAGCCAAAACAAAAATCCAGCCGATCTAAGAAGATCCATTGCACTTGCTTCAGTCAATATCCCATCATTGGATTATTATTTTCTAAATGGAATATTGCACATTGTGCATCCCTATTATAGGACTCATAGTCTATTGGGTAAAATGGCATTATTTTTCAGATTGCGTAGAAGATGATATTGCAGAACATTTCACAAGAGGGAAGAGACACCTTGGTTTTTTATTTTCTAAATAGGTGTAAAGATAAATTTACATATTGAATTGGGTTTGTGAGGATAGTTTAGGTGGTAAATTTGGGTTTAAAGAGATATTAATAGTTTAATTAAAAATAATACGGGTGTAGAGAGTAAGTTGGGTGTAGAAAAAAGTAATAAGGGTTCAAATAAAATTTCCCTTTGAACAACTTGTGTGACATTTTTAATTATTCTAGCTCAAGCAGCTTGACCTTTTTCCACCAAAATAAAACTAGGGAACACTTCTGACACCGTAAGAAAGGTGTTTACAGCCTGGGGATGAACGGTGGTGAGACGCATTTTTTTTTATTTCTGCACAGCTCTGTTTATTTCTGTCCCTTTGTTTTCTTTTGAGTCATTTAATCTTAAAGGCTAGCCGTAGAAGATTAATAGTGTGTTAAAATCACATCCCTTGTGATAGATCCAATGTTCGATTTCTTCTGATGTAACCCAAAAACATAAAACCAAAATAAGAAGCTGAAAACTGCAGATGCCACAACAGGCTACTTAGCTTTTTTCTATACCTGATGTAGCATGATAAAGAGAATGAAATCAAACTGGAATCCACCCGAGAATACGAGAATACGAGAATACGAAATTGGAATCCACCCGAGAATCTGAGAAAACCTCAAAGTTGTTAATTGAATAATATGAAATACAGTAACTCTAACCACAAAAGGATGTTTCCATAACTCTATGCTTGCGAGGAATCCTAATAGCAACCAAAATATGAAAATAGCAAAATACCGAAAGTATCTTCAAAATTTAGAACGGTGTTTTGGGCTAGCAAACATTAGAATTAGGCTACAATTGCCTATATGTGAGGGTGAAGAGTTGAGTCTAGTCCGTCACGCGTTCTCTTAAAAATGGCAGGCCGTGGGCTCATATCAGACACCGGAGTCCAAATCTGCAATGCTTGGTCTTTGCTGTCAAATTTGCGCATTTCAATCTGATTCTCGATCCACTCGACCAGATCTACATCAATAACTAAGATTCTTCTCCGGCAAGAAGATGACGTCCAGAATAAAGCTATTAATGAATATAGGTGGTACTTCAGAACTCCTCTGGTTTAGCATCCTCTGTTTGAGACTCCTGATTCGTGCTTCGTTCCAAATATTCTTGTTCAATAGTTTCCTTGAGGATGAACAGCCTTTGTATAACCACAGGCTGAGTCATCTGCTTCGCTTCTCTAATGTCGGTTTCTTCCGCATTTAGATGGTACGCATCAAGCATGATCTTAATCCACTTGTGAAGCTCTTTGGGAGTACTGCTCAGCCACAAAGAGGGACACACAGAAGATGTTATGTCGCAAAAGTGTAACTGATATTTTATTGCTGAAAAAATCATCTGAAAAAGGAAGGGGAGCTTACGTGTAAACAGCTTTGGGGTCCTTGGCTTCAGGTCCATCACCAGGGGAGAAAGCTGTTGCCAATGCCGAGAATCGCTCTTCGGGATCTGTGATGTTCAGCAAATGCTTGAGTAGCTTTATTTCTTTTGGTGCAATGCTCCGAAGACTGCTTTTTGTGGCTTTGTACAAATGATACATTATGTCTTTGACCTGCACTAAGACATCCAATCTTGAGAATATACACAAGAAAGAGCAAGCATTTGAGCATATGAAGGCCTACAAAATTTTGTGGTTAAATATTTTTGTTAAGGGTGAAGCTTTGGTTAACGAAGCCAGAGTTGTTTAATGTCCTAGTGCTTCACCGAACACCGATAGGAGAATATATTTTTTTTCATAGGCATTACAACTGACCAACAAGTATCTACGCATGTCTTCGTTGCTAAACTTTCCTTTCTTGAAGGGTTAATGGGAAAAGGGAAGCCTGTGAAGTCATTCTAAATTCTAATAATACTTGATAGCAGTCAGAGAAATGTTCTTTTGTTTGAAGATGCCTGTGGTCATATCCTCGAACGATAAACTCATTCAAACGTGTCTTGTGCACCCTCTATAATGACTTACACTCATTAGTACCTAAGGAAACTGAACAAATGCAGTGCTTGGTGTTTCTTTAAACACATTAGTAATGATTTGAAGAAAACTGATTCATCCTTCGCTTGTGCATCTCTGACGCTTTGATGGTTATAATAATTATCAGGCAACCGAACATGTGCTATAGTTATAAGGTTGTTGACCATACCTCATTTTTCATAGTTGTGGACTCCTTTGCTGAAGCCCAAGCACTGTTTATCAACAATACCAATGAAGAATCAAGCTCCTTTGCCTTGGCAAGGCTTTTAATCTTCTCGCATGCTACATCCATGGAAGGAGAATTTAGGATGTCATCAAATTTGGCCTGAGCAGTATCTAATGTCTCCACGTATTCCAGTGTGTTATCATAAGCACTGACAGCAGACAAGCACCTTGCCCCGAGACGGGCCATCGCTGCTCAAAAAATTGAGAATCATATAAGATAAGTGAACAAACTACAAAACTCTATCTTTAGATGGAAATAACTGTCATTGTAAGTATTAAAGTTCAAGATGATGAATTGAACACAATAGGTTTCCACCCAATGTCTCACAGGTCAGACTTGGCAGAATTAGTGAAACTTTGTGTCTTTGAAAAAATATTTTGAAAAGAAAACCAGAGACGCTCTCACATGTTTATGAAGGTCAAAATCAAGTCATCAGCGACTAACTTCATGAAAATAATCCAAATACAAACATTGACGATGATTGTGCAATTGTAATTACCATCACGATCCTCCAAACTATCATAAATTTCTGAAAGTAAGTTAAGGTGGCGAAAGAATTCCTCTGTGAAGTCTTTATGCCTCCGTGCAACTATTGCATTAACGTCAGTTGGATTGTCCTGTATCTCATTGAGAAGTTCATTGTGCCTTTCCATTTCATCATCAATCTGCAATGCTCACTCCTGATCAAACATAACCGGAAAAGAGCTCTAAACTCAAACAAGCATATATTTACATGAATTTCTACCCGTTCTTTCAGATTGTAATAAATAGTATAAGAAACACGAAATGAAGTGTATAGTCCGATTAGTCCTGGAAAACTAAACCAACCGCTAAATCAAGTACTTTGGGGTCTCCAAAGTACCCTAAAGGCATGGCTTTTAATTCTTCACCTATTACAGAAACAAAGAAAGAATCGATCGGACCAAAAGAACACGATAGACATCTACATACCTTCTTCACCTTTCTTCCCAAAGAAGTAAACTTTTCCTTCATTGTTGGATCACCCTCCGCATCTGCTCGCGTCCTACACCGGCTGTAAAAGATTTCCCTATACTTCTTCCAATCCTCCCTAAACACCAAAAACTTCCTCCAATCCTTTGCCCTGGGCTTCTCATTCATGAAAATATCAATTATCTTGTCCAAAAATTGAGTCATGGTGTAACCCTCAGCAACTTCAACATCTAATTGCTCTGCCACTTGGGCACTGCCTATGTTACTTGCTTGAGTACCTGATCAACAAATTCCCCTGTTCAAATTTCTAAACAAACCCAAAAAAATTACAGCAATTTTGAGCCTTGTGCTATATTTTGTTTTGGGTTTTCAAAAAACTCAAAAACCCACCTCAAAAAACTCAATTTAGTGGCAAATTATCTAACATAAATTCTTATTTTCTAAAATTTTCACCATTTCTTCTTCGAGAACAAAAGTAAGACAGGCAGTACTGAAATAAATGAAAGAAGGTGATAAAGGACTTACTGGTACTGGAGATTGATTGGGTTACCCTGGTCTTTCTTTTGCTCTTGGACTGAAGGCGGTGTTTGGAAGGAGGGAAAGGAGAGGCAGAGGACATGGGAGGGATTGGAAGGGTTGCTGGGGAGAGATTTTCGGTGAGTGGGAAGAAATTAATGGCGTCGAAGAAGAAGATGGAGGGTTTGGTTATGGAGGCTGAGAGCTCTAATCCCATGAAATTGCTCATGGTGTAGCTTCGCTGCTGCTGCTGCTTTGTGGAGCTGTGCGTCTGTCCGCTTTGAAGCAGAGAGAAGTGGATGAGTAGCAGCAGCGGCAGCAGGTACTACTGAGTACTGATAAGATAATGCGGTAATTAGTAGATTACAGAAACAAAGCGTGGCGTCGTTTTACTCATTTATGCAACCATATGTGGCGTCGTTTTATTCATTTATGCAATCATGTGTGGGGTCGACTCACCGATTTTTTCTCTCCTGCGAGTATGGGTCGTGCATAGTCCGGACTGAATACACGGAGCGACTTAAACGACACGAACGTTGATATTAAATTAAATATCGACGCTATATTAAAATGTTATATTGACATAGTGGTATTAAATATCGACGTCATATCAATAATATCGTGCAATCATCATGTATGATATAAGAACTCTATAATTTCAGGCTAATATGATGCTAATACGTCAAAATAACATTATTAATAGGGAGTTGATATTCAATTGTAATATTCTCATTCACGTTGTTCAAGTTTCTCCGTTTATTGAGTTAGAGTCATGCGCACTGCATGCTTAGGGGAGAAAATTCGTTCAATGTCCGACCCTAAAATTTATGATTGAAAAGTATTGTATAGGTTTCCAATTTCAAACACTTGTTGAAAAATTGTTTGTGATTTTAAGGAGGTTTAACAATATGGGCCAGTGTTTTCAAAGGCATGCTATTGCGCGCCTTGAGACATGGTGTCGGGAAAAAGTCATGTGAGTAGCTTTGAATGGTGAAAAACTTAAAAAGTGTGCGCTACAAACCTTGTAGCACTAGCAATCGCGAGGAT
The DNA here is from genome assembly GCA_018257905.1 of Gillenia trifoliata. Lineage (NCBI taxonomy): Eukaryota > Viridiplantae > Streptophyta > Magnoliopsida > Rosales > Rosaceae > Gillenia > Gillenia trifoliata. Next base: position 8,149,232 of record CM031088.1, on the reverse strand, counting down.
TGCGGCGAAGGCCCGATGGCCAGATGTTTTCCAGCAAAGAAGACGACCTCTTAAAAATGCACCGTTTCATTTATTTCTTTTTTTTTTTAGTTTTTAATGACTAAACTACGGTGTTTAGGTTATTGAATATTTAAAAAAAAAAAATAGGCTTAATAAGCCTTCATTCTCCCCCGATATTCATTCCCTGCATTCAACCCTAGAACCTTCCCCCCTTCTGTGTGTTTGCTCGCCGCACCATGTTTCTTGAAGAAGTATCGATTGCTCCCTTTATTTTACAACAATTTCAACAAAAAACCACCACTAATCGGTGGTGGTTACTAGGCTTAAACACCATTTGGGTGGGACTCATTTTGGGTCTAGTTCGTGTACAAAGAGTCCAGAAGATGTGAAATCACAATTGTGGAATATCACAAAAAAAATTTGCAAATGAAAAATCAAGAAAAGAAGCAATGCTTCGTGAGATTGGTAAGGGTCCTGGAGGGGCAAATCAGAGTGTTGATCTTGAGACGGATGAGTATGAAGGATTGGAAAGTAGAAGTACTCCCTCCTCTGTAGCTTCTGCATCTCAACCTAGAAGCAGAGGACCTATGGATCAATTTGTCTCCCACAAAGCTAGGCAAACTACATTGGACTCTGCATTCAAAAAACAAGAAAGACGTGATGTATGTAGGAAAATTAGGAGGTTCATATTCTCTAAAGCACTACCATTCAACATAGTGAATGATCCATTTTGGTTGCCAATGGTAGAAGCAATTGCCAAATTTGGTCCTGGATTAAAGCCTCCGTCAATGCATGAGTTGAGGACATGGATTCTTAAAGAAGAAGTATCTGATGTAAATGATATGTTGGTAGATCATAAAAAGGCTTGGAAGGAATATGGATGTTCTATTATGTCTGATGGTTGGAGTGATGGAAAGGGTAGATGCCTCATAAATTTTTTAGTGAATAGCTCTATTGGAACTTGGTTTTTGAAGTCAATTGATGCATCCGATGCTATAAAAAATGGGGAGTTGATGTTCAAGTACTTGGATGAGGTTGTGGAAGACATTGGGGAGGAGAATGTGATTCAAATAATCACCGATAATGCCTCTAATTATAAGTATGCAAGAAAGAGGCTTATGGACAAGAGGAGTAAGATATGGTGGACTCCATGTGAGGCACATTGTATTGACTTGATGTTAAAAGATATCGCAAAGTTGAAAGTCCTTCAAGATACAATTCGAAAATTAAACAAGTTGTTAAGTTCCTTTATGCACATACATGGGTTCTTGCATTAATGAGGAAATTTACAAATGATATTGAGGTGAGGAAGGGATTGGAAATTTGCATGGAAAGGATGTTGGAAGGAAATGATCACATTCATGCGGATATCCAATTAGATGATTTTGATAGAGCAAGAGGAGAATTTGGATCTTCACTTGCCGTGAAATTTAGAAAACTATGATCTCCAGGTATGCCATTAATTAACTTAATGTCTTTCTAGTTTCATTTATATATTGAAATGTAAGGGTGGGTTCGAAAAACCGAAAACCGAAAAAAACCGAGCCAAATACCGAACCGAAGCCGAAAAACCGAAAACCAAAAAAAAAACCCGAATTGAATTACGAAAACCGAACCGAACCGAATTCTGTTAGTTCGGTTTCGGTTCCAGCGGTTCAGAAACCGAACCAAACCGAAGTCCCAAAAAAACGACGTCGTTTTATGTTATAACCCTAATACAACGTCGTTTTATGTTTTTTTCAATTATAACCCTAATACCTTCTCGGCTAAGTCGGCTTCTCCAGTTCTCCAGTTCTCGTTGCTTCCGTCTCCAGTTCTCCAGCCCTCGGCGTCTGCAACTCTGCAAGACTGCAACGATTCAAGGTCAAGGTAAGGCGCTCTGCGTCTGGAACTCCGCCTCGCCCTCTTCCGTCTCGCCCTTCTCGCTCGCCGTCGCGCCTAGTCCTCGTTCATTCTCCTTCCCGACCTCACCATCAACAATTCAAGGTAAGGATTGTAGATTTTACCTATGAAATCCTATCTTACTGAGTGCTTTTTTTATTCTGTGAAACGATTATTGTAGATTTTTTTGGTTGAAAGATGGTTATAGATTTTTGATTTACTCGATCTTCTGGTTCAAATATGATGCCCAATGATGGATAAATTGTTTCCTCTGCATACGTCTGGATGATACTGCAATTTGATCAAAATCCAATCAGTCTAAAAGAGAAAAAAAAAAACAGAGATTAGAGATTAGATTTAAAAAAAAAATACAAACCTTCAAGGCAAGTTGTCTAAAAGCCTTCCTGACCTCAGATTCAGAGGCACCGGGTTGAATCCTCAAGGTCCGATAAGGATCCATCACAGAAGAAGAAGCAACGCAAGAAACCCTCACCCTCTTACTATTCACCATATTCTTCTTCCTTGACTTATCCTTGAACAGATTCCAGGACGACCCATTGCCCGCAATCACTCTAGCTCCAACACAAGCCATTCCAAAAATCTCAAAAAACCCAACACTCCTTCGGCTATATAAAAAAAAACCCAATGATTTTCTTGGAGTTGGAATGAGACCCTTTAACCTGAATCAGATGCCTTTTCCTTGAAACTCAATGATTGCGATTTGCTGAACAGAAAAATAGAGATATTGGAGAGGAGAGGACTTGTTTTAATTGTGGGGAATGATGATACATGCAGTGGTCTCTGAGCAGTTTGTAAGTGTAATTGTAGATGGAAATGCAGCCTAGAAAGCTATATATGGCCCCTGTAGTAATTGTACTTTGGGGTATATTTCATGTTATTATTGTCATCATTCATTTAACTAATTGTGTTGCTGCGGAAATTACTGGTCATGTTATTTTTCAAGGTTAGAGCACGAGTCTGTGAAGTAGTGATGCTGTGCTAATGATTAGTAATACTCTGTCTTTTGTCTGTTTCTTTTATTTGAATTATTTTGGACCATTACTATGTTCTCTAGTATAGCTAATTTGCTGTCTCTGAAAGGTGGTTCAATTTTGTTTGCCTAATGATGGAAAACTCATTTTTGGAGCGGTTCTGTAGATTGTTATTAAGAGCCTTTTCTCTCATTCCAATTTGGTTGTCTAAAATTGCATTAGTTTGCATTAGTTTGTATTATTAGTAAATGTTCATCTAAATCATTTGTTTGTATTATTAGTAAATCTTCCTTATGTTATTCTACGGATAACAGATTCTACTCTTTTATGGCAGATGAAGTCAAAGGCATCAAAGGCCTCAAGCTCAAGTTCAAACTCAGCCACAATGAGATCATCAAGTAGCTTTTACGATCAAAGGAACTCATCTACTTCTACTTCTACTCCATCTCAGGTAAGTAATCATCTCTATTACTTTAGTTCATAAAAAATGGTGTTCATGTCTCAAATTGTTTATTATAATTAATTATAATGATTCTATTATTGTAGAAGGACATTGTTGGTGAATCAACTCCGCCTCAAGGCCTTGAACAACAACAAGTGCCTACTCCTATTAGTGGATTCGAAAACCCCTCCGATGTGACTCCAAAAGAAGGTGACTCAAGTGTACAAGTAAGTAAAGAAGAAGTTTCTTGCTTTCCTTAAAAAGTCATGAAAGGTCTAAAGTTTGGGGGCACTTTGAAAGAAAAATTGAGAATAGTAGAGTTAAGGGTGTGTGCAACTATTGCAACCAAGCATTTATGGCCGACCCGGATAAAAATGGTACAACAACTTTGAAAAATCATTTAGCAAGATGTAGAACGTACCCTCCTAATAAAGAAATATATGCTGCAAATAGGCAAAAGGTCTTAACTTTTGCCAAGAGAGATAAGTTAGAAGCTATAGGATTTTCTCAAGAGGAAGTTACTAAAGCTTGTGTTAGGATGATAGTCCTAGACGAGTTACCTTTTTGCTTTGTGGAAGGAGAAGGTTTTCGCTATTTTTGCAAGGTGGGTATTCCTTTGTGGAAAGTGCCTAGTCGTAAGACAATTGCTAAGGATGTGCTTGACTTGTTTTATACCGAAAAGGATACATTAAAGAGCCAATTGAAGTCATATAGGGTGTGTTTAACAACGGATACATGGACTTCTATTCAACAAATAAATTACATGGTTCTCACGGCGCATTTTATTGATGATGATTGGATGTTACATAAAAGAATTTTGAACTTTTGTGTAATTCCAAATCATAAAGGAGAATCCATTGGTCAACTTTTGGAGGAATGTTTAGTGGAGTGGGGTATAGAGAAGGTGCTAACTATTACGGTTGACAATGCTTCCGCAAATGATTCCGGTTTAAGGGACTTGGTGACCCGAATAAGTGGATGGGGACTCCCTAATGCACTTTTGCATAATGGGAAACATTTGCATATGAGGTGTGTTGCTCATATCCTCAATTTGGTTGTGAATGATGGCCTCAATTTGTTGAATAAATGCATACAAAGCATTCGTAATGCGGTTAGGTATGTAAGATCTTCCCCTCAAAGGTTAGAGAGCTTTAAGAAGTGTGTTGAGAAAGTGAGAATCGATAGCAAAGGGCTTGTGATTTTAGACATCCCTACGAGGTGGAATTCCACATTTTTTATGTTGGAAGCGGCTTTGAAGTTTAAGATGGCTTTTGATAGATTGAAAGTAGATGATGGTCATTACCTTTCGTATTTTATTAAAGACAATCTTGAAAATATAAGGGAGGGGCCACCTTCAACCGATGATTGGAGTGAGGCGGGAATGTTTGCAACCTTTTTAAGACATTTTTATGAAGTCACTTTGAGAGTATGTTGTTCCAATACTCCAACAATTCATAATTCATTCGGTGATATATTTAAGATCAAAGGTCTATTGCTTGAAAGCAAAGATAACAAATATTTGTCCTTAATCTCCATGATAATGCTAGAAAAGTATGACAAATATTGGGGTTCAATGGAGGATATGAATCAATATTTTTTTGTTGCTCTTGTGCTTGATCCTCGCCATAAATTGGATAAGGTTGTTGATTACTTGTAGATAATCTTTGGTGAGGACGATGAAAAGGTTGAAAGTAACACAAATGCAGTGAAAGATTTGTTGCTTGATCTTTACAAGATTCATGAAGAAGATATGTGTTCCACTACACAACAAAGTGTGAGTATTGGTGGTGATAGTAGTTCTCAAACGGAAAGTGGGAATTCAACAAGCATGACCGAAACCGAAAGGAAGTTAAAAGAAAAAAGTGAAATGAGGAAAGCAAAGAGAGCCCGGGTTATACATAATGATGTGGATAGGTATCTTTCAGATTCTAATGAAGAGGAAGAACCAAACTTTGATATATTGAATTGGTGGAGGGTGAATGGGGTATCTAAATATCCTATTTTGGCACGTGTTGCAAGAGAGATTCTAGCTATTCCTGTATCAACAATAGCTTCGGAATCTTCGTTTAGCACAAGTGGACGGATAATTGATCCATATCGTAGTTCTTTGAGTCCTAGAATAGTGGAGGCCTTGATATGTACCCAAAATTGGCTTAGGTCCACCCATGTTGCATTACATCATGAGCCAACCATTGAGGAGATTGAGTTTTGTGAAGAAGTTGAGAAAGGTAATTTTATTTATTGTATAAATTATTTTATTTTGTTATAAGTATGTTTTTAAAATAATTTGATGTTCTCCTATTTTTTTTGTCTATTTGTATGTAGAATTGTCAAGTGAAAATTCAAGGAAGGGTGCTATGTTGCCCCCTAGGCCTCCTCATAAGAGTTAACAAACTATCATTCAAGCTTGAAATGGTTTGTGACATTGTGTTGAATTGTTGAAGACTTGAAGTGTGGAAGACCGAAGACTTGAAGACATGAATTTTTATGGGGTATTGAAGACATGAATTTGTATGGATTATTTATTTTTGAAGTTTCTCTATATTTTTTTCTTCAGTTTTTTTTTTTACAAAAAAGTTTTCGTATTAAAAAAAAAAAAAAAACCGAACCGAACCCAAACCGAACTGGAAAAAAACCGAACCGAATTCAAACCGAACCGAAAAAAAAAACCGAATCGAACCGAACTGAATAGTAATTTCGGTTTGGTTTCGGTTTTGGCCAAAAACCGAACCGAACGAAACTGAACCCAGCCCTATTGAAATGCGTAATATTAATTATCAATTATTTTTTAGGAAATTGGTGGACGCGCTTTGGGAGACATACTCCTGAATTGATGAAACATTTGAGTCGGTAAAGTTCTTTCATGAATTCTTTTTGTACATATGCAATTATGCAAAAAAAATTCATTAATTTAAATAATTTCATGATATTTGTAGATTCATACAAAGAAAAGAAATAGGCTTGAACATTTGAGGTTAAATGCTCTTGTCTATGTGAAATACAATACCGCTCTAAGAGAACGAAGTACTCAGAGGAGAGAAAAGATTGATCCGATCTTAGTTGATGACATTGAATCTGATGATGAATGGATAGCAAAGGTAGAAGAACCACTTCTTCCAAATGATCTAACTTGGCTTAATTCCGAGGAATTATTTGATGTTGATGCCATAAGGAATGTGCCACTTGGCACATATGCAAAAGATAATGAGACTAGAAGGTCGATGGCTCCTCCTCGTGAGCCTAGCCCTCCTCGTCCTCCTCGTGTTCGTATTCCTTCCTATAAGCGAAGAATTGATGAAGGTTCAAGTAAGTGTCATGAAATTATTTGATAATTGATAATGAAGTTATTTTCAACATAAACCTAATTTTGTATGCACACCTTATTCTCTAGGCAAGAGTGGAAGCAAAGGCAAGAAACAAAAAACAATTCAAATTGATGAAGATGATGAACTAGAGTATCCTTTGCAATTTGATAGTGGAAATCATCCATCACACATTGATACCTTGGATAAGGATG